>CM061752.1:227808800-228304211 GCA_030979885.1 Lolium multiflorum
CTAATGTGTATACGTATGGTTTAGGTCACAAGTGTGGTCGGAAGGTGGTGACAGATGGTGTTTTCGCTATTTTCTCTATTGTTTTATCCTTGAGTCGATAGGAAACACCCACTATTAAGAGGGTGATCTCGATGAGTTTATTGTGGATGTTGTCTAAGCCATGCATACACATCCTACCACCAAACTTACCCATCACACTTTTTCGGGGAGTTAAGTTCTTGGAGAAAATGTCTTTGAGAAGGATATGGTTTTTTCGATGCTCGGGTAGCGGTGTCGGTTTTCCTGCCGAATTGCTCCTATTTGTGCTGAAAGGAAAAACAGAGAGCAGTTTCAGCAAAGCCGGGAAAGTTCCGGTGGGCCGGTTCTGAACCGGGGTGGAAAGCGGCTCGTCAGTTTGGGTTTGGCCCAGGCAGCCGAGTCGATGTAGATTCCTTCGTGCCAGAATGGTCATCGGTCGAGACCGGCGAAGAAATCAGTGGTGCCTATTTTACCAATGGTTTCGGTCGCATGAACCTTTCCAAACGACCACATTTCTCCTTGAACTATAAATACCACTTCTTCTAGCTTCAGAGGTTAGGTCAACTATTCATATCATATCCTTGCGCGCGCTCTCTCTCTCAGCATTGTTGAACACCAAAAAGCTTTGATCTCCCTTTCTACCCAATCAAAGTCAAATCCCTTTGGTTGAAACAAAGAGGAGGTCCCGATCTACAATCCCACCAAGCCAAACTTCATTCTTCCTTGAGTTCATCGAGCAAGCTTGTTACTCTTAGGTTTGTGTGAAACCCTAGACGGCTAGGGTCACTCGGAAGATTCCGGTTTGTGGATTTGCCCCTAGAAGAAATTTGGCATTGCTCGACACACTTAATGAATTCTGATCGATGTAGTTTAAAAGAACAACTTTTTTTTGAAATGGGAAAAATATCGCCAGCTTCTGCATCCAAGGGATGGACACGGCTTTTTTATTAGATTATTCACAACACCTTACAAGAGCAAAAGATCAAACTCGAAGCCACCTCAATAACCTACAAAGGGATGAAGGGTGACAATTCACCAACTCACATCAAACAAAACCAAATGCCTTCCCAGGCCGCCCAATAACAGATGAGAAGCACATCCGCAAACTTTCAGCGCACGCCAACGCACACGCTATAGAAGTTGCTACCGCCATCTTTCTCGACTCCATCTTCAAGACAGATCATCGCATTACCATGCCAGGCCCGCCATCGATGCCGCCACGGCGCTAGACGACTCCCCACCATCCCGCGCGAGTCCATCACACCGCATCCGTCCCGAGACACCACCGCACCATGCCGCGGCGACTCGATGATGACACAACAATAGCACACCGCTCCACCTCAGCACCACCTCCATCCAATAGCTGCTTCAAAAACGATGCCCCAATAGGTAGAATGGCGTTGCGCGCCGCTATCGTCCGATCCGGGGACCTCGGTCTAGGGTTTCCCCCGAGCAGCTGACATAGGTATCCCCAATGGGCTTCCAAAGATGGTACCCGGGGTTTACTGAAGGCCCACGAGTCAAAGAATATGAAGTGGAAGCCCAGATTAGTACCAAGGAAAGTTAGAGTTGTATTAGGAAAATAAAGACTTAGAATTATTACGGAAGGTTTAGAACCTCCTGACCGAACTTGTGTATTACGAACCGGCTCCGCTCCTATATAAGGGGGTGTCGAGGGACAAAGAAAGGATCGACTCATCGTTTCACAACCCTAGTTTTCATAATCGTCGAGTACTTTTGGGAACACTCGAGATCTACTTGCCCTCTACTTCCAACTAAACCCTAGTCTACAATAAGGAGGCATTGATAAGTTAATCCCTTGTCAATTGGCGCTGCCTCGTGGGGATTAGAGGCGACAAGGAGCTGGATCTCGATGGCTCGTTCAAGATCGCTTCGACTTCTTCAGAAGGGGCACCATGACAGGTAAACACCGTAACCGATCTAGTCGATTTTGTTCCTCACCCGCCCACCCGTTTGGATGCATATGCGAATCTCTGGTGGAGCCCATGGAGATGACGTTCGAAATGCACTTCCGCTGAGAAGGCAGCGATCGCATTGCCTCGAATTCCGATCTCGCTGGGATTATCACGGTCGATCCCGATTTTTTGGGTTCAACATCATCAATCGAGTCAGGCGACGAGGAGATTTCACCGCCGCGCTTCATCAACACTATGACATGTGAAAAACTCGCCAAGATCTTCAGCGACATGTCCATCGAGTCATCTCCGGACTATGAGCGATGACTCGAGCAACATCGACAGCTTCAACTTCATCGACGGATCCACTATTGTTGGAGAGGTCTTCACCAATCTATATGATGGTGTCACCAAACCCGACAAAGTTCAAAATTCAAAATATCATCAAACCTATGCAATTGGAGACACAAGTCGTCCGTAGGAGGAGACATCAGAGAACTTTGACGACGCGGCAAACCCGTACGTCGATCCCGCAGATCTCACGCGAGGTTTGGGGACCAAATACATCGAGCCTGGAACACTAGAGATGGTGCAATTTCCGCAGGCAGTATGGGATCGAGTCGCAAGAGCTATTAATGATACAGAGCCAATGACCATAACAGCAACACCTGAAGAGTTACAAGCGTATCAATATAGGCTTGCACGTACCAGGCAGGAGCTCGAGAAACAAAAAATCGAGCTAGACAGGTGGCAAGAAGCGGCTTCCGCGTCAAGCAGGCGAAGGGCGGATTTGAGTTGACAATCTGGTACTTCGGGAGATAGTCACAGAGCAGCTCGAAATAGAGCGAGATCTCGGCTGCAAAATATAACTGAGGCTGATAGGGAGAATTTGGTTCAAAACCTTGACATGTCTTTTGTGTCAATAGACACGAGGGGGAACATTATTCCTAAAACACCGGAAGCTGGGTACATGGCGACGCAAGCTTTTATCCTCGCATCCAGGCCACCTCCAGGAGATCCAAGAGAAGCATTGTATAACATGGCCATGGCAGGAGTTGGAGCCATGGGAACAGCATTCATAACTACACCTCCCGAAGGATCTGCAAGGCAAAATAGTCCACGACCTACTGCAGCAGTTCAAGATCCCCCAAGAGCGAGTGGAGCAAGAGATGCAGCGACTCAGGCAAGGGTGGATAGAGCGTGACAGGACAGAAGGGAACGTCGACATTCACCAGAAATCGATGAAAAAGATATGTGTGGACTTCTGTGCTTTACGAGACGAGTCCGAAAAACTCGAGTCCCGTCAGGATTTAAGATACCCGATAATTTCAAAAAATTCAATGGTTTACAAGATCCTGAAGATTGGCTAGTTGATTATCTCGAGACGGTGAAACTGATAGGTGGAACCAGAGCAACAACCATGCAAAGCATTCAAGTACATCTGAGTGGAGCCGCACGGTCCTGGATAAAGAAGCTGCCCCCAGGTTCTATTGACAGCTGGGACAATTTTGAGGATGTATTCGTCAAGAATTTCCGATCCACCTGCAAAAAACCCGCATCGCTAGAGGAGTTGAGGTCATGTAGACAAAAGCATGATGAATCAATGAGAAAGTACATCCAGAGGTGGAACATCATTAAAAACTCGACAGAGAACATATCTGACGAGAGAGCAATAGATGCGTTTGTGGCTGGAATTCGACGAGGAGATTTTGTCGAAGATTTGTGGAGAACCAACCCAAGGACAATAGCAGCATTAATGGAAATAGCAAATAGGTGGGCAAATGGAGAAGATGTTGTTCAAAACAAGCGACATAGGTCACCAGAGGAGGACCGCAGTCGAAATTTTCAAAATAGACGATGATTTCCTCGGCAGTTTTCGAGTTATGATGCTCCTGGCCAAATATCGGCTGGTTTTCGAGGAAACACTGGAGGAAACAATAGAGATGAATATCAAAGGAGTAGTGAGAAGCGAGGCGACAATAGAGATGACTACCGTAACAACAGAAAAAATAGTGGACCAAGGTTCAAAAGACCATATATATCTCCCGAGGATATGATGAACGGACCATGTCAGATGCATTTCTATCTCGACAATAATGGGAAGAGTCAGTCAGGACATCTGCAGAAGGACTGTCAAAATTTTCAAGCAATGTTGAGGTTTGCAGCGCAAGCCCATGCTCAAGCAACAAATAGAAATCCCCAGGGGGCCAGGAGTGAGATCCACCTGCCACCCCCTCCCGCAATTACGGACGAAAATTGGCACCAGCTCAGAATAGCGGCAACACCACACCCACCTACATATATCGACACCAACGCCAACGGCGCGGTCTCGATGATTCAGAAAGCTAGGCCATCTAACAAGGCGCAGAAAGTAATTACAAGTGTTCATGGCAGCAAAGATGCCTCCACCAACGATTGAGTACCCGAATTGGTCGGGGATGACATTGGCTTCATGGATCACCTGCGTTGCTCTCGATCAGGCACCGCACTATCTTACCAAACAGGATTGTGTATGTTCGACGTGTCTCGAGTATTCATAGATGGATAGGCGCCCAACCTTATGTATGCATACACTAAGGAAGATGCAGAAGATATCCTCGGCAAACCTAAACCAAATGTGACACACGTTTCCACGGTATCATGCCAAGGCTGTCACTGGGAAGATCAATTCCCGATTTTTCCTAGTTTGGAACCCGAGAACATGTGATAGAAAGGTCGAGTTCAAGTTGTCGATTTTCCGTCGCGATATCACGCTTTGTTGGGACTAGCGTATGCCATGTTTATGGCGGTGCCGCACTACACATACTTGTTGTGGAGGATCGCCTGGTCCTGCTGAACCCACACGCGGTGGTCTGGATTGATGGCCGGGCCTTGCATTGTCATGATCACTCACTGATCGTCGAACCTTCTGGGATGCAAGGTAATATATGCGCCAAGGCTAACAACCGATTATGACGTATTGCCAGACGTAGGAAGGCCACTCAGGGAGCCAACCTTCAACACCGCTAACGATTCTAAGGAAGTACAGATCCACCCGACAGATCCGAAGAAAACGACGCCCATTGCAAATGTGTTATGGACCTCGCATATAAAAGCGCGCTCAACGAGTTCCTCCATGGTGTCCCGCTGACATGCCAGGAGTACCCAGGGAACTTGCCGAGCACCACCTAAACTTAGATCCAATAGCGAAACCAATTAAACAACCTTTGGCGTTTTTCGGAACTAAACCGCAAAAGCCATGCCGTCCAGATCGATCGACTGAGAGAAGCTGATTTTATCAAAGAGCTACATACAGAGGCCACGGTAGCTAACCCAGATATCCCGAAGAAAACAAAAAAGTCCTTCGCATGTGTGTCGACTTTACGTGTCTTAATAAACATTGTCCAAATCTCCTCCCAAGGATCGATCAAATCATCGACTCCACGGCAGGATGTGAACGTATTTTCTTAGATGCATATTCTAGTTATAACCGATCAGATTAAAGGAAGATGATGAGGTCAAAACAAATACTCATAACAACTTAAGTGCGTGTTCTGCTACCATGCCTTTTGGCCTCGAAAAACGCGGGAGCAACATATCGGAGGATGAAATGTCTTGCAACACAGATTGGCAAAAACATACAAGTGTACATTGACGATGTCGTCATAACAACAAAGAAGGGGTCAACATTGATCGAGGATTTAAAGGAAACTTTCGACAACCTTGACAAGTTCCACCTCAAGCTGAACCCAACAAAGTGCTCTTTTGGCGTCCCCGGGAGAACTTCTGTTCTTAGTTTCAAATAAAGAGGAATCGGTTAATCAGAGAAAATTCAAGCTATCGCAACAATGAGGAAGCCAACACAGTTGAAAGAAATACAACAACACTAGGCGAGTTGCACTTTAAGCAGATTCGTCACGACTAGGAGAAAAGCACGTCACGCTCCATCAAAGGGCAGAGAAGTTTCAATGGATCGAAGAGGCGTACAGAGCTTTGAGGTCTTTAAGCGCACACCACACCACCAACCTTGCGGCGCCTAGAGAAGGAACCTCTCTTGCTATACATCGCAGCCACGCCTCGGGTGGTCAGCACAGCGCTCGTAGTCTAAAGAGAGGAAGAAGGAAAACTCGAGTGCGCAGGCCGTGATATTTCATCGTTGAAGTTTTATCACTTCTCAAAAACAATGTATCCTAGACATCAGGTTAGCATATGGAGTGTTTACAACTTTCTTCAGCAAACACTATTTTTCCGCGCATCCGATAATAGTGGTCAATGAGGCGCCTTTATCCAATATATTAAATAATCCAGAGAGCAATGGTCGTGTCTCCCTCGTGGGGAATAGAGCTTTCCTCGGGACATCACGACGAAAGAAAAGCACAAAGTCGCAGATGTTACTGCATTTCATCGCAGAGTGGATGAGCTGCAAAATACAGGTCCAGATTTATCGAGAACCCGGACTATGAACTTCACTGGTCCAAGAGATTAGAGGGAGCTGGAGCAGGTGTTACTAATATCACCCCAAGGCAACAAATTAAAGTATGTCTTACTGGATGACGTCTCCAAACGCGTCTAACAATGAGGCGGATACGAAGCTCTTATACACGGGATGAAGATGGCAAAGGTTTGTGGTGCAACTCGACTGAAAATATTTCGCAATTGGTGGCTCAGCAAGTCATAAATCAATGTGATGCGCCAATGATAGTATGATAGCATATAGAAGTGTATAACGAGCTAGAAAAGTTGTTTGATGGATGTGAGGTAAATCACATCAGCAAGCTAAGTAATGATGAAGCCGATGTTCTGTAAACATTGGGTCGCAATGTCTCACGATTCCACCAGGCGTGTTCTAGGAGGAGATAGCCGAGAGATCTACAAATCCGAAGAAACTGGAGAAGGAGAAGGATGAGAAACCCTTCGTATCAAATGCAATACTAGAAGAAAAAGAGGAACCGGACGTAGTAATGATGGTACAAATTCCATGGACGCAAGCATACATATCATACATCCTAAGAAAGGAAATACCCGAAGAACCCAAAAGCAAGGTGAGTTATGACGTTCTAAAGCCTTTACCTCAAAAAAAACAATTATACAAACTGCAAATATATTTCAGAAGTTAAGCATATCACACTTAAGTTTTTGGCTACTTGCAATTTGTATACAATAATTGATCACATGTTTGATGCTATAGAAACTGGTAAGCATATTGGATTTTATTGGTTGTCAACAAGACATGATTGGATGCAAAAGAATAGTTGCTTCTGTTGCTTGCCACTGATTTGGTAAAACTTTCGAGAACAGAGGACGCCATTTTGTTACCATATCCATTAAGCTAAAAAGGTCACAAGTGGATAAAAACAGCAAAGTACTGTCATTTCACCACACGGTGTGCATGCATCAAGTTCGGGTAAATTATTATCACTATCCGGCTTGGAGATAAGATTAATGGTCAGAACAATACATCTCAGGGCATCATCCAAGGAATTCAAGGCATATACGTTGTGGTAAGGCATCAAACTCACTTTGCATCGATAAAATCAGACTCAATGGTCAAGTCGAGAAAGCCAATGGCATCATCTCGCAATGGTATCAAGAAGCGCCGCTAGCACCATTGGAAAGCTCATACCGGCGAGGAGTTGCCGTTTGTTATGGAGTATTAGAACAACAACAAATACACAGAAACTCCGTTTCCCTGTCCATGGAGTTGAGGCGTTGTCGCCGATAGAAATAGACCATAATTCTCCGAGAGTAACGAAATATGATGAAGAAGCTTCAAGAAAAGCCTTGGAGGATGATGTCGATGCACTCGATGAGGCTCGGGATGAAGTGTTATCACGATTCACTAACATCAAGAGACTGAAAAACACCACGCCGACGTTGCGCCCATGATCCTCTTCAGGTAGGCGACTTAGTTCTTGGCTCAAAAAGCCATGAAAAGCCCGAGTCGCCGCGGGCTTGGTCCTTACATTGTCGCGTAAGTAATCGAAGGAGGAGCATACAGATAAAGGACAAGAAGAGGGATTGCCGAGCCAACCCTTGGAACGGTGCAACTCTCAGCGTTTTACGCCTAGAAGTCGAAATATAGTCATCCTTGTAAACATACAATGTAACGAAACGCCTGCGAAGCTTTCGTACGCACTTTTCCTTTTCTTTCAGAGCACCGAGTGGGGCCGAAAGGTTTTAATGAGGCGGGTTCGCGGTGCTGCAATATAGTAAAAGATATTGGCGATATACATCTTTTTTCTTCGACAGGCTCAGGGGCTCATAACCCGTGGCAACAACATATATATGAATTCCCGCAAAATAGTAATTCACCATGGCGTAAAAATAACTCGAGCACCGGCCAACAAAAGGCTCGGGGGCTTTGCAATATAGATTATATTTACAATACAAGTAACCTCATCGTCAAGAAAAAATCGACAAGGAAAAATAAACTTTCAGTTGCTACCTAGTATATCATCTATGTTTACACCTTCGTTGTTTGCAGCGCCAGTTCTATGTTCAGCATAGCTACCCTCTCACGAAGAATTCGGCATCTAGCCGAAGCAGCTCATCCATCATCTCTTCTGCTATAGGAGTTACAGCATCGTTGATCTTGTTGATGTTTCTTCTCCTCCTCGTTAGTTTGGCCTGGCATTTGGAGACAAGTCGAATCATGTCTAATTTCGGATAGCAAACTTGAAGCATAATCATGGCAAATCTTGCTCCAGCAGACAGTTGGGCCCGCACAAACTCATGGATTCGAGGGGCATCCCGAAACTTATCCATCAGCGCAGGAAGAGTTTCTGGCGTTTTGTTGCGCGGGAACATAGTGTTATAAATTAAAGACAATGTCCTCGTGCAGAAGTCGAGAAAATCACGGACTTGACTCGCGCGATCTTGAAATTTGACGATTTGGCGAGTACATTCAGGTGTAACCCAGAAATTAGAACCATGCTCCAGGGCAAGCTTGAGAAGCACATTGGTTCGGGCTTCAACACGCTGATCTTCGGCAGCAGTATCCAAAAAAGAAATTATTTTCAACGGAAGCATTAGAGAGGAAGAATAGATGGTAACAACTTAATATGACCAAGTCCAAAGAAGTTTACCCGTCATATCCAAGCTGGAGTCGTTCATTAGTTGAAGCATATAATTTTCTCGGGAAGCAGCCTCAGTAACATCAGTCTCCTTCAACGCTATGGCTTCTTGAGCTTGTTGAATAGCAAGTTTTTCCCTTTCAGACGATATTCGAGACTGCTCCATTATCACAAGAACTTGTTTTTTCATCGACTGCAGTTGTTGTCGGAGATCGTCCAAGTCTTCATTCTGATCAGCACTTGAAGAACCTCCAATAACCCCGACAGCGGATGACTTTTTCGAGTAAGACGCAGCGGGTAAAGCATCCGAGGAATGAGGCAGCACGGTATAGTTGTCAAAAATCAACTGGAAAGAAAAATTTCGATATCAATAATTCAGCAACATAGCTTTTCATTGATAAGGTCGGATATTTACATGGCTATTACAAAGGAGGGTTGTCGCCAAAGCTACTACGGCGACAACATCAAAAGAAAAACAAAACAAAGGTAAAGACGGGATGGTCTACTTGACCTCCGGCTTCGATGAACTAGGAGCGGGAGTTGGTTTGCATCCGAGGAAGGAGAGGATCTTCTTCGAGTTCGGCTTGGCAGCCTTAATCAAAGATTGCCACCTCTTCGTCTCCATCTTCTTTACATCACCAACTTTCGCCCAGTCAACATCTTGTTGGCTGTCAGCAACCAAGGCAATGGTGCCTTCAACATCAATCTTCAAGCCTTATTGCCGAAGACCGAGCCCAAGATCTTCTTTGGGGATAAAGCACTGGGCGAGGGCAGCAAAAGTGTCGGGTTCCTCCTTTTTCCCGAAGAAATAAGGAAAGAGCCACGACAGCCCCGACCTAGCATCAGCGATGCCCTGGCGAGCCTCGTCTCCATGAATTTCAAGGAGGGGGAGCGCGTTGAGAAGGCAATCACCTTCAGGATTCTCGAGATCATAATCTTGTTGCGTCTTCCCTGATGAGGCAAAATACAGATTGTCAAAACATGCGCAAAAAAATAGCACGGATACCCGAAGAAACTAAAATGGTCAGAGTACTTACTAACAAAACGTCGACTCTGTGACTCCAAGCGAGTGATAATTTCTTTGTCACGAGCAGACTGCTGAGCTAAGTTTTCGCTTAAAGAACTTTCCGCGTCATGAAGTCTTTTTCGAAGATCTTCGACAGCGGCGACATCTGACTCAGCTTTCTTGCGAGCTCTTTCGCTTTGCTCTAACTTAAGAGCAAGAGCATCAACGCGTTTGTTAGCTTCCGCAAGAGTATCTAGCAAAGCAAAGGATAGCAAGTGTCATGGTAAAAATAATAAAGGAAAATCTATTCAATGGAAAGCGGCAAGAAAAAAATACCTTCAAGCTTCTTAGCATGATCACGGTACCCGACGAATTGGGTACCGAGACGGATAAATTCCTTCATCAAAGGCTGAAAGGGAAAATAGAGAAAGGGAAATCAACATAAGAAGCACAAGTTCGACAGCAAAAACAAAAGTCAGGGGAGAGCCAAAAAATGCTGAAAAGGTGGCAACATAAATGAAAGGACTTACATCATCCAGAGAAGGAGTCGTAGAATCACCAATCAACAGAGTAGGTTCCTCGACTGGCTCTACCCTAGCTCTCTTTGGCGAAGAGGCACGGGGGCTTGCAACTGGAGTCGGATGCTCTATGTTTTGTTGAGGAGGCGAGGTTTCATCCGCATCCGGTTGAGCTTCAGAAATAACTAAAGTACGAGACGTACTCGTTCGAGCAGTCACGTCAATAGGAGGACTTTCGTCCTCATCGCCACTATAATAAATAAGCGACAGTATAAGAAACAACACAGGCAAAAAATATCGGGTGCAACAAACAAAAAAGCGACAGAAACTTACGAGCTGACAAGGGCATCTTCATAAGGATTGAAAGTTGTCCCTTCATCATTAGGAACAACTTCTTCGGCAGGAGGTGCACCGGCTTTGGAGGTGCCAGAATCGGCGACTTCATCCCTTTTTCTTTTGTTCCTTGGAGAAACAGCTAAGGGGATGGAGTGTGTCGACTTGGTAGCCTCGGAATCAACTTCCCTTTCAGAGGAAGCCGCGGATTTTTGAGAACCCGCAGCTTCGCTCCCAGGGCGAGAAGTACCCTGGTTGTCGTCGGTGACAACAACCCGTTCCTCGACTTCTCCGCCTTCAGGAAGAGAAGGGAGAGAAACTAGAACTTGATGATTCTACAAGGACAAGATATGTCGACAAGAAGTGAGATACAAGGTGTCAGCAAAATAGTCATCGACAAAAGGCAAAAATAGTGGTCGACAAAATTTACCTCGGGGAGAGCGTTGGCGCCGCTATACGGCTTCACGCGGCAGGTAGATGGAACGGCGTCCTTTTTGCTAAGCGAGAAGATTCTTCGGACAAGCTTTTCCAAGTCCTTCACTTCGAGATCTTTGGAGAGCCGGTCAACATCTTCTTCGCCAGCATACATCCAAAGGGAGTTCTTGCGAGCCTGAAGCAGCTAGACCCTAATCCTAAGGAAGTACGCTGTAATCTGGATAACCGACAGTTTCTTGCCGCGGGTATTTTGAAGCTCGTGGATATGGGACATCAGTGCTCTTTTTTCTTCTTGTGGCTCCGCGTCCCAGGATCGGCGGCGAAGAATCACACACTCTCCATCGAAAGGAGCAATGACTCCACCGAGTCGGAGCTTTCTTCGTGCACATAAAGCCATCTTTGCGCCACCCTTGACGGAGTCGGGAAATTTGACGTTAAAATACTCGACGCGGCGCACGCAAATAACAACACCGCCTATGTTGTAGGCGATGTTGTGGGAGCCATTGCGGCGGAGGCAGAAGATACGCTTCCACAGATCCCAATTAGGATGGACTCCGAGGAAGCACTCGCAGAGAGTTATGAAGATAGAGACATGAATGATAGAATTGGGAGTCAGCTGATGAAGCTGCAACCCGTACACAAAAAGAAGGCCGCGGAGGAAATCATGAATGGGGGTAGAGAGGCCGCGGATAAGATGGTCAACGAAACTGACTCAATATTCGATAGGAGGCGACGGATAGCTTTCTTCGCTGGGGAAGCGCAGCGCCTCTTTCTTCTTCATCAACCCAAGCTTT
This sequence comes from Lolium multiflorum, assembly GCA_030979885.1. NCBI lineage: Eukaryota > Viridiplantae > Streptophyta > Magnoliopsida > Poales > Poaceae > Lolium > Lolium multiflorum. The sequence goes on from CM061752.1 coordinate 227,820,873, forward strand.
TTCATCAGGTTGATATCCTGATTGGAGATCTTGGATCTTTCCCACTCCAGATCTTCCGCCGCCATCTTTGATTCAGGAGTGCTGTTCGCGTACCCGATAATATTATGAAAAATATAATGATCATATTTCGAGTTATACAAATAACTCTCTGTATACTCCCATCGGGAGGACAAGATAAGTCATCCGTTGACTCAATAAAATATGCTATTCCAACAGCCGAAAAAAGCACTCGACAATATATTCTCAGAGCGCCAAAGCTGCGAATAATATCTAAATGCCGCAAAACTCTGCGAAGGTAAGACCCCAGATCCGTTCGGCGGCGTGGCACCGCCTCTGACGTCGGTTTGCTACTTTTTTCCATATCAACAGATACGAAGAAAAATCCTAACGGACGCGTTAGGTACCCGATAAAATATGACTGTGACTCGACAAATGGTAAGACCTTAAGCGGCGCATGTCGAGTTAACAGCAGTATTCCGAGATCATGTCTAGGGATGTGATCTTGAAGTAGGTTTTTGCGGATTGCCACTAGAGCAGTTAACTAGTACCGATCCGTCAGATGAACTAGACCCAATTACCATTATCCCTGTACAATATATACACGTATATCTAAAGATATATGATGGGTTGAAAGGTTGTTTAATGATCATAAAGTTGGAGATTTTCCCGATTCTTCGATTCAAGCAAAATCTCGAACCTGACATAGGCATCCCCAATGGGCCTGCCAAAGATGGTACCCGGGGTTTACTGAAGGTCCACGAGTCGAAGAATATGAAGTTTGGAAGCCCAGTTAGTACCAAGGAAAGTTAGGGTTGTATTAGAAAATAAAGACTTGTAATTATTACGAGAAGGGTTAGAAACCCTCCCGGACTCTGTAACTTGTGTATTACGAATCCCTCGGCTCCGCCTCCTATATAAGGGGGAGTCGAGGGACAAAGAAAGGATCGACTCATTGTTTCACGCAACCCTAGTTTTCATAATCGTCGAGTACTTTTCGGTTGAAACCTTCGAGATCTACTTGCCCTCTACTTCCAACTAAATCCTAGTCTACAATACGTAGGCATTGATAAGTTAATACCTTGTCAGCAGCCCAGGCGAAGAACGCAGGCTCCAAAGACAATGCCTTCAACAAGGTAACGACGAAGCATGCCGCCATCATCCACCATGACCGAAGTCCGAGTCGACTTTCACCGACAGCTGCGCCTCGCCATTGGGAGCTAGGCGACGGATCGCGAGATCCGCCACGGCTAGCCACACAACTAGCCGATCTCCTCCGGCGAGAGAGAAGACCACCACCGCGGTGCAAAGTCAGTGGCACCAGACGCCCGCCACTTGCCACCAGTCGACGCCGACCCCGCCATCCGGGCCGCCGCCCTTGGTGCCATGGTCCTAGACCTTGAGGAGGAGCAGTACGAGATCCTTCTCCATCACCGCTAGCCCGACGATGCCGAGGCTAGGACGGAAGGAGAGGACCGCACCGCCAGGTTCCGAGTCCGCGCCGCCGCCCCCATCACCGCCCGCCCGATGAGGCCACGATGAGGAAGAGGTGAGGCCGTGCCCCCAGATCATGGCCACGCCGCCGCCGCCATCACCGCCCGCTCGGCGAGAGGCCGCGCTGCCAATATCCTCCACGGGCCGGGGCCATCCCCCCGTGCGAAGGCTAGCCTCCATTCGCCGCACCGGGGGATCACGCGAGGATCCCCACCGCCCCCATCACCAGCCGCGCCAGGCTTCGCCGGCGACGGCCTCCGGGGACGACGAGGAGGGTGGGAGGGGGAGGGGAAGACGGCGGTGGCGGCTAGGGTTTCCGCCCCGAGTCGCCCTGGAGGGGACGACCCGAGCGGAACGAGGCCCAACGGCTTAAAAGAACAACTATGGACACATATATCATCTCAAACGGAACTACGATGCTACATAATTAATAATCTTTCATTAAGTAATAGCTACTAATTTTAGATCTAACTGTTAAAACAATTTAGATCACGTGGCTTAAGTTGGTGGCTCTATTAGACATCCATATATTGCTTTTAGTATATAATAGAAGATGTTACATAATTAATAATCTTTCAATAAATAATAGCCACTAATTTTAGATCTAACTGTTAAAACAATTTAGATCATGTGGCTTAACATGGTGGCTCTATTAGACATATGTATATTGCTTTTAGTATATAATAACTTTTAGTATATAATAGATAATATTTAGATATTTAGATAGACTTAAATAGAACAACTTAATTGGAAAAGTGTCAACAATTATGACACTAAACTAGTAGTATCGCTAGATCAATTTGGAAATGTAGTTTCATTTTATACCAATTTAAATTCATATATGGTGCTACAATTTTTTATAAACTTGGCCAAATTTGATTTTTTCTTATTTAAAGACAAAATCTACCAGTAGAATCGAGTATGACATAGTGTGGTGGTTTTTCAGATTATTTTCCTAGACGTGCATTTGCTCTGAATGGCACAGCCGCACAGGTACCTCCGACCGTCGTATTCATATGCCCTGCCGCAAGTACCGTGGCCGCCGGCTATAAAACACGACGCCGGACTAGAGCAGAGCAGTTGAACATCGTGTTCAAGTGTTGAACTGCCCTGCCTCAAGCACGCCTACATTATGGCCACTCCCGTATGTAGTCTCTCCCATTTAGTAGTGGTTGCAGCACTCATACTGCTTCCCACTTGTTTGAGCTTGTCGTCATCAACGACCAGCAGCAAGGAATCCACAATGGACCGTGAGGCCCTGCTTTGTCTCAAGTCCAACCTCTCGGATCCCAGAGACGCCCTTGCCACATGGAGCAAGAATGCTTCACTAGATTTCTGCCAGTGGCATGGCGTCTCGTGCAGCAAACGGCATGCGCAGCGCCGTGTCGTCGCGCTGGATCTCGAGGGAGAAGGTCTTGCTGGCCAACTCCCACCATGCATCTCCAACCTGACTTCTCTTGCGAGAATTCACCTGGCCAACAACAGGCTCACAGGGGGTGTCCCGCCGGAACTTGGCCTGCTTGCTAGACTCCGCTACCTTGACCTCAGCCACAACGCCCTCGGCGGCAAGATACCGGCCAACCTCTCATCTTGCTCCGGGCTTGAGGTAGTCGCGCTTGGGAGCAACTCCCTCGAAGGTGAGATTCCACCATACCTTGGTTCTTCACTTCCCAGCCTTCGCACTCTCTCCCTTTGGAACAACAGCCTCTCTGGCGCCGCCCCAGCATCCATTTTCAGCAGCCCATCAATCGAAAAGATTGATCTTTCCATGAACCTGTTGTCAGGACCGATTCCTATTCTCTCTGCCAACTCATCTTCAGTTCTTAGGCTTATTAATCTTATCTTAAACAGCTTCTCGGGGGAGATACCATCCACCATAGGGAACTTTACTTCCCTTACCAATCTCGTGCTCGCCGGTAACCAATTGCAAGGAACAATCCCGAGGACTCTAGTGAGAGCCTCAGGCTTGGAATTTCTTGATCTGACATACAATAATCTTTCCGGGATTGTGCCCATCTTTGTCTACAACTTCACCTTGCTCCAGTACCTTGGCCTAGGAAACAATGCTTTTGTTGGAAGATTACCTTCTGACATGGGCAAGACGCTCCCAAACCTCCAGATATTGGCCATGGCCGTGAATCACCTCGAGGGCCCGATCCCTCTGTCGCTGGGCAACGCCTCTAACCTCGAGGCAATCTTTCTTTCTACAAACAATTTCAGTGGGGTCATCCCGTCTTTTGGATCCCTGGCAAAATTAGACACAGTACTGATGTACAGTAACCGCTTGGCAGCAGGAGATTGGGCATTCCTCTCCTCGTTAACCAACTGCACACAGTTACGGTGGGTAAGTTTGTCTGAGAACAACTTACGCGGAGAGCTGCCGGCATCTCTTGCTTATCTTTCCAAAACACTGGAGATCCTTGATCTAGGTTCCAATCACATAAGTGGAACTATTCCTGATGAGATTGAGAACCTTCTCAACCTCACCATGCTTTATCTCAATGATAACCTGTTAACCGGGAAAATACCTTCTACTCTTGGTCACCTATCCAATTTGGGTGAGCTCGTTCTATCAAGAAATCATTTGCATGGAGAGATTCCCTCGTCATTAGGTAATCTTGATAGACTGAACAGGCTTCATTTACAGGAAAATGACCTGACAGGAACCATACCAGTAGATTTGTCCCGGTGCACAAATTTGCTAGCACTAAACCTCTCTTGCAATTCTCTTCATGGAAACGTGCCTACAGAACTCTTCAGTGGTCTACCTCAATTGAGTTTGTTCCTTGATTTGTCATACAACCAACTCAACAGCAGCCTTCCATTTGAAATTGGTGGACTGATCAATCTTATTTCTTTGAACATATCGCACAACAAATTCAACAATCAAATCCCATCCACCATGGGTAGTTGTCTCCTCCTCCAGTCCGTCCACATGGAAGGGAACCAACTGGAAGGAAGCATCCCACAATCCTTGATAAACTTGAAAGGCATCATGGAGTTGGATTTGTCCCAGAACAACTTGTCCGGGGAAATACCACACTTCTTTGAGAATTTCACGACGTTAGAATATCTAAATCTATCATTCAACAACCTCAATGGACCAGTTCCTACGGCCGGAGTCTTCGCTAACGCAAGTGAAGCATTTATCCAGGGCAATCCACGGCTGTGCACGGATGAGCCAATGCTACAACTACCTTTATGCTCTGCTTCCGAGCATAAGAGAAGGCATCCCTTGCTTAAACCATTGGTAGCAGTTGTAGCCTTGGTTGCTGCACTCTTGGTTGTCTGCATGATCATCATTATCTCGAGGAAAAGAAGGGAAATCACAAGCACCCTGAAACTTAATCGTTCCCGCAAGGAACTGACGGTGTTATCATACAGTGACCTGAGAAAAGCAACAAATGGCTTCTCTGTCTCCAATTTGGTAGGCACTGGGCAATTTGGTGAAGTCTACAAAGGTGTGTTGCAGACAGAAGCTGATCCAGTTGCAATCAAAGTTTTCAAACTTGGTGAATATGGAGCCTCTGATAGCTTCATCTCTGAGTGTGACGCTTTAAGGTACATACGCCATCGAAACCTTGTGAAAGTGATCACAGCGTGCTCCACATATGATCCGGTGGGGAATGAATTCAAAGCTCTTGTGCTTGAGTTCATGGCAAATGGTACCCTTGAAAGTCGGTTCCATGATAACTTTCACCGTTATGCTGATTTGACCCTGGCTGCAAGGATATGCATAGCAGTGGACATAGCTTCTGCCTTAGATTATCTCCATAATCAGTGTGCCCAACCATTGGTTCACTGTGACCTGAAGCCAAGCAATATTCTTTTTGACGACAATAACAGCGCCCATGTTTGTGACTTCGGTCTGGCAAGGTTTCTCCCTGGTTGCTATTCTTCTGCAGGGCATAACATGCCCACGAGCTTTGTTGGACCCAGAGGATCTGCGGGATACATTGCACCTGGTGAGTTGAAAGCTTTTTTCCCCTTCTCGAAAAAAAAAGTTTTTTTCCCTTATAATCACCAGTCTGCAGTATATAACTCGTGTTTTGAATCGACAACTAACTTTCTTATGAATCAATATTCTCTTGCAGAGTATGCCATGGGCAGCAGAATTTCTACCGGTGGTGATATTTATAGCTTTGGTATTATTATTCTGGAATTACTCACAAGGAAGCGCCCTACTCATGGACTGTTCAAAGATGGTCTAACGCTTCACAAGTATGTGGACGAATCATATCCACATTATACTGAAGTAGTAGACCCCGACATTCTGGCACATTTCGAGTCTGAGCAACCCAACCATGCCTCGAAAGTACAAAAGCCTGCGATTGCACAGGTGCAAAGTTGCATCGTTAAGCTTCTCAAAATTGGCCTTATGTGCTCTAGCGACTCTCCAAGAGATCGGCCAAATGCACACGACGTTCATAACAACCTAATCGCAGTAAGGGATGAGCTCAACTCATAAAACAAATAAGTGCAGCATTGGCGAATCGGGTGTCTACCAACGAGACAACTTTCATTGTACTATTTTGTAATTAAGTACTAGTATTATTCATAAATAAACAGTGTAAGAGCTGAATCGATCAGCCCCTTTCTGGTACCTACGTTGTTTCTCACAAAACACAAAGGATAGTCCCAGCCTCAGTCAACAGGGATGCAGCATCAAACTCCTAACCTTATGTCAAGGGCTGGTTAAGCTCCTGCAATTGACATAAAATATTAATTAACTATAAAAATGGGCGCGCATTCTTACTAGTACAGTAAATGACCACTGGCATCATATGGCAGGATCGTCACTTCCATTTCCAGATTCTGCAACATGTTTTTCATCAGCAACAAAACATGCAATAAGAGATGGTTCTGATATCATAAGCAAGAGAATATCAGTAAATACCAGTAATAGCTGCAAGATTTTCTTCTTTGTACATTCCAAGAGGTGAACCGTGCACCGATAGGAGCACCTCACCATTTCTTGGGTAATCTTACAGTTTTTGTTGCATGCCGAAAGAGAGTTGAGTACTCGTAGCCTGTTCAGGATGATGTTACACCGCAATACGTAAGCTTAAAAGGTGATTCAAGATCAAATTATTTATTTGATCTTCCAGAGATATAATAATAATATAACATTTCATATCTAGAGGGTTAAACACAAACCCCGGGTGTCTGTAGAGAATCCCCTGCTTCTGTCATTTGGCCTTCGGGTAGCTCACTCCAAGTCTTTAAAACAACAGAGAATGGTAAGGACTTGTGATGCGTAGAGCAAAACTATCTGATATCACTATACAAGGAAATACTTACAAAGTTGTTAAGATCAAAACTGCTCTCAATGAAGTTCTTCTGCACTGCACACATCATATAAGGTGAGAAGATCATTCAGGCCAGCTGATTTATTATTGCCTACAAAAGTATCTGATCACCAACAAGTAGATAACACTTGAACCTGAATCTCCTGAGAAATGAAAACCAGAAGCAGTTGCCAACGACGTGATCGAAGATCGTGAAATCTTGTCATCCCTCTGGTCTCCATTTATGTAATCATCCCACCCTTTCCATGTCAACTCAAGCTCATCTTGCTGCTCGTTCCTTACAACTGACACGTTGGGCAAATTCTCCTGAAAAAATTGCAAGGCCCATGTTTCCTGTTGCTCCATCGAAATGTAGGATGGCACCAAATGCAGCCGGGAAAGTACACTCTCATTCTCTGCTGCTTGAATGGCTCTGATGGCAGCCTTCCGACGTTCAACTATATTCATTTCAGAGACTAGATTAGAAGCAGAATCCGAATCGTTGCATGAAGTAAAATGGTCACTGCCTCAGTGGCATGCATTCTCACCAGTAAAATTCAGGTTTGACACTAAATAGCAGGAGGAGATTTCCCTCAACATTATCACAGTAGAAGTTTTATAAGGCATAGGCCATAATAAAACAGACTGCCAAGAGAATAAGAAAGGGAATTGGTATGAACACTTCAGTCCCATGTTTTATTTGCATTATGTTACAAATCTTCCCTTTCACGTTAGATTTCTCAAAGTTCAACCTGAATTGCCAACTGTATGTGTATCCTACTAAATGTGAGGACCACTGGAATGACGTCATTACATCTTCTGATAAACTGTGGATGCTGAACGCCTGAACCCTTCCAACCAGGCTTGAACCAAAGCCAGCATGAAAATAATATTGCGTATTAGTGTTGCTTCCCCAATGATTTGAGTCATAGCTATCTACGGATTAATTTACGATTTATGCAGAGACTAACAACATGAGGTAAAACAGTAAAACTGGCCTGTGATGCGTCCGTAATCATGTTATGGGAGTCGATCCTGCTTTGCGACTATCGAGGGGCAAACTGGTCTCACTGCCCAGTGCAGCTATCCACACACCTAAAACCTAGAATGAATTTCAGAAATTGCGCGCCGCGTGGGTGGGGACTGCGGAGGCGGAGCAGGGAGGGAGATAGGGCTCGAAGGTACTTACTCTCTTGGTCGGCGAGCCAGTTGCTCTTGCTCCAGCACCGGGGCCGGGCGGTGGCGGGGGCAGCTTCTGCTTGGCGGCGGGGGCAGCCTTCCGCTTCCTCCTCGGCGCCATCGCCTCGTAGGTTGATTTCGGAAAACTCGCGAGGTTGATTTGAACTGGAAAGCGCCGATGGATGGGGAAAAAATGAGGAGATCTTGGTATTGCGATCTGCAACAGAGGCCTCGTTTTGAAGGTATGTTCTGTGCATAAACCAAATGTAAATTCGGCCCAGAAGTATATTAAACTGGGCTAAGAAAAGGCTGCTTGGAATCCCAATTCCAACCCACCACAAATCCGCAATTTTTTTTTGCATATTAATCACCGAAAAGAAATTTTATTTTGGCCAACAAAACATCCACTGTTTTTATAACCTTTGTTTCTAAACTTAGTCTTTCCATTGTTCACAATTGATAGCAATTTTAGAAAAAAAAATACTCCCTTCAATTCATAATAAGTGTCATAGTTTTATTTTAAATTTGACTAAGACTATATTAAAACCACGACCATTATGATGGATCGGAGGGAGTATAATTTTATAATTTACCTTCTCCTCCCAAAATTCATATAATCAACTCAGACCATTTCCATTCCGCATGAATTATGGAAGCAAAATAGTTACACTTAGGATAAAAGGTGTGAAATTTAAATTTGAGAATTGTGGTTACAAATTTATTATTGAGTCAAATAACAACTATTTCTATTTTGTTCACAGCTCATTCCTAGCTAAGACATGCGGATCTCCATACAAAATTTGACACGTCTTCTTGTGTTTTACCGCTATTGACCATCTAGCACATAACCAGCTCATTGAGCTATTAGCAGTGTTCAAATCGTATTTGTTCTCCTCAAGAAAATGAATTAATAATCCAACACCTAGAACCAATCATACCAGAGAAAAAAAAAGGAATTGTATGAGAATTGATTGGAGGAGATCACGGTCGAAAACTTGAATATAGTTTAATTAGAGAGGCTATATCTCTTCCACTTAAACATAATAAAAGGGATACTACTATCCTATTAGCAACCCTAACAGTTATTCATCTAAAAATTGTAACAACTATTTGTTCTTAAAAAACACGGATTTAACCACACACACGCGCGCACACACACACACACACACACACGCACACACATGCACACACACACGCGTGCGCACACACACAAACACTAGCAATACAACCTATGGTTGATAGCAATTATTCTTTCTAGTGATGTTCGCTTACATGCTAGTTTTATTTTTCGACTACTCATAGGTGCCTATGACTAGTACCTTATTCCTTTGAGCTCCTCTTTCTCCACATCCGGGATCGTTGGCTGGCCCAGAAACTTCTGGAAGCCTTGGCAAACATGTTTAAGATTCTAATTTTTTGGGAGAAAATAAGTTGAGCACCATGTATCGCAAGCAGGGTCACCTCCTGGAAACGTAGGCGGCTCCCTAGGAAGGAGGGATGCTAGATCCGGCCCTGGATGGTAACAATGGATGGGAGCTTCTAGTGATTTTGATATGGAAAGAGGAGCTCATTAATTGGTGGATACAATCTTGGGGAAGATGTTGGGCCGAGGGGGATGCATACAACCTTGGTGAAAGGATTTGTGGATACATATTAAGTTCACAATCTCAAATCCTAGCATAATTTGACATACACAGAGATATACGCAAATACTAGCTAGGAGTAGCGCACAAAGTTCACATGGATAATACACACTAGTAATCGTCAGAAGTTTCATTGTCCGACAATTTTTCCTTCTTGTCGTGACCATATGTCCATAAGGCGGCGAGAGCAGGAACTAAGCGACATGATAACACCTTTTCCCGTCGGCCGAAACTGCAAGGTAAAAAGAACACAAATTAGAATAAAGGAAGATGCTTGAAAACGCCAGTTAAGAAAAAAAAATGAATTTCTTGCTTAATGTTTATGAGCTGCTACATCTACCTTATCCAAATTCTGGTCAAACTCTCCAAATGCCATCTCGAGGCGGGCCGCGGGGGACATGCCGTCTTTTGAGCAAGAATGCTTTACACAAATGAAAGTATGAATCCTTCCATATAACTAGTTTGTCATTGTTGCGCATCTGTTTATGAGGACTAGATTTCTAGCAAAGTAATTCATATATTAAGAAAAATCTATAGTGTACAAAAGGAAGTATCTCTAGCATGCACCTACTCTTGCAACAACACATAATTACATACTTACATCACATCTGCCAACGATTGCTGGTCAGGTCACCAAATTTGTGGGGTCAGTGAAACCCTAGCGCGAGAGAAAAGAAGTGGTATGAATTAGGTGGAGGGAAGATGTGAACATTATACCTTTGGACCTTCCAGCAGTACCATCGGAGAAGAACCGGCCTGAGCTTAGAGGGAAGGAGACTTGTGGAATCGATCGCCGAAGAACGCGGCCTACGGATTTGAGCAACAATGAAGCCATCCTTGTTTCTGAAAGAAAGACGATGCTAAGAAGTGGCGAGCCGGCGCTTGGTATATGTAGAGATGCAAGTGGGCCAAGATTAGGTACCCTCGACCCTATTTGATCAAAAAACAAACTGATATTTTAGTTTATTTTAAAGAGGTAATTGCACCATACATACAAAAAGTTGTCATCTGCGTGCAGATTCATACAAGTTCTTGCAAGTTGTGACGCAGCGGTACAAATAGTTGTTATTGGGGTGCAAAAACATACAAAACCAATTAAAACGTGACACATGTCCTGCCATGCTGGATTGAAGCCATGGGCCCAGCTCAAATGTTTTGGCAGAAACCCCCTGCGTATGCATTTTTACCTTCACGTTATAATCTATTTTTTTGGCAACTAACATTCAGTTAGAATCAACCCCCGATTTCCCCTAATCGTTTTCCTAATCGTGGGCATGACTCATGAATGGGCTGTTGCCAGTTTCCCCTTATCGTTTTCTAGGCGAGCTTAGAGGCGGCGTACGCGGAGACAGAGAGCTGCGCCGAAGACGTCGACCAGTGACGATGGGCGATGATCCTTGCCGCCGCGGGTGGCGCGACGATCCTCCACAATACGGTGAGCATCTTCTTTTCTTCACACCTTGAGAGCTTCAGCCAATGCGGTTTATCTTGCTGTAGGTTTTACCTAGTCTGGTCCATCATAGATGTGTGTATCCTGTCCTTTGATCCTCTCCTTTCGTGTTGCAATAGGCTACTTCAGGCAGTGTCTCAGATCGCTAAGTGACAACAACGATCTCACCAACTTTTTTGTTTCCTGTACACATCTCATTTAGACTTCTTGGCATCACTTTTCAGATCACTGGAACAATCAGGACTCCAGAACACTAGCACTGGAACAATCAACTTCCTCACCGACTCGTGTTGCCGTGCTGCTCGTCGCCCAGCTAGGGTTGGTGTAGGGTATATGCTGAAAAGTTTAAGGTACACGGTCAGTATACTGACCATCTTTCACGAGATTGTGCTCATTGGGTGTGTGCCCAACATGAATGTACAGTGTTACCACCTGGTGAAGTTACCTACATTGATGAAGAAGACACGATAAAACATCAGTGATAACTTTAACTGACGAGTTTGAACCTCAAGGACAATAAGACAATTCTCTCTGTACATGAAAAGCATATGCGATGCAGTATTACATCTTCCTATATGCGTTGACAGTAGGGAACCATCCCCTCTTACTTCTGCTCATACCGCAATTGTAAATGCCACGGCAAACTGAATATTCAATTGGTAGTCGAAAAGCTTACAATTTGTGGTCATATATTCAGTGCTACTTGTAACTGATGAACTACCTACATTGTTTTTAAAGATTGAGGAGCAGCGCAAGATCATACTTTGGAGACGACGTGCGAGGTGTCGAGCAGCAGCAGGAGGAGCTCGCGCCCAGAAGACGCGACTGAATGGATCGTAGCGAACAAGGGGGGTGAATGGCGCTACGACAAGTTTTAGCCTTTTTCAATTTTTAGTGCAACGGAAGGTAAAGGTGGTAGCTTTAGCGATAGCGGTGATCCTACAACGATTCTAGGACAAGTGCAACAAGCAAAGGAACCAACAAGATAGTAAGAGTAAGGAGCGAGACAACCGGAGGGCGCGGAGACGAGGCGAGGTTTGTTTTCCGCAGTTCCTTCCACAATAGGAAGTACGTCTGCGTTGAGGAGGTGCTAGTCTCACACAAGAGACTAGACGGCCACACCACGAAGGAAGGCCTCACCTTCTTCCTCGAGGGAGCTCCACGAAGGTGCTCCCCCTTCTCCACTAAGGCACCGGTCGAGGCGGTGATTCCTTCACAAGGTTGGGGCGAGCTCCACACACAAGGATGCTCCCAACACCCTATGGAGCTAGTACATCACCAAGCTAGCCTCCATAGCTGCACTTTATCCAATGTCCCACCATAGGAACCCTACCACCAAGATCCACTAAGGAATAGCTAGTATTGGTGAAATCTCTCTTGGTAGAACTATAGATCGAGGTCTCCTCCACAACTCCTCAAAGTTTGGGCAAGATTGGTTGGATGGTTGGGGAGATCCTCAAGGTTTTGGCTCAGCAACAATGGAGAAGAGAGAGAGAGGAGAGATAAAAACGAGTTGGGGAAGAAGGGGCCCTTTAATAGGCTCCTCCAAATCCAACCGTTATGTCCAGTTTTTGCCTAAGCGGTACTACCGCTTTTGGGAAGCGGTACTACCGCTCTGAGTTCGAATTCCCCAGATCTGGTCCACGTGGATGCAGCTGGTACTACCGTCGCGGTACCGCTCGAGGTACCGCAACAGGGTCCAAACACTGGACTCGAAGCGATACCGGAGCGGTACCAGAGCGGTACTGCCGTAACTAGTTACGTACTGTTGGAGATATGCCCAAGAGGCAATAATAAAAGTGGTTATTATATATCTTTATGTTTATAATAAATGTTTATATACCATGCTATAATTGTATTAACCGAAACATTGATACATGTGTGATATGTAAACAACAAAGAGTCCCTAGTATGCCTCTTAACTAGCTTGTTGATTAATGGATGATTAGTTTCATAATCATGAACATTGGATGTTATTAATAACAAGGTTATATCATTGTATGAATGATGTAATGGACACACCCAATTAAGCGTAGCATAAGATCACGTTATTAAGTTATTTGCTATATGCTTTCGATACATAGTTACCTAGTCCTTATGACCATGAGATCATATAAATCACTTACACCGGAAAGGTACTTTGATTACATCAAACGCCACTGCGTAAATGGGTGGTTATAAAGGTGGGATTAAGTATCCGGAAAGTATGAGTTGAGGCATATGGATCAACAAGTGGGATTTGTCCATCCCGATGACGGATAGATATACTCGGGGCCCTCTCGGTGGAATGTCGTCTAATGTCTTGCAAGCATATGAATAAGTTCATAAGAGACCACATACCACGGTACGAGTAAAGAGTACTTGTCAGGAGACGAGGTTGAACAAGGTATAGAGTGATACCGATGATCAAACGTCGGACAAGTAAAATATCGCGTGACAAAAGGAATTGGTATCGTATGTGAATGGTTCATTCGATCACTGAAGTCATCGTTGAATATGTGGGAGCCATTATGGATCTCCAGATCCCGCTATTGGTTATTGGTAGGAGAGAGTACTCAACCATGTCCACATAGTTCGCGAACCGTAGGGTGACACACTTAAGGTTTGATGTTGAAATGGTAGAACTTGAATATGGAATGGAGTTCAAGTATTGTTCGGGATGGGATCCCGGACACCACGAGGAGTTCCGGAATGGTCCGGAGTATAAGATTCATATATAGGAAGTCATTTTATAAGTTTTAAAATGATCCAGAAGATTTTATGGAAGGTTCTAGAAGGTTCTAGAAAAGTCCAAGAAATCACTTTGGAAGGCGGAGTCCCGAAGGGACTCCACCTCCCATGGCCGGCCAACCCTAGTGGGGGAGTCCAAGGTGGACTCCACCTAGGGGGCCCACCTCCACATGGAAGGGGGAATCCCACTCAAGTGGGAGTCCCACCTTGGGTAGGTTTCCCTACTACATGGAAGGTTTGGGTTGGGGTCTTATTCGAAGACTTGTAGTCCAACACTTGGGGGTTCCACCTATATAATGAGGGCCTGGAGGGGCCGGCCACCCCAAGACCACAAGGTGGCCGCACCCTATAGTGGCCGGGCCCCTCTCCCAAACCCTAGCCGCTCTCCTCCACCTCTCCGCACGCTTAGCGAAGCTCCGCCGGAGTTCTCCACCACCACCGCCACCACGCCGTCGTGTGCCGGATTCAAGGAGGAGCTACTACTTCCGCTGCCCGCTGGAACGGGAGAAGGACGTCGTCTTCATCAACACCGAACGTGTGACCGAGTACGGAGGTGCTGCCCGATCGTGGCACCGTGATCAAGATCTTCTACGCGCTTTTGCAAGCGGCAAGTGATCGTCTACCGCAGCAACAAGAGCCTCATCTTGTAGGCTTTCGAAATCTTCAAGGGTGAGTCTCGATCATCTCCTCGTTACTACCGTCTTCTAGATTGCATCTTGGCTTGGATTGCGTTCTCGCGGTAGGAAATTTTTGTTTTCTATGCAACGATCCCTACAAAGTGGTATCAGAGCCGTGTCTATGCATAGATGGTTGTACGAGTAGAACACAATGGTTTTGTGGGCGTTGATGCTCTTGTTATCTTTAGTTTGAGTACTTTGCATCTTTGTGGCATAGTGGGATGAAGCGGCTCGGACTAACTTTACATGACCGCGTTCATGAGACTTGTTCCTCGCTCGACATGCAACTTGTATTGCATAAGAGGCTTTGCGGGTGTCTGTCTCTCCTACTATAGTGAAGATTCAATTTACTCTTGTATTGACAACACTAGTATCACCGTTTTGGTTCATGTTCGTAGGTAGATTAGATCTCTCTCGAAAACCCTAAACCACGTAAAATATGCAAACCAAATTAGAGACGTCTAACTTGTTTTTGCAGGGTTTGGTGATGTGATATGGCCATAATGTGATGATGAATATGTATGAGATGATCATTATTGTATTGTGGCAACCGGCAGGAGCCTTATGGTTGTCTTTAAATTTCATGTTGAGAGGTATTTCAAAGTAGTTGTAATAGTTGCTACATGAGGTGAACAACCATGAAGACGGCGCCATTGACCTTGACGCTACGCCGACGATGATGGAGATCATGTCCGTGCTTTGGAGATGAAGATCAAAGGCGCAAAGACAAAAGGGCCATACCATATCACATATGAACTGCATGTGATGTTAATCCTTTTATGCATCTTATTTTGCTTAGATCGCGACGGTAGCATTATAAGATGATCCCTCACTAAAATATCAAGATAATAAAGTGTTCACCCTTAGTAGCACTGTTCCAACACTTGTCGTTTCGAAGCATCTCGTGATGATCGGGTGTGATAGAATCAACAAGTGCATACAACGGGTGCAAGTCAGTTTTGCACATGCGGATACTAAGGTGGCCTTGACGAGCCTAGCATGTATAGATATGGTCTCGGAACACGTGATACCGAAAGGTAGAGCATGAATCATATGATTGATATGATGAACACTTTTGAGTGTTCACCATTAAAATTACACCTTGTCTCGTGATGATCGGACTTTGGTGTGGTGGATTTGGTTCGTGTGATCACTAAGACAATGCAAGGGATATTGTTTTGAGTGGGAGTTCACCCAGATTTTTAATTATGTTGAATTAAAATTTGAACTCAATTTGTCATAAACTTAGTCTAAACTATTGCAAATATATGTTGTAGAGATGGCGTCCCCAATCAATTTTAACCAGTTCCTAGAGAAAGAAAAGCTTAAGAGCAACGGTAGCAACTTCACCGACTGGTTCCGTCATGTGAGGATCTTCCTCTCGGAAATCTGCAATATGTGCTTGATGCACCGCTAGGTGACCCTCCTGCAGAAACGAAACCGATGAAGTAAAGAATGTTTACGCAACTCGGAAAGCTCGGTACTCTCAAGTTCAGTGTGCCATCCTGTGCAGTCTGGAAGCCGATCTTCAAAAACGTTTTGAGCACCACGATCCTCATGAGTTGGTGATACGTCCAAAACGTATCTACTTTCCCGAACATTTTTGCTATTGTTTTGCCTCTAATTTGTGTATTTTGGATGCAACTAACACGGACTAACGCTGTTTTCAGCAGAACTTTTCTGGTGTCTCGTTTTTGTGCAGAAATCCAACTTTCAAGAAAATCCTCGAATTTATGAAGGTCCTATTTTCCCGAATATTGGCGTAAGGGCAAGGCGTGGGTCGGGCCCCACACACTAGGCCGGCGCCGCCAGAGGGGCCCGCGCGGCCCTAGTGTGTGGCGGCCTCGGTCGGCCCCCGACGCTCTCCTTCGGACTACTTATTGCCTTCGACCTAAAAATGCACGGGGAGAAGTCGAAGTCGCCAGAAAGCCTCCAGAACGCTGCCACATCGCGAAACTCCGTCTCGGGAGCCAGAAGTCTCCGCACTCCGCCGGACGGGGAATTGGAGGAGATCATCGCCATCATCACCACCGACGCCTCTTCATCAACCAGCCATGTTTCCCCCATCCATGTGTGAGTAATTCCCCCGCTGTAGGCCGAAGGGGATGGTAGGGATTGGATGAGATTGGTCATGTAATAGCATAAGATTGTTAGGGCATAGTGCCTAGTGTCCGTTATTGGTACTTTGATGATATTGTTGCAACTTGTTATGCTTAATGCTTGTCACTAGGGCCCGAGTGCCATGATCTCAGATCTGAACATGTTATTGTTTCATCATGATATTCATTGTTTTATGATCTTACCTGCAAGTTGTATACACATGTCGCTGTCCGGAACCAATGGCCCCGAAGTGACAAGAATCGGGACAACCGGAGGGGATGGTAGTGATGTGAGGATCACATGTGTTCACGGAGTGTTAATGCTTTGCTCGGTACTCTATTAAAAGGAGTACCTTAATATCCAGTAGATTCCCTTGAGGCCCGGCTGCCACCGGCTGGTAGGACAAAACATGTTGTGCAAGTTTCTCATTGCGAGCACGTACGACTATATATGGAACACATGCCTATTGATTGCTTTGTACTTGGACACCGTATTATTATTATCTGCAAATGCCCTGCTATGATTGTTACATGAGTTTCTCTCATCCATGCAACGCCCGTTATCCGTCCCCGTGCCTACAGTATTTTAATCCTCCCGTTTACTATAATCACTACTACTGCCTCGTTACTTTGTTATTTCACTATTGCTACCGCTATAAACTGTTACTACGATAAACTCTTGCGAGCAAGTCTGTTTCCAGTGTGCAGCTGAATTGACAACTCCGGTTAAGGCTTTCAAGTATTCTTTGTCTCCCCTTGTGTCGAATCAATAAATTGGGATTTACTTCCCGCGAAGACTGTTGCGATCCCC
The DNA here is from genome assembly GCA_030979885.1 of Lolium multiflorum. Taxonomy (NCBI): domain Eukaryota; kingdom Viridiplantae; phylum Streptophyta; class Magnoliopsida; order Poales; family Poaceae; genus Lolium; species Lolium multiflorum. Next base: position 227,838,241 of record CM061752.1, read on the forward strand.
TATACTTGTGGGTCATCAAGATTTTCTGGCGCCGTTGCCGGGGAGCATAGCTTTATTTGGAAGTTCACTTGGATTGATATTGTTCGCTGAAAATTCTCCATCATGGGTAAACCTCGCGATTTTAAAGTTGCCATATTACCATCCACTACAAGAAAAGGTACAACTCTGAGTACCTCTGCTACACTTGATTCACCATCTGTGATAAGTCAACTTGTTTCACCGCCGCAAGCTTCACTTGCTGGTACTTCTGCTGAATCTGAAAACTCTCATAATATTGATAATGTTTCTGTTGTGCTTGATGATAGTGGTTCATTGGGATCCTTTCTAGATGCTACAATTGCTAGGTCTAGACAAATTGAAAATGCTGAAACTCCTAATGAAAATGCTGCTACACCTGTTAATTCACCTGAACTTGATTATTCTAGTGATGATCCTGATGAGGATTATGTGGAGCTTAATGATGATTTTATTAATAGATGCAATGCTACTGCTGATGCAAGAAAAATTAAAAAGTTTCTCGCACAATATACTGTTAGACATAAGCTATCTCCTGATCCTGAATTTGCCACATCTCCTATATGCATTAAGGATAAAGATTATGATTTTTCTCTTGATCTATCTCATATAGCTATTGTAGAGAAAGCACCCTTTTGTGGTACTGAAAAAGAAAGTGCTGTAGAACACATGATTGAACTTTCTTCTATGAGTAGCTTGTTTTCTGATGATGTCAAGATGCGTACTTACTTTGTCGCTAAAATTTTTCCTTTCTCATTAAAGGATGATGCTAAAACTTGGTATAATAATTTGCCTCCTGGTTCTATTAAAAGTCCAACTGATTTGCGTGATGTTTTCTTTCGAAAATACTTTCCTGCTAGTGCTCAACATATTGCTTTACAGAAAATTTATAGATTTGACCAGGGAGATGAAGAGAAATTGCCTGAGGCATGGGCAAGATTTTGTTCTCTTATCAGAGCTCGACCTGGACATGATTTAGAAAAGAATGATCTACTTGATATATTTTATAGTGGACTAACCGTTGAGTCTAGAGCATATTTGGATAATTGTGCTGGTTGTGTTTTCAGGAAAAGAACTCCAGACGAAGCTGAAGAATTATTGGCTAAAGAAGCCGGAATCATGATGATTGGAATACACCTGAACCAACTCCAACGCCAATATTGAAGAAGAGGGGTTTAATTGAATTGAATGATGAAGATATGAGGGAAGCTAAGAAGTCTCTCAAGGAAAAAGGTATTAAATCCGAAGATGTGAAGAATCTACCTCCCATAGAAGATATATGTGAGATAATTCCCCCTTCATCCATGATTGAGGTAAACTCCCTTCAACGCTTTACTAGGGAAGATATTCCGTATTCAAAACCTCCTGCGCAATGCTTAGATGAGTTTGATAATTATATTGTTAAGCAAGAAAATTTTAATATGAGAGTAGAGAATCATCTAATGGAAAATTCTCAAGCTATTAGCAATTTGCATGATATTGTGGAGAGAACCTCCAATGATGTTAAGATGCTTGTTAAACATTTTCAAATGGTTCAAACTCAAATTGATCAACTCACTAAAGTGCAAAGTGACTTGCTAAAAAATAATTCTAAAGAGAAACATGCTTATGAAGTAACAACTAGAGGTGGTGTCTCTACCCAGGATCCTCTATATCCTGAAGGGCACCCCAAAAGAATTGAACAAGATTCTCAACGCATTGAACCTAGTGCTCCTTCTAAGAAAAAGAAGAAGAAACATAAAAATGTTGTAGAATCCTCTGAACCTGTTAATGATCCTAATAGTATTTCTATTTCTGATGCTGAAACTGAAAGTGGAAATGAACATGATAATGATAATGATAATGATAAGAATGATGCTTCTGATAAAGAAGAGGTTGAAGATGAACCTGAAAAACATGCTAAAAATAAAAATTATACTAAAGAAGATTTTATTGCTAAGAAACATGGTAATGAAAGGGAACCTTGGGTGCAAAAGCAAATGCCTTTTCCTGCTAAGAAACTAAAATCAAAGGAAGAAGAACATTATAATAAATTTTGTGATTGGATGAAACCTTTATTCTTGCAAATCCCTTTGACTGATGCTATTAAATTGCCTCCTTATTCAAAGTATATGAAAGATATTGTTACTAACAAAAGGAAAATCCCCAATGAGGAAATTTCCACTATGCTTGCTAATTACTCTTTCAATGGCAAAGTTCCAAAGAAGTTGGGCGACCCAGGTATACCTACTATTCCTTGTTCTATTAAGAATAATTATGTTAAAACTGCTCTATGTGACTTGGGAGCCGGTGTTAGTGTTATGCCTTTTTCTCTTTATAAGAGACTTTATTTAGATAAGTTGATACCTACTGATATATCTTTGCAAATGGCTGATAAATCTACTGCTATTCCTGTTGGTATATGTGAGGATGTTCCTGTTCAAGTTACTAATAACTGCTTGATATTAACTGATTTTGTTGTGTTGGAAATGCCTGAAGATGATAATATGTCTATTATTCTTGGGAGACCTTTTCTTAACACCGCAGGGGCTGTTATTGATTGCAATAAAGGAAAGGTTACTTTCAATGTTGATGATAAGGAGCATACCGTCTATTTCCCTAAGAGGATTGATAAAGTATGTGGAGTTAATACTATTTCTAATGTCAGAACTATCAAAATTGGAACTATTGATTGTCCTATATATGAGCCTAAAGAAGGTTATCAAAATCTTATGATTGGATCCATATCAATACAATTCAAGGTAACATGATTGATTTGAGGTTTATTTCTTCATATGCTATGTAAAATTTATTTGGTGGCAAGACTTGATCAACCTTGTTAACAAATACTTTTTATATGCATAGAGGAGGTAAACAACATCTCTTTCTCCCTCCACTTGTTTTACTTGCTGTAGCACTTTTGATTTGCAAAGTTCCTTAGTTAATTAGAGATTTCAAAAAATTCCTGGCCAGTAATAATAAACTTAATACCTAGAAATGTGCATTTTTCAAAGTTTTCAAAAATTCACAAAAATTATACCGTTGGTCCTATTTTTCGAAAATGCACCCGGGAGCACTGGGATGATCTGGGGCATCCCAGGGTGGCACCCCATAGGTCGCGGCCAGCAAAGGGGCGCGCCACCCTGGCGTGTGGGTCCCCCTTTGCCCCACTTTAGCATCTCTTCCTCCCAGACTCTTCTCTCTCCCGAAAAAATCGACACCAGCTTTCTCTCACTCGCATTTTTGCTCAAGAGCTCAGGATTTTTCGATATCTTTGCTCAGCCCAGATTTCTGTTTGGCACATTTGCTCTCCGGTATGTGACTCCTCCGATTATCCAAGTAGAATTTTGTTTGGTTGAGTATATCTTGAATATTTTGCTGCTGTAGGTAACATGTTTAGTGAGCTTGCATGCTTGTTCTAAGTTGTATAAACTAGTTTTGATGCATGATTAGTACTCTAGCAAGTTCCTATAGTAGTTCCCCTTGATTATATGTCACCAAATCAAGTTTTATAATGTTTGTTGAAAATTTCAGAAAATGGAGTGGAATAGATATCAACTAAACCAACAAGAATTGGAGGTGCAACAAGTCATGAGAGTGAACCGCGAAGAGGGAGTATACCCCTCTTACTACCCGTGCACAGATTTCATGAGAAGTGCAGGAATATTGGAAGATGTTCAGAATCTAATTTCTCGTGCAGGGTTGAATGATTTTGTTGATGGAGAACCATGCCAATATGCAAAATTGACTATGTCTGTTGTGCAGGATTTTAAGTTCAATTGGTCGCAATCTAACCCCATGGTTCAGTATAAGATTTATAATAAAACTATCAACTTGCCATTCAATGATTTTTGTACAGCAATTAGAGTACCACAATGGGGATCATGCGAGAAGATAAGGGGATCGCCGCGAGAGCTCTTAACCTCTTCGAGATGATTTGTCATGGAAGGAGCTTCTCAGAGGATGGTGGTAAAATCAGTAGCATTCAACTCCCAGCTATCCGCTACTTTGCTTATTTCATTACTAAATGCGTTCTTGCTAGAAAGAATGGTAGTAAACTATCTATCCAGGATTTAGCTTTTCTAGCTGCTGCACTGCAAGGTAGTAAGACTTATAATTTGGGGGCATTGATAGCTTATAGACTTGCTACCAACCGTGAGAAGGGCGGAATTTGTGGAGGTCTCATCGCCTCTCGTTTACTAGCTTTGCATAGAGTAGAACCTCACCATCTTGATATTCAACTTTCCATAGAAAAACTTGACATAGTCTCCATGATTAAACATGAATTTGTTTCTGATTCATCTAATTTGGGTAACCTGTTTTATAAGATGACATTTTATAAGAAAGCTTGGAGAATAACTAAGAAAACTGAAAAACTAGTAAGATTGCCTGCGCCTGTTCTATTTAACCTTGATTCCAGGGAGGATTGGTCAGAAGGTGCACTGAATGCACACATAGAGGGAGGAAGCCATCATGCAAGAGACAACACGGAGGCCGAGGAACACCTCGACTCATCATCCGATGCAGCAAGTTCCTCGCATCAACATTTTGGGCATGTGGAGCCTCCACGCTTTTCTTCTGCACAGGGACCTTACTATGACTATGCCATGCATTATCCGGCGAGGAACAGCGACTCCTGGGGTTGAACTCCACTTAGGCCAAAAGCCTAAGCTTGGGGGAGGTATACCGGCATCACTCATTCTTTGCATATTATGGTTGCTGGATACTTGTATATACTTGTTTAGTTTGTTTGAGTGGTTTTCTAATGAGAGGGAGATGATATTTGGGGAAGTGCTGCCTGAAAACAGATTCTGGACTGTTACCGAAAAAATTCTCAAAAATAGCCAGAACAGTATTTTGCGAAGCCAATTTTTTTGCATGTTCCCCAGGTTGTTGTCTAACTTTCATTAGTTGAACACTTTTCGATTTGAGAAGTGGAAGAATTTCTTAAAAATCGAGTACTGTACTGCTGTCAAGTTTGACGAATTTCTGCTGCTTTGTGTTTATGTGACTCTTCTAGTTTGCCATTTTCTTGTTTCGCTTTGTTTCTTTCCTAAAACACAAAAAGACCAAAAATATTTCTGTTGTTTCTCTCCATCATTTGTTTATTTTGGTTTCTTGCATTTATTTTGCTTTATTTGCTATCGTTGGTTTGCTATAAGAAAATCCAAAAAGATTTTGCTTTGTTTGCTTGTTTCCTTTTGTTCTTGTTCCCAATTCGAAAACACCAAAAATATTTGCTGTTCTTCTTTGGTTTGTAAAGTTCATCTTGAGTTCAATGGTCTTCGGTGGCTGGAGCGTGGTTTTCATTTCATATTATCCAAGCTACACAAGTGAAAGGCAATAATGACGATCTACGACAATTGGATTGTGGTGAGAGGCTGGTATGAACTCTATTTGTTTTCATTTTTGTACATATACTCATCCATGTGAGCATGCTTAGTTGGTTCATGTGAGGTATATGTCATTTGAGAAAGTCTAGTAGTTCATGATCTCTCATGTTTAGCTCCAATTTATTAATATGAGTAGCATGTCATGGATGTTTGCTTGCATTGTTTTATTCATAAGTAGGTATGGCATTGTGGTATCCTCCTCTGAATAATTCATTTATATCGACTTGGCACATGCTCACGCATGCATATGACTGAACAAAAGTCAATTAAGCCTCGATGATTTACATTGCTTCAGAGTTCTTGTATCACTTTTATGCCTCCGTTAATTTATTTTGCCGCAAGCATGATTATGACAGTTACTGCTCTCTTGATTTGTCGCTCCCTAGTCTATTGCTAGCCTTCACTTGTACTGAGCGGGAACGCTGCTCGTGCTTCCAAACACCTGAAAACCAAGTTGTTCCAAAGTGTCCACCATAAATACCTATGTATGGCATTTCAAACCATTCCAAGTAAATTCTCATGCGCTACCTTTAAAACCTTCAAAATGCTTCTCAATTTGTGTTAATGTTTCATAGCTCATGAGGAAGTATGTGGTGTTTAACTTTCAACCTTGTCATTTACTCTTGACGGACTTTCATTATGGACTAGTGGCACATCCGCTTATCCGATAATTTTGCAAAAAGAGCTGGCAATGGGATTCCCAGTCCCAAATTAATTAACCTAAATAGACACTCCTCCATGGTATGTGATTGTTGGATGGCACCCGAAGGATTCGGTTAGCCATGGCTTGTGTAAGCAAAGGTTGGGGGGAGTGTCATCATAATAAAACTAAAATAAAAAGGCACTCCTTCATGGTATGAGATTGTTGGTAGGCACCCGAGGATTCGGTTAGCCATGGTTTGTGAAAGAAAGGTTGGAAGGAGTGCCACATAAACACAAAAATAATTCATGGGAGCCACTCTTGGAAGTCCGGTTGGCGAGGTAGTTGGTGTACCCATTACCATTCGTTGACAACAACAAACACCTCTCAAAATAATTTTACTCCTGTTTTAAAAATGAAAAGCTCTAGCGCATGTTAATCCCTGCTTCCCTCTGCGAAGGGTCAATCTTTTACTTTTATGTTGTGTCTCCATTCTTTCTTTGAGCACTATCTTGAGAGCACAACTGTCATTCTTAGTATAATATGCTTGTCTCAAAATATGATTGATTGTGGTATAACTTTGATGCTTTTATCTTTGACAATCACTACTTCTAGTCTTTCTATGAACTTCAGAGGTGCCTGGGCATTTATGTTTTGCCGATCAAATATGGGCAAGCGAGATACCACTTTATCATACTCTTTTATGAACATTGCAATCCTGCTTATAGACATGATTCATGATGCTTATTATTAATTGTTGGTACCTCTCCATGATTGACATAGCTATTAGATGATTTTATTTGCATGTATCTTATTATGAACTGCCTAAGTGTTAGCCATATTATGAGAATATATACATCATATGAACAAATGTGTTCGTGAAAGTTCTTTTATCGCTCAGTTGTTAACTGAATTGCTTGAGGACAAGCAATAAGCTAAGCTTGGGGGAGTTGATACGTCCAAAACGTATCTACTTTCCCGAACACTTTTGCTATTGTTTTGCCTCCAATTTGTGTATTTTGGATGCAACTAACACGGACTAACGCTGTTTTCAGCAGAACTGTTCTGGTGTCTCATTTTTGTGCAGAAATCCAACTTTCAGGAAAATCCTCGGAATTTATGCGAAGGTCCTATTTTCCCTAATATTGGCGGAGCGAAGGGCAAGCCAGCCCGAGGGCCCCACACACTAGGCCGGCCCAGGAGGCCCGCGCGGCCCTAGTGTGTGGCGGCCTCGGTCGGCCCCCGACGCTCTCCTTCGGACTACTTATTGCCTTCGACCTAAAAACGCACGGGGAAGTCGAAGTCGCCAGAAAGCCTCCAGAACGCCGCCACATCGCGAAACTCCGTCTCGGGAGCCAGAAGTCTCCGTTCTGGCACTCCGCCGGGACGGGGAATTGGAGGAGATCATCGCCATCATCACCACCGACGCCTCTTCATCAACCAGCCATGTTTCCCCCATCCATGTGTGAGTAATTCCCCCGCTGTAGGCCGAAGGGGATGGTAGGGATTGGATGAGATTGGTCATGTAATAGCATAAGATTGTTAGGGCATAGTGCCTAGTGTCCGTTATTGGTACTTTGATGATATTGTTGCAACTTGTTATGCTTAATGCTTGTCACTAGGGCCCGAGTGCCATGATCTCAGATCTGAACATGTTATTGTTTCATCATGATATTCATTGTTTTATGATCTTACCTGCAAGTTGTATACACATGTCGCTGTCCGGAACCAATGGCCCCGAAGTGACAAGAATCGGGACAACCGGAGGGGATGGTAGTGATGTGAGGATCACATGTGTTCATGGAGTGTTAATGCTTTGCTCCGGTACTCTATTAAAAGGAGTACCTTAATATCCAGTAGATTCCCTTGAGGCCCGGCTGCCACCGGCTGGTAGGACAAAAGATGTTGTGCAAGTTTCTCATTGCGAGCACGTACGACTATATATGGAACACATGCCTATTGATTGCTTTGTACTTGGACACCGTTTTATTATTATCTGCAAATGCCCTGCTATGATTGTTACATGAGTTTCTCTCATCCATGCAACGCCCGTTATCCGTCCCCGTGCCTACAGTATTTTAATCCTGCTGTTTACTATAATCACTACTGCTGTCTCTGTTACTCTGCTGCTGTTATTTCACTACTGCTACTGCTATAAAATGATTACCGATAAACTCTTGCGAGCAAGTTCGTTTCAAGCTGAATTGACAACTCCGGTTAAGGCTTTCAAGTATTCTTTGTCTCCTTGTGTCGAATCAATAAATTGGGATTTACTTCGAAGACTGAGCATCCCGATACTCATGAGTTGGTCAATGAGCTGAAAGCTATATTTGAAACTCATGCGGCCGTGGAATGCTATGAAGCATCGAAACACTTCTTCAGCTGCATGATGGAAGAAGGCAGCTCCGTTAGTGAGCACATGCTCGCCATGACCGGGCATGCGAAGAAACTCAGTGACTTGGGAATAGTGATTCCTAACAGACTGGGGATTAATCGTGTCCTTCAATCACTGCCACCAAGTTACAAGAACTTTGTGATGAACTACAATATGCAGAACATGAACAAAGAGTTACCTGAACTCTTTGGCATGCTAAAAGCTGCTGAGATTGAGATCAAGAAAGAGCACCAAGTGTTGATGGTCAACAAGACCACCAGTTTCAAGAAACAGGGCAAGTCTAAGGGAAAATTCAAGAAGGGTGGCAAGAAAGCTGCCACGCCTCCTATGAAACCTAAGAACGGCCCTAAGCCTGATGCTGAGTGCTATTACTGCAAGGAGAAGGGACACTGGAAGCGTAATTGCTCCAAGTATCTGGCTGATCTGAAGAGCGGCCTTGTAAAGAAGAAGAAAGAAGGTATATCTGATATACATGTTATATATGTTTATCTCACTGGTTCTCATTCTAGTACCTGGGTATTTGATACTGGTTCGGTTGCTCATATTTGTAACTCGAAACAGGAACTAAAGAATAAACGAAGACTACTGAAAGATGAAGTGATGATGCGCGTTGGAAACGGATCCAAAGTCGATGTGATCGCTGTCGGCACACTTCCTCTACATCTACCTTCGGGATTAGTTTTAAGCCTAAATAATTGTTATTTTGTACCCGCGTTGAGCATGAACATTATATCTGGATCTTGTTTAATGCAAGACGGTTATTCATTCAAGTCTGAGAATAATGGTTGTTCTATTTTTATGAATAATATCTTTTATGGTCGAGCACCTGAAAAGAATGGCTTATTTCTGTTAGATCTCGATAGTAGTGATACGCATATACATAACATTGATGCTAAGCGAATTAAATTGAATGATAATTCTACTTATATGTGGCACTGTCGTCTTGGTCATATTGGAGTGAAACGCATGAAGAAACTCCATACCGATGGATTACTTGAATCACTTGACTTTGAGTCACTTGATAGATGCGAAGCATGTCTAATGGGAAAAATGACTAAGACTCCATTCTCTGGTATGATGGAGCGAGCTACTGACTTATTGGAAATCATACATACCGATGTGTGCGGACCAATGAGTGTAGCATCGCGCGGTGGTTATCGTTATGTTCTAACCTTCACAGATGATCTGAGTAGATATGGGTATATCTATTTCATGAAACATAAATCCGAAACTTTCGAGAAGTTTAAGGAATTCCAAAGTGAAGTAGAAAATCAACGTAACAAGAAGATTAAATTTCTACGATCTGATCGTGGAGGTGAATATCTGAGTTATGAGTTTAGCATGCATTTAAAGAAATGCGGAATACTTTCACAATTGACACCGCCGGGAACACCACAACGAAACGGTGTGTCCGAACGTCGTAATCGAACTCTCTTAGATATGGTTCGTTCTATGATGTCTCTTACTGATTTGCCGTTATCATTTTGGAGTTATGCATTAGAGACAGCCGCATTCACTTTAAATAGAGCACCATCAAAATCCGTAGAAACGACACCGTATGAATTATGGTTTAATAAGAAACCTAAGCTGTCGTTCCTTAAAGTTTGGGGTTGCGAAGCCTATGTAAAGAAGTTACAACCGGACAAGCTAGAACCCAAAGCGGAGAAATGCGTCTTCATAGGATACCCTAAGGAAACTATAGGGTACACTTTCTATCACAGATCCGAAGGCAAAATCTTTGTTGCTAAGAACGGAACCTTTCTTGAGAAAGAATTTCTCACTAAAGAAGTGACTGGAAGAAAAGTAGAACTCGATGAGATTGATGAATCTTTACTCGTTGATCAGAGTAGCGCAGTACCGGAAACTGTTCCTGTGCCGCCTACACCGGCAACAGAGGAAGCTAATGATAATGATCATGAAACTTCGAACGAGGAAACTACTGAACCTCGCAGATCGACAAGGGAACGTGCCACTCCTGATTGGTATCATCCTTGTCTAAATGTCATGATTGTGGACAACAATGATGAGGACCCTGCGACGTATGAAGAAGCGATGATGAGCCCAGATTCCAACAAATGGCAAGAAGCCATGAAATCCGAAATGGGATCCATGTATGATAACAAAGTGTGGACTTTGGTAGACTTACCTGATAGCCGCAAGGCTGTCGAGAATAAATGGATCTTCAAGAGAAAAACAGATGCTGATGGTAATATTACTGTCTATAAAGCTCGACTTGTCGCAAAGGGTTTCCGACAAATTCAAGGAGTTGACTACGATGAGACTTTCTCACCTGTAGCAAAGCTAAAATCTGTGAGGATTTTGTTAGCAATAGCTGCATTTTTCGATTATGAGATTTGGCAGATGGATGTCAAAACGGCGTTCCTTAATGGAGACATTGAGGAAGAGTTGTATATGGTACAACCCAAAGGTTTTGTCGATCCTAAAAATGCTGACAAAGTATGCAAACTTCAGCGTTCAATCTATGGACTGAAGCAAGCATCGAGAAGTTGGAACCGACGCTTTGATAAGGTGATCAAAGACTTCGGGTTTATACAGTGTCATGGAGAGGCCTGTATTTACAAGAAAGTGAGTGGGAGCTCTGTAGCATTCCTGATATTATATGTAGATGACATATTATTGATTGGGAATGATATAGAACTATTAAGCAGTGTAAAAGGTTATTTGAATAATAGTTTTTCAATGAAAGACCTTGGTGAAGCATCGTATATATTAGGCATCAAGATTTATAGAGATAGATCAAGACGCCTAATAGGGCTATCACAGAGTACATACCTGGACAAGATTCTAAAGAAGTTTAGAATGGACGAAAGTAAGAAAGGGTTCTTACCTATGTTACCAGGCAAGGTCTTGAGTAAGACTCAAGGACCGGCTACGGCAGAAGAAAGAGAAAGGATGAGTCAGATCCCCTATGCTTCGGCAGTAGGCTCTATTATGTATGCCATGCTATGTACTAGACCGGATATTGCACATGCTGTTAGTTTGACTAGCAGATATCAAAGTGATCCAGGAATGGAACACTGGACAGCGGTCAAGAATATCCTGAAGTACTTGAAAAGAACTAAGGATATGTTTCTTTGTTATGGAGGTGACCAAGAGCTCGTTGTAACAAGTTACACCGATGCAAGTTGGAACACTGATCCTGATGACTCTAAGTCACAGTCTGGGTACGTGTTTATATTGAATGGTGCTGCAGTAAGCTGGGCAAGCTCGAAGCAGTGCACGGTGGCAAAGTCTTCAACAGAATCGAGTACGTAGCGGCTTCGGAGGCTTCATCGAAGCGGTATGGATGAAGAGGTTCATTGTAGAGCTCGGTGTGGTTCCTAGTGCATTGGACCCACTAGTCATCTACTGTGACAACATGGGTGCCATCGCCAATGCACAAGAACCAAGGTCACACAAGAGGCTGAAGCATATCAAGCTGCGTTACCACTCGATTCGCGAGTACATCGAAGATGGAGAAGTAAAGATTTGCAAAGTACACACTGATCTGAATGTAGCAGATCCGTTGACTAAAGCTCTCCCTAGGGCAAAGCATGACCAACACCAGAATGCCATGGGTGTTAGGTACCTTACAATGTAATCTAGATTATTGACTCTAGTGCAAGTGGGAGACTGTTGGAGATATGCCCAAGAGGCAATAATAAAAGTGGTTATTATATATCTTTATGTTTATAATAAATGTTTATATACCATGCTATAATTGTATTAACCGAAACATTGATACATGTGTGATATGTAAACAACAAAGAGTCCCTAGTATGCCCCTTAACTAGCTTGTTGATTAATGGATGATTAGTTTCATAATCATGAACATTGGATGTTATTAATAACAAGGTTATATCATTGTATGAATGATGTAATGGACACACCCAATTAAGCGTAGCATAAGATCACGTCATTAAGTTATTTGCTATATGCTTTCGATACATAGTTACCTAGTCCTTATGACCATGAGATCATATAAATCACTTATACCGGAAAGGTACTTTGATTACATCAAACGCCACTGCGTAAATGGGTGGTTATAAAGGTGGGATTAAGTATCCGGAAAGTATGAGTTGAGGCATATGGATCAACAGTGGGATTTGTCCATCCCGATGACGGATAGATATACTCTGGGCCCTCTCGGTGGAATGTCGTCTAATGTCTTGAAAGCATATGAATAAGTTCATAAGAGACCACATACCACGGTACGAGTAAAGAGTACTTGTCAGGAGACGAGGTTGAACAAGGTATAGAGTGATACCGATGATCAAACCTCGTACAAGTATCGCGTGACAAAAGGAATTGGTATCGTATGTGAATGGTTCATTCGATCACTGAAGTCATTGTTGAATATGTGGGAGCCATTATGGATCTCCAGATCCCGCTATTGGTTATTGGTAGGAGAGAGTAGTCAACCATGTCCGCATAGTTCGCGAACCGTAGGGTGACACACTTAAGGTTTGATGTTGAAATGGTAGAACTCGAACATGGACATCACGAGGAGTTCCGGAATGGTCCGGAGAATAAGATTCATATATAGGAAGTCATTTTATAAGTTTTAAAATGATTCGGAAGATTTTATGGAAGGTTCTAGAAGGTTCTAGAAATCACTAAGGAAGGAGTCCCGAAGGGACTCCACCTCCCCATGGCCGGCCAACCCTAGTGGGGGAGTCCAAGGTGGACTCCACCTAAGGGGGCCGGCCACCCCCCCACATGGAAGGGGGGAATCCCACCTCAAGTGGGAGTCCCACCTTGGGTAGGTTTCCCTACTACATGGAAGGTTTTGGGTTGGGGTCTTATTCGAAGACTTGTAGTCCAACACTTGGGGGTTCCACCTATATAATGAGGGGCCAAGGGAGGGGGCCGGCCACCCCAAGACCACAAGGTGGCCGCACCCTATAGTGGCCGTGATGACCCACAAGTATAGGGGGTGTATCGTAGTATTTTCGATAAGTAAGAATGTCGATCCCAACGAGGAGCAGAAGGTGTTGACAAGCAGTTTCGATGAAGGATTCACTGTAAATGCTCACAGACAAGTATTCAGGGGGTTTTAGTATAGCAGATGAATAAAGTACGAGTAAGTAAAGTGCGAGAGTAACAATTGCAGCGAGTGGCCCAATCCTTTTTAGCACAAAGGACAAGCCGGTTTGTTTACTTATAATGACCAAACGTTCTTGAGGACACACGGGATTTTAGTCTAGTGCTTTCGCTACATACGGCTAAATAATCTTCATTGTTGTGATAAGTGTTGTGTGGGTGAACCTATGCTAATGTACCGCCCTTCCTAGGACTAATACATACTTGTGATTATACCCCTTGCAAGCATCCGCAACTACAAGAAAGTAATTAAGAATAAATCTAACCACAGCCTTAAACTCTGAGATCCTGCTATCCCTCCTGCATCGATATACCAATGGGGGTTTAGGTTTCTATCACTCCGGCAACCCCGCAATTGGCAAACGAGTACAAGATGCATTCCCCTAGGCCCATAAAGGTGAAGTGTCATGTAGTCGACGTTCACATGACACCACTAGAAGAATAACACCACAACTTAAATATCATAACATTGAATATTACTCAACCATAGTTCACTACTAACATTTAGACTTCACCCATGTCCTCAAGAACTAAACGAACTACTCACGAGACATCATATGGAACATGATCAGAGGTGATATGATGATGAATAACAATCTGAACATAAACCTTGGTCCAATGGTTTCACTCAATAGCATCAATAACAAGTAGAAATCAATACCGGGAGAGTTTCCCCTATCAAACAATCAAGATCAAACCCAAATTGCTACGGCGGTGACGGTGTCCAGCGGTGGAGACGGCGGTGATGATGGTGAAGATGATGATGATGGTGATGGAGATGATGTCCAGCTCGATGACGGTGACGATGGCGTCGATTTCCCCCTCCGGGAGGGAATTTCCCGGCGGATCTCAGCCCGCCTTTCTCTGGTGTTCTCCGCCCCGCAGAGGCGGTTGTAACTCTTCGTGAGGTACCCTCTGTGGCTTAGGTCTTCGGGATGAAGGATTTCGCGAAGAAAAGGAGGCGATAGGGGCTGTGGGGCCCCCACACCACAAGGTGGCGCCATGGGCCGCGCCGCCTGTGGTCGGCCCCACCTTGGGCCTTCTTAGCTCCCCCTTCGGCTTCCTTCCTCATCCGGAAAAATAGGATTTTTGGTATAATTTCCTTCCACAGTTGATCTTCCGAAATATTGCGTTCTGGTGCTTTTTCCAGCAGAATCCTGGCTCCGGTGCTCGATCCTCCAATAATGATGAAACATGCAAAATAGATGAAATAACATAAGTATTGTGTCCAAATATGAAATATATCAATGAATAACAGCAAATTATGATACAAAATAGTGATGCAAATTGGACGTATCAACTCCCCCAAGCTTAGACTTCGCTTGTCCCCAAGCGAAACTGAACTCGTAAACAAGACCACATGTTTATGGAGTGAAGAGTCGATAAATAAAATACGGACAAGAAGCATCATATTCATTCACACAAGACATTCTAGTAAACAACTTCCTCATATAACTCAACTTGAAACAAGTATAAGGTAATCACAAATAAAGGTGCATAAGAAATCATAGTTGGTGATGGCAAACTTCGTTCTTGGTCAGAGAACAATTAACAGGTTATACTTATCTATCGAGCAATGCTCTCATGTTAAAGTTTATATTGCACAACTTGCATACTCAATCATAATAGTCTCCTCATGATCATTGATAACTTGCAAAGCTATATTCATTTAGATAAAACTTGTACTAAACAAGGAAGAATAAAAGACATGATGAAACCAATCACAATATAATGGTTTGATCACAACAACTCAAATGCTTGCTTGAGATGGAGGGAAATAGGTTTACTGACTCAACATAAAGTAAAAGACAGGCCCTTCGCAGAGGGAAGCAGTGATTAAATCATGTGCTAGAGCTTTTTCAGTTTTGAAATCATATAGAGATAATAAAAGTAACATTTTGAGAGGTGTTTGTTGTTGTCAACGACTGGTAGCGGGTACTCTAACCCCCTTGCCAGACAACCTTCAAAGAGCGGCTCCCATTTTATTTTTATTTTGTGTGGCACTCCTTCCAACCTTTCTTTCACAAACCATGGCTAACCGAATCCTCGGGTGCCTGCCAACAATCTCATACCATGAAGGAGTGCCTTTTTATTTTGGTTTTATTATGATGATGACACTCCCCCCAACCTTTGCTTACACAAGCCATGGCTAACCGAATCCTTCGGGTGCCGTCCATCAATCACATACCATGGAGGAGTGTCTATTTAGTTTAATTAATTTGGGACTGGGAATCCCATTGCCAGCTCTTTTTGCAAAATTATTGGATAAGAGGATGAAGCCACTAGTCCATTGGTGAAAGTTGCCCAACAAGGTTGAAAGATAAAACACCACATACTTCCTCATGAGCTATAAAACATTGACACAAATAAGAGATAGTAAATTTTGAATTGTTTAAAGGTAGCACATGAAGTATTTACTTGGAATGGCAGAAAATACCATGTAGTAGGTAGGTATGGTGGACACAAATGGCATAGGTTTGGGCTAAGGTTTGGATGCACGAGAAGTATTCCCTCTCAGTACAGGTCTTTGGCTAGCAAGGTTAATTAGCAAGCATAAGAGTCGAGGGAAACAAACAAATATACATGTGATAGAAGTAATCATGCATCTTCCTTATAAGCACAAACAGTTTTAACTTCAGAATAATAAGCTATGAGCTAACAAGAAAGAAAGACAATGAAACAACTACATGTATTTCTCTTTTCTACTTAAACCTCAAAGTGTTGTTGCT
The DNA here is from genome assembly GCA_030979885.1 of Lolium multiflorum. Taxonomy (NCBI): domain Eukaryota; kingdom Viridiplantae; phylum Streptophyta; class Magnoliopsida; order Poales; family Poaceae; genus Lolium; species Lolium multiflorum. The sequence goes on from CM061752.1 coordinate 227,854,495, forward strand.
ATTGACCAATGCTAAGTTTGCCAAAACCAAATAGATTTATTCAATGCTCCCAAAGTGATACCAATACTAACAACAAGGTAAATCATATAATAGAGATTGCAAACTAAAATAAGATGTGCAATATGTAAATGATAAGACTTCTCATTAATATTCCATAACGATAACTCACACCAAGGGATACATAGACAACCAACTAAAGGAGAGATACTTCCAAACTGCAACCCATCTTATATGATAACTTCCCTACTCATGATATGACACTACTTGACAGTAAAAGTAAAAGGTAGTGATGATGTGATACCGCGGCACTCCCCCAAGCTTGGAACAAACCAAGGGGATGCCAATACCGATGATGAATTACTCCTTCGGTGATGGTGGTGATGAATTCCTGACAAGCTTCTCAACAAGCTCCTGAAGCTCATCAATCTTGTACGTGAGGTTGCGAATCATCTCCGAATTGTGCTCGACGCGATTAAGAAGTATGTCCGACGGCGAGTCCCAATTCTTGGAGTTATTTCCCCACTCTTCAGCTTCAGGCTTCATCCTTCCTGCAGTGTTAGAACGATCTATATCCCAATTGCTAGGCAATGCTGCCTTGGGAATCCTTTCAATTTGATTATTGAAAATTAGATTGCGGAAGGGATGGTGAGTGCCTGATAAAGATGTCTTCGGAGCTAGGTAATGACGTGGAACCGCTCCTCCAGTGCGAATTCTTGCGCTCTTGTTTGCACTAAAAGGGTTGTCCACCACCTTGATGCTTGCGATGGTAGCACGCGGGTGTGCGCGCGAATCTTCCTCCACCTCTTCTTCATCCTCTTCCTTGACGCTCTTGTCCTCCTCTTTCCACTCAAGATCTTGATTATCTTCATCCGGAAACTCCTTGCCCTTGTTCTTGGAGACCATGGTGCTTCTAAACTGAAAACAGATCCTGGCAGAAACAGCTCGAAACAAAACACGTCGAGAAAACGATATACGGACCTCCAGGGGTCCGGGGGATTATATAGCAAAAAATTTCACGACAAAAGGAAAGTACCAGGTCGAACCAGAGTCGGAAAGGGGCGACGAGGCGGCCAGACCATAGGCGGCGCGGCCTAGCTAGGGCCCGCGCCGGCCTATGGTGGCACGCCCTCGTGCGTCTTTTCCACTCCGTTTCGATCTCGTAATTTTTCATATTTTCCAAAAACAGCAAAAATATTGTTCGGAAAGTAAATTGCGTACTTTTCATTACCAGTACTGTTACCTATTCAAAGTCGAGTTCTGGCGGACTGTCAATTTGTCCTTTGATGAAAGCCTCCGGTGTTTCCACTCGAATAATATCAACATCAACATTATAGGAATCACCCGAGATATAATGCTTGAGTCTTTGTCCATTCACCACTTGCGTAGCATTGCCTTGGAGAGAGCTAATTTTGATTGCTCCTGAACGATACACCTCCTCGACAACATACGGTCCTTCCCATTTCGAGAGTAATTTCCCTGCAAAGAATCTGAGACGAGACCGATACAATAGGACTTTATCCCCAATATTAAATTCTCTTTTGATAATCCTTCTATCATGCCATTTTTTAACTTTCTCTTTAAAGAGTTTAGCATTTTCATAAGCTTCACTTCTCCATTCATCTAGAGAACTCAATTGCAACAACCTTTTATTACCGGCAAGTTTAGGATCTTTATTTAATTCTCTAACAGCCCAATAAGCTTTGTGCTCTAGTTCTAAAGGTAAATGACAAGCTTTTCCATAAACCATTTTATAAGGTGACATTCCCATGGGATTTTTATAAGCAGTTCTATAAGCCCATAGTGCTCCTTCAATTTACTAGCCCAATTCTTTCTAGTTTTATTAACAGTCTTTTGCAAGATAGATTTAATCTCTCTATTTGATAATTCTACTTGCCCACTAGTTTGAGGATGATAAGCGGAAGCAATTCTATGATTAATACCATATCTAGCAAGAGTTTTTCTAAAACCACCATGAATAAAATGAGAACCTCCATCAGTCATAATATATCTAGGAACTCCAAATCTAGGAAAAATAATATCTAAAAGCATTCTTAAAGAGGTCTCACCATCAGCACTTTTTGTAGGTATGGCTTCCACCCATTTAGTAACATAATCAACAACAACAAGTATATGAGTGTTACCTTCTGAAGAGGGAAAAGGTCCCATGAAGTCAAATCCCCAACAATCAAACGGTTCAATAACAAGAGTATAATTCATCGGCATTTCATTGCGTCTAGAGATATTACCAACCCTTTGGCATTCATCACAAGATAAAATAAACTTCCTTGCATCTTTGAAGAGAGTTGGCCAATAAAAACCTGATTGTAGAACCTTTTGCGCGGTTCTTTCTCCGGCGTGATGTCCTCCATAAGCACTACCATGGCATTTACTCAATATCTCCTGTTGTTCATATTCGGGAACACATCTTCGCATAATACCATCCACTCCTTCTTTATATAAGTGTGGGTCATCCCAAAAATAATGCCTCAAGTCATAAAAGAATTTCCTCCTTTGCTGAGCTGAAAAGTCTCCGACGTATCGATAATTTCTTATGTTCCATGCCACATTATTGATGTTATCTACATGTTTTATGCACACTTTATATCATTTTTATGCGTTTCCGAACTAACCTATTGACGAGATGCCGAGAGGCCGCTTGTCGTTCTGCTGTTTTTGGTTCCAGAAAGGCTGTTCGGGCAATATTCTCGAATTGGACGAAATCAACGCCAAACCTCCTATTTTTCCCTAAGGCTCCCAACACCGAAGGAGAGTCGGAGGAGTGCAGGGGGGCCCCACACCCTAGGGTGGCGCGGCCCAAGGGGGCGCGCCTATGGTGTGGCCAGCCCAGGCCCCTCCGACTCCGATTCTTCGCCTATTTAAGCCGTCGTGACCTAAAACCTCGACACCAATTGACGAAACTCCAGAAAGACTCCAGGCATCGCCGCCATCGCGAAACTCCAATTCGGGACAGAACCTCTGTTCCGGCACCCTGCCGGACGGGGAATTGCCCCCCAGCCATCTCCACCGCCGTCTTCACCGCCATCTTCACCGCCATCGCTGCCCCCATGATGAGGAGGGAGTAATTCCCCCGAGGCTGAGGGCTTCGCTGTAGCTATGTGGTTCATCTCTCTCCCATGTACCTCAATACAATAATCTCATGAGCTGCTTTACATGATTGAGATTCATATGAGTTTTGTATCACAATTTATCTATGTGCTACTCTAGTGATGTTATTAAAGTAGTTCTATTCCTCCTGCACGTGTGTAAAGGTGATTAGTGTGTGCACCGTGTGGTTCTTGTCGTAGGCTATGATCATGATCTCTTGTAGATTGTGGAGTTAATTATTACTATGATGGTATTGATGTGATCTATTCCTCCTACATATGCATGAAGGTGATAGTGTGCATGCTATGTTAGTACTTGGTTTAGTCTTTTGATCTATCTTACACTATAAGGTTACTAAATATGAACAAATTGTGGAGCTTGTTAACTCCGGCATTGAGGGTTCGTGTAATCCTACGCAATGCGTTCATCATCCAACAAAAGTGTAGAGTATGCATTTATCTATTCTGTTATGTGATCAATGTTGAGAGTGTCCACTAGTGAAAGTGTAATCCCTAGGCCTTGTTCTTAAATACTGCTATCGCTACTTGTTTACTACTGCTGCGTTACTACTGTTTACTGTTTTACTGTGTTACTACTGCTGCAATACCACCACCATCAACTACACACCATCAAGCTATTTTCGGCACCGTCGCTACTGCTCATACTTATTCATACCACCTGTATTTCACTATCTCTTCGCCGAACTAGTGCACCTATTTGGTGTGTTGGGGACACAAGAGACTTCTTGCTTTGTGGTTGCAGGGTTGCATAAGAGGGATATCTTTGACCTCTTCCTCCCTGAGTTCGATAAACCTTGGGTGATCCACTTAAGGGAAAACTTGCTGCTGTTCTACAAACCTCTGCTCTTGGAGGCCCAACACTGTCTACAGGAAAGGAGGGGGAACGTAGACATCAGCCCGCACCTTGTCCTAATTAGCTTGGACTACCGGATCATCACAATGCACATGTTTTAACCAAGTGTCACAAAGGGGTACCTCTATGCCGCCTGTACAAAGGTCTAAGGAGAAAGCTCGCATTGGATTTCTCGCTATTGATTATTCTCAACTTAGACATCCATACCGGGACAACATAGACAACAGATAATGGACTCCTCTTTTATGCATAAGCATGTAACAACAATTAATAATTTTCTCATTTGAGATTGAGGATATATGTCCAAAACTGAAACTTCCACCATGGATCATGGCTTTAGTTAGCGGCCCAATGTTCTTCTCTAACAATATGCATGCTTAACCATAGGGTGGTAGATCGCTCTTACTTCAGACAAGACGAACATGCATAGCAACTCACATGAAATTCAACAATGAATAGTTGATGGCGTCCCCAGGAACATGGTTATCGCACAACAAGCAACTTAATAAGAGATAAAGTGCATAATTACATATTCAATACCACAATAGTTTTTAAGCTATTTGTCCCATGAGCTATATATTGCAAAGGTGAATGATGGAATTTAAAGGTAGCACTCAAGCAATTTACTTTGGAATGGCGGAAAATACCATGTAGTAGGTAGGTATGGTGGACACAAATGGCATAGTGGTTGGCTCAAGTATTTTGGATGCATGAGAAGTATTTCCTCTCGATACAAGGTTTAGGCTAGCAAGGCTTATTTGAAACAAACACAAGGATGAACCGGTGCAGCAAAACTCACATAAAAGACATATTGAAAACATTATAAGACTCTACACCGTCTTCCTTGTTGTTCAAACTCAATACTAGAAATTATCTAGACCTTAGAGAAACCAAACATGCAAACCAAATTTTAGCATGCTCTATGTATTTCTTCATTAATGGGTGCAAAGCATATGATGCAAGAGCTTAAACATGAGCACAACAATTGCCAAGTATCACATTACCCAAGACATTTATAGCAATTACTACATGTATCATTTTCCAATTCCAACCATATAACAATTTAACGAAGGAGAAACTTCGCCATGAATACTATGAGTAGAAGCTAAGGACATACTTGTCCATATGCTACAGCGGAGCGTGTCTCTCTCCCATAAAGTGAATGCTAGGATCCATTTTATTCAAACAAAACAAAAAACAAAAACAAACCGACGCTCCAAGCAAAGCACATAAGATGTGATGGAATAAAAATATAGTTTCAGGGGAGGAACCTGATAATGTTGTCGATGAAGAAGGGGATGCCTTGGGCATCCCCAAGCTTAGACGCTTGAGTCTTCTTAGAATATGCAGGGGTGAACCACCGGGCATCCCCAAGCTTAGAGCTTTCACTCTCCTTGATCATGTTGCATCATACTCCTCTCTTGATCCTTGAAAACTTCCTCCACACCAAACTTAGAACAACTCATTAGAGGGTTAGCGACAATAAAAATTAACATATTCAGAGGTGACACAATCATTCTTAACACTTCTGGACATTGCATAAAGCTACTGGACATTAATGGATCAAAGAAATTCATCCAACATAGCAAAAGAGGCAATGCGAAATAAAAGGCAGAATCTGTCAAAACAGAACAGTTCGTATTGACGAATTTTATCGAGGCACCAGACTTGCTCAAATGAAAATGCTCAAATTGAATGAAAGTTGCGTACATATCTGAGGATCACTCACGTAAATTGGCATAATTTTCTGAGTTACCTACAGGGAAAACAGCCCAGATTCGTGACAGCAAAGAAATCTGTTTCTGCGCAGTAATCCAAATCTAGTATGAACTTTTCTATCAACGACTTTACTTGGCACAACAAAACACTAAACTAAGATAAGGAGAGGTTGCTACAGTAGTAAACAACTTCCAAGACACAAAATAAAAACAAAGTACTGTAGGTAAAAACATGGGTTGTCTCCCATAAGCGCTTTTCTTTAACGCCTTTCAGCTAGGCGCAGAAAGTGTGCATCAAGTATTATCAAGAGACGAAGTGTCAACATCATAATTTGTTCTCATAATAGAATCAAAAGGTAACTTCATTCTCTTTCTAGGGAAGTGTTCCATACCTTTCTTGAGAGGAAATTGATATTTTATATTACCTTCCTTCATATCAATGATAGCACCAACAGTTCGAAGAAAAGGTCTTCCCAATATAATGGGACAAGATGCATTGCATTCAATATCCAAGACAACAAAATCAACGGGGACAAGGTTATTGTTAACGGTAATGCGAACATTATCAACTTTCCCCAAAGGTTTCTTTGTAGAATGATCAGCAAGATTAACATCCAAATAACAATTTTTCAGCGGTGGCAAGTCAAGCATATTATAAATTTTCTTAGGCATAACGGAAATACTTGCACCAAGATCACATAAAGCATTACAATCAAAATCTTTAACCTTCATCTTAATGATGGGCTCCCAACCATCCTCTAGCTTTTTAGGAATAGAGGCTTCGCGCTCTAGTTTCTCTTCTCTAGCTTTTATGAGAGCATTTGTAATATGTTGCGTGAAAGCCAAATTTATAGCACTAGCATTAGGACTTTTAGCAAGTGTTTGCAAAAACTTTATAACTTCAGAGATGTGGCAATCATCAAAATTCAAACCATTATAATCTAAAGTAATGGGATCATCATCCCCAATGTTGGAAAAAATTTCAGCAGCTTTATCACAGGCAGTTTCAGCAGTTAGCAGTTTCAGGCAGTTTCTCGCGCTTTGCATTAGAAGTGGAAACATTGCTAACACCAATTCTTTTATTATTATTAGTAGGAGGTGCAGCAACATGTGTAGCATTAGCATTACAAGTGGTGGTAATAGTCCAAACTTTAGCTACATTCTTCTCTTTAGCTAGTTTTTCATTTTCTTCTCTATCCCACCTAGCACGCAGTTCAGCCATTAATCTTATATTCTCATTAATTCTAACTTGGATGGCATTTGCTGTAGTAACAATTTTATTTTCAATATCCCTATTAGGCATAACTTTCGATTTCAAAAGATCAACATCAGCAGCAAGACTATCGACTTTAGAAGCAAGTATATCAATTTTCCCAAGCTTTTCTTCAACAGATTTGTTAAAAGCAGTTTGTGTACTAATAAATTCTTTAAGCATGGCTTCAAGTCCAGGGGGTGAACTCCTATTATTGTTGTAAGAATTCCCATAAGAATTACCATAGCCGTTGCCATTATTATAAGGATATGGCCTATAGTTGTTACTAGAATTGTTCCGATAAGCATTGTTGTTGAAATTATTATTTTTAATGAAGTTTACATCAACATGTTCTTCTTGTGCAACCAATGAAGCTAACGGAACATTATTAGGATCAACATTTGTCCTATCATTCACAAGCATAGACATAATAGCATCAATCTTATCACTCAAGGAAGAGGTTTCTTCGACAGAATTTACCTTCTTACCTTGTGGAGCTCTTTCCGTGTGCCATTCAGAGTAGTTGATCATCATATTATCAAGAAGCTTTGTTGCTTCACCAAGAGTGATGGACATAAAGGTACCTCCAGCAGCTGAATCCAATAAATTCCGTGAAGAAAAATTTAGTCCTGCATAGAAGGTTTGGATGATCATCCAAGTAGTCAGTCCATGGGTTGGGCAATTTTTAACCAGAGATTTCATTCTTTCCCAAGCTTGAGCAACATGTTCAGTATCTAATTGTTTAAAATTCATTATGCTACTCCTCAAAGATATAATTTTAGCAGGGGGATAATATCCAATAGGTTCCGCGAAGAAAAATTCAGTCCTGCATAAAAGGTTTGGATGATCATCCATGTAGCCAGTCCATGGGTTGGGCAATTTTTAACCAAAGATTTCATTCTTTCCCAAGCTTGTGCAACATGCTCATTATCCAATTGTTTAAAATTCATTATGCTACTCCTCAAAGATATAATTTTAGCAGGGGGATAATATCTACCAATAAAAGCATCCTTGCATTTAGTCCATGAATCAATACTATTCTTAGGCAGAGATAGCAACCAATCTTTAGCTCTTCCTCTTAATGAGAAAGGAAACAATTTTAATTTTATAATGTCACCATCTACATCTTTATACTTTTGCATTTCACATAGTTCAACAAAATTATTGAGATGGGCAGCAACATCATCAGAACTAACACCAGAAAATTGCTCTCGCATAACAAGATTCAGAGCAGGTTTAATTTCAAAGAATTCTGCTGTAGTAGCAGGTGGAGCAATAGGTGTGCATAAGAAATCATTATTATTTGTGGTTGTGAAGTCACACAACTTAGTATTTTCAGGGTTGGCCATTTTAGCAACAGTAAATAAAGCAAACTAGATAAAGTAAATGCAAGTAACTAATTTTTTTGTGTTTTTGATATAGCAAACAAGATAGCAAATAAAGTAAAACTAGCAACTATTTTTTTTGTATTTTGATTTAGTGCAGCAAACAAAGTAGTAAATAAAACTAAGCAAGAAAAAAACAAAGTAAATAGATTGGGAAGTGGAGACTCCCTGCAGCGTGTCTTGATCTCACCGGCAACGGCGCCGAAAAAGAGCTTGATGGCGTGTAACTCACACGTTCGTTGGGAACCCCAAGAGGAAGGTATGATGCGCACAGCAGCAAGTTTTCCCTCAGAAAGAAACCAAGGTTTATCGAACCAGGAGGAGCCAAGAAGCACGTTGAAGGTTGATGGCGGCGGGATGTAGTGCGGCGCAACACCAGGGATTCCGGCGCCAACGTGGAACCTGCACAACACAACCAAAGTACTTTGCCCCAACGAAACAATGAGGTTGTCAATCTCACCGGCTTGCTGTAACAAAGGATTAACCGTATTGTGTGGAAGATGATTGTTTTAAGCAGAGAACAAGATGCAGAGATTGTATTTCAAGATAGAGAATTGGACCGGGGTCCACAGCTCACTAGAGGTGTCTCTCCCATAAGATAAACAGCATGTTGGGTGAACAAATTACGTTGGGCAATTGACAAATAAAGAGGGCATGACCATGCACATACATATTATGATGAGTATAGTGAGATTTAATTGGGCATTACGACAAAGTACATAGACCGCTATCCAGCATGCATCTATGCCTAAAAAGTCCACCTTCAGGTCATCATCCGAACCCCCCAGTATTAAGTTGCTAACAACAGACAATTGCATTAAGTATTGCGCGTAATGTAATCAGTGACTACATCCTTGAACATAGCACCAATGTTTTATCCCTAGTGGCAACAGCACATCCGTAACCTTAGTGGTTCTTGTCACTCCTCCAGATTCACGGAGACATGAACCCACTATCGAGCATAAATACTCCCTCTTGGAGTTACTAGCATCAACTTGGCCAGAGCATCTACTAATAACGGAGAGCATGCAAGATCATAAACAACACATAGACATAGCTTTGATAATCAACATAACAAGTATTCTCTATTCATCGGATCCCAACAAACGCAACATATAGAATTACATATAGATGATCTTGATCATGTTAGGCAGCTCACAAGATCCGACAATGATAGCACAATGGGAGAAGACAACCATCTAGCTACCGCTATGGACCCATAGTCCAGGGGTAGACTACTCACACATCACTCCGGAGGCGACCATGGCGGCGTAGAGTCCTCCGGGAGATGATTCCCCTCTCGACAGGGTGCCGGAGGCGATCTCCCGGATCCCCGAGATGGGATCGGCGATGGCGGCGTCTCTGGAAGGTTTTCCGTATCGTGGCTCCTCGGGGTTTCGCGACGGAGGCTTTAAGAGGCGGAAGGGCAAGTCAGAGGGGGCACGAGGGCACAGGCCGCGCGGCCAAGGAGGGCCGCGCCCTATGGTTTGGGCGCCTCGTGGCCCCACTTCGTCTCTCCTCTTCGTATAGCTTGATGTCTACTTCCCTCCTTTCCCCGCAGTGTTGGGCCTCCAAGAGCAGAGGTTTGTAGAACAAGAGCAAGTTTCCCTTAAGTGGATCACCCAAGGTTTATCGAACTCGGGAGGAAGAGGTCAAAGATATCCCTCTCATGCAACCCTGCAACCACAAAGCAAGAAGTCTCTTGTGTCCCCAACACACCTAATAGGTGCACTAGTTCGGCGAAGAGATAGTGAAATACAAGTGGTATGAATATATATGAGCAGTAGCAACGGTGCCAGAAAATAGCTTGGCGTGTAGTTGATGGTGGTAGTATTGCAGCAGTAGTAACACAGAAACAAAAAAACGCAGTAATAGCAGTATTTAGGAACAAGACCTAGGGATTAGACTTTCACTAGTGGACACTCTCAACATTGATCACATAACAGAATAGATAAATGCATACTCTACACTCTTGTTGGATGATGAACACATTGCGTAGGATTACACGAACCCTCAATGCCGGAGTTAACAAGCTCCACAATTCAATGTTCATATTTAAGTAACCTTAGAGTGCATGAAAGATCAATTCGACTAAACCAAGTACTAACATAGCATGCACACTGTCACCTTCATGCATATGTAGGAGGAATAGATCACATCAATACTGTCATAGCAATAGTTAACTTCGCAATCTACAAGAGATCATGATCATAGCATAAACCAAGTACTAACACGGATGCACACACTGTCACCATTACACCGTGTAGGAGGAATAAAACTACTTTAATAACATTGCTAGAGTAGCACATAGATAAATTGTGATACAAAATACATTGCAATCATAAAGAGATATAAATAAGCACCTCACTATGCCATTCATCAGTGAATAAGTATTCTGTGAAATATAGCCTAAGAGACCCACACGGAGATTACATAAGTAAAATTCACTTGACTAGCATAACGACATCTAGATTACAAGCATCATCATATGAATCTCAATCATGTAAGGCAGCTCATGAGATTATTGTATTGAAGTACATAGAGAGAGATGAACCACATAGCTACCGGTACAGCCCCGAGCCTCGATGGAGAACTACTCCTCCTCATGGGAGCAGCAGTGATGAAGATGGCAAGTGGAGATGGCAGCGGTGTCGATGGAGAAGCCTCTCGGGGCACTTCCCCCTCCGGCGGCGTGCCTAACAGAGACTCCTGTCCCCCGATCTTGGCTTCGCGATGGCGGCGGCTCTGGAAGGTTTCTCGGGTTTCGTCGAACGTCTCAGGGTTTTCGCGATGGAGGCTTTAAATAGGCGAAGAGGCGGCGCCAGAGGGTCGAAGGGGTGCCCACACCATAGGGTGGCGCGGGCCCCCCCTGGCCGCGCCGACCTATGGTCTGGGGGCCGTGCCCCCCTCGGCGGCTCTCGGGTGTTCTGGATGCTTCCGGGCAAAATAGGAACATGGGCGTTGATTTCCCGATTCCGAGAATATTTCGTTACTAGGATTTCAAACCAAAAATAGCAAAAACAGAACTGCACTTCGGCATCTTGTTAATAGGTTAGTTCCGGAAATGCACGAATATGACATAAAGTGTGCATAAAACATGTAGATAACATCAATAATGTGGCATGGAACATAAGAAATTATCGATACGTCGGAGACGTAGCAGCATCCCCAAGCTTAGTTCTGCTCGTCCCGAGCAGGTAAAACGATAACAAAGATAATTTCTGAGTGACATGCCATCATAACCTTGATCATACTATTTGTAAACATATGTAATGAATGCAGTGATCAAAACAATGGTAATGACATGAGTAAACAAGTGAATCATAAAGCAAAGACTTTTCATGAATAGTACTTCAAGACAAGCATTAATAAGTCTTGCATAAGAATTAACTCATAAAGCAATAAATCAAAGTAAAGGTATTGAAGCAACACAAAGGAAGATTAAGTTTCAGCGGTTGCTTTCAACTTATAACATGTATATCTCATGGACAATTGTCAACATAGAGTAATATAATAAGTGCAATATGCAAGTATGTAGGAATCAATGCACAGTTCACACAAGTGTTTGCTTCTTGAGGTGGAGAGAAATAGGTGAACTGACTTAACATTGAAAGTAAAAGAATGGTCATTCAAAGAGGAAAGCATCGATTGCTATATTTGTGCTAGAGCTTTGATTTTGAAAACATGAAACAATTTTGTCAACGGTAGTAATAAAGCATATGTATCATGTAAATTATATCTTACAAGTTGCAAGCCTCATGCATAGTGTACTAATAGTGCCCGCACCTTGTCCTAATTAGCTTGGACTACCGGATCATCGCAATGCACATGTTTTAACCAAGTGTCACAAAGGGGTACCTCTATGCCCCCTGTACAAAGGTCTAAGGAGAAAGCTCGCATTGGATTTCTCGCTATTGATTATTCTCAACTTAGACATCCATACCGGGACAACATAGACAACAGATAATGGACTCCTCTTTTATGCATAAGCATGTAACAACAATTAATAATTTTCTCATATGAGATTGAGGATATATGTCCAAAACTGAAACTTCCACCATGGATCATGGCTTTAGTTAGCTGCCCAATGTTCTTCTCTAACAATATGCATGCTTAACCATAAGGTGGTAGATCTCTCTTACTTCAGACAAGACGAACATGCATAGCAACTCACATGAAATTCAACAAAGAGTAGTTGATGGCGTCCCCAGTGAACATGGTTATCGCGCAACAAGCAACTTAATAAGAGATAAAGTGCATAAGTACATATTCAATACCACAATAGTTTTTAAGCTATTTGTCCCATGAGCTATATATTGTAAGGTGAATGATGGAATTTAAAGGTAGCACTCAAGCAATATACTTTGGAATGGCGGAGAAATACCATGTAGTAGGTAGGTATGGTGGACACAAATGGCATAGTGGTTGGCTCAAGTATTTTGGATGCATGAGAAGTATTCCCTCTCGATACAAGGTTTAGGCTAGCAAGGCTATTTGAAACAAACACAAGGATGAACCTGCAGCAAAACTCACATAAAAGACATATTGAAAACATTATAAGACTCTACACCGTCTTCCTTGTTGTTCAAACTCAATACTAGAAATTATCTAGACTTTAGAGAGACCAAATATGCAAACCAAATTTTAGCAAGCTCTATGTATTTCTTCATTAATGGGTGCAAAGTATATGATGCAAGAGCTTAAACATGAGCACAACAATTGCCAAGTATCACATTACCCAAGACATTATAGCAATTACTACATGTAGCATTTTCCAATTCCAACCATATAAAAATTTAACGAAGGAGAAACTTTCGCCATGAACACTAAGGATAAAGCTAAGAACACATGTGTTCATATGAACCAGCGGAGCGTGTCTCTCTCCCACACAAGCATGATGTAATCCAATTTATTCAAACACAAACAAAAATAAAAGCACACAGACGCTCCAAGTAAAGCACATAAGATGTGACCGAATAAAAATATAGTTTCAAGAGAAGGAACCTGATAATTTGTCGATGAAGAAGGGGATGCCTTGGGCATCCCCAAGCTTAGACGCTTGAGTCTTCTTGAAATATGCAGGGATGAACCACCTGGGCATCCCCAAGCTTAGACTTTTCATTCTTGATCGTGTATATCATCCTCCTCTCTTGACCCTTGAAACTTCCTTCACACCAAACTCGAAACAAACTCATTAGAGGGTTAGTGCATAATCAAAAACTCACATGTTCAGAGGTGACACAATCATTCTTAACACTTCTGGACATTGAAAGCTACTGGAAGGTAATGGAACAAAGAAATCCACCCAACACAGCGAAAGAAGCAATGCGAAATAAAAGGCAGAATCTGTCAAAACAGAACAGTCCGTAAAGACGAATTTTAAAATGGCACCAGACTTGCTCAGATGAAAATGCTCAAATTGAATTAAAGTTGCGTACATATCTGAGGATCACTCACGTAAATTGGCATAATTTTCTGAGTTACCTACAGAGAATTAGGCCCAGATTCGTGACAGCAAGAAAACAGTTTCTGCGCAGTAATCCAAATCTAGTATTGACTTTACTATCAAAGACTTTACTTGGCACAACAAAACACAAAACTAAGATAAGGAGAGGTTGCTACAGTAGTAAACAACTTCCAAGACACAAATATAAAACAAAGTACTGTAGCAAAATAACACATGGGTTATCTCCCAAGAAGTTCTTTCTTTATAGCCATTAAGATGGGCTCAGCAGTTTTAATGATGCACTCACAAGAAATAGTATTTGAAGCAAAAGAGAGCATCAAGAGGCAAATTCAAAACACATTTAAGTCTAACATACTTCCTATGAAAAGGAATCTTGTACACAAATAAATTCATGAAGAGCAAAGTGACAAGATCAGGAAGATAAAACAAGTGTAGTTTCAAAAATTTCAGCACATAGAGAGGTGTTTTAGTAACATGAAAATTTCTACAACCATATTTTCCTCTCTCATAATAACTTTCAGTAGCATCATGAGCAAACTCAACAATATAACTATCACATAAAGCATTCTTATCATGAGTCTCATGCATAAAATTATTACTACTCCCAACATAAGCATAGTTATTCTTATTAATTGTAGTAGGAGCAAATTCAACAAAGTAGCTATCATTATTATTCTCATCAAGTGTAGGAGGCATAGTATTATCATCATAAAAATTACTCTCCATAGTAGGCGGCACTAAAAGACCAATATCATTATAATCATCATAAATAGGAGGCAAAGTATCATCAAAGAAAATTTTCTCCTCAATGCTTGGGGGACTAAAAAGATCATGAAAACCAGCTTCCCCAAGCTTAGAACTTTCTATATCATTATCAACAATGGTGTTCAAAGCGTTCATACTAATATTACTACCAGCATGCAAATAAGATTCCATAGGTTTTTTAATTTTCGCATCAAACAATCCATGTTTTAAATCAGGAAATAGAATAAGAAGATACCCCATGATACAACACATGTTTTTTACACTTTCTGATATGGAGATGGGAGAAAAGAGAGACTTTGTTTTAAAAGTCCTTGTTAGAGAATTTGGAGGTATAGCAAGAGAAGCTAGAAAAGTTTTTACTAAATATAATATGCTTGGCTCTTATACCAACTTTTCTAGTATCCTTGAAAATATGGACATGGATAGAATAAAGTACACTAATAATGTTAATGATGGTGGGGAGATTAAAGCACCAATACCTTGCAAGCTCCTAGGAATGCATGAAGCTCTAGAAGATAATTATGCTTGGCTGTCCCTGAAAATTTGTTTGATGAGAATAGCAAGCCTAAGACTAATGAAAAGGGAGCCTCTGAAACTTACATAGATAAGATACAATGCATTGTTGAGAAAGCTCCAAACCCCGATGTTGATGCCTCATCTCTTGATAACACTTGATATACACTTTCTGCGCCTAGCTAAAAGGCGTTAAAGAAAAGCGCTTATGGGAGACAACCCATTATTTTACTACAGTACTTTTGTTTTATATTTGAGTCTTGGAAGTTGTTACTACTGTAGCAACCTCTCCTTATCTTAGTTTTATTGCATTGTTGTGCCAAGTAAAGTCTTTAATGATAAAGTTGATACTAGATTTGGATTACTGCGCAGAAACAGATTTTTTGCTGTCACGAATTTGTACAGTAGTCTCTGTAGGTAACTTAGAAAATTATTCCAATTTACATGCGTGATCCTCAGATATGTACGCAACTTTCATTAGTTTTGAGTTTTCTCATTTGAGCAAGTCTGGTGCTCCAGAAAAATACGTCTTTACGGACTGTTCTGTTTTGACAGATTTTGCCTTTTATTTCGCATTGCCTGTTTTGCTATGTTAGATGGATTTCTTTGTTCCATTAACTTTCAGTAGCTTTGTGCAATGTCCAGAAGTGTTAATAATGATTGTGTCACCTCTGAACATGTGAAATTTTTGGTTATGCACTAACCCTCTAATGAGTTTGTTTCGAGTTTGGTGTGGAGGAAGTTTTCAAGGGTCAAGAGAGGAGAATGATACAATATGATCAAGGAGAGTGAAAGCTCTAAGCTTGGGGATGCCCGGTGGTTCACCCCTGCATATTTCAAGAAGGCTCAAGCGTCTAAGCTTGGGGATGCCCAAGGCATCCCCTTCTTCATCGACAACATTATCAAGTTCCTCTAGTGAAACTATATTTTTATTCCATCACATCTTATATGCTTTACTTGAGCGTCTGTTTGTTTTTATTTTTGTTTTGTTTGAATAAAGTTGGATCCTAGCATTCATTGTGTGGGAGAGAGACACGCTCCGCTGTTGCATATGGACATATATGTCCTTAGGCTTTACTCATAATATTCATGGCGAAGGTTGAACTGCTTCGTTAATTTGTTATATGGTTGGAAACGGAAAATGCTACATGTGGTAATTGGTATAATATCTTGAATAATGTGATACTTGGCAATTGTTGTGCTCATGTTTAAGATCTTGCATCATATACTTTGCACCTATTAATGAAGAAATACATAGAGCTTGCTATAATTTGGTTTGCATAATTGATCTCTCTAAGGTCTAGATATTTCCTAGTAAAGGTCGAACAACAAGGAAGACGGTATAGAGTCTTATAATGCTTACAATATGTCTTTTATGTGAGTTTTTCTGTACCGGTTCATACTTGTGTTTGCTTTAAATAACCTTGCTAGCCTAAACCTTGTATTGAGAGGGAATACTTCTCATGCATCCAAAATCCTTGAGCCAAACACTATGCCACTTGTGTCCACCATACCTACCTACTACATGGTATTTCTCCGCCATTCCAAAGTAAATTGCTTGAGTGCTACCTTTAAAATTTCCATTCTTTATCTTTGCAATATATAGCTCATGGGACAAATAGCTTAAAACTATCGTGGTATTGAATATGTACTTATGTCTTAATTCTTATAAGTTGCTTGTTGTGCGATAACCATGCTTCTGGGGACGCCATCAACTATTGTTGAATATCATGTGAGTTGCTATGCATGTTCGTCTTGTCTGAAGTAAGGGCGATTTACCATGAGTTGAATGGTTTGAGTATGCATATTGTTAGAGAAGAACATTGACCGCTAACTAAAGCCATGATTCATGGTGGAAGTTTCAGTTTTGGACAACTATCCTCAATCTCTTATGAGAACATTATTTGTTGCTAAATGCTTATGCATTAAAGATGAGTCCATTATCTGTTGTCTATGTTGTCCCGGTATGGATGTCTAAGTTGAGAATAATCAAAAGCGAGAAATCCAATGCGTGCTTTCTCCTTAGACCTTTGTACAGGCGGCATATGGAGGTACCCCATTGTGACACTTGGTTAAAACATATGTATTGCGATGATAATCCAGGTAATCCGAGCTAATTAGGACAAGGTGCGGGCACTATTGGTATACTATGCATGAGGCTTGCAACTTGTAGGATATAATTTACATGATACATATGCTTTATTACTACCGTTGACAAAATTGTTTCTTGTTTTCAAAATAAAAGCTCCAGCACAAATATAGCAATACATGCTTCCCTCTGCGAAGGGCCTTTCTTCAACTTTTATTGTTGAGTCAGTTTACCCATTTCTTTCTATCTTAGAAGCAAACACTTGTGTTAACTGTGCATTGATTCCTACATACTTGCATATTGCACTTGTTATATTACTTTATGTTGACAATATCCATGAGATATACATGTTACAAGTTGAAAGCAACTGCTGAAACTTAATCTTCCTTTGTGTTGCTTCAATGCATCTACTATGAATTTATTGCTTTATGAGTTAACTCTTATACAAGACTTATTGATGCTTGTCTTGAAAGTACTATTCATGAAAAGTCTTTGCTATATGATTCAGTTGTTTACTCATTACATTAACCATTGTTTCGATCGCTGCATTCATTACATGTGCTTACAATAGTATTGATCAAGATTATGATAGCATGTCACTTAAGAAATTATCTTTGTTATCGTTTACCTACTCGGGACGAGTAGGAACTAAGCTTGGGGATGCTTGATACGTCTCAAACGTATCTATAATTTCTTATGTTCCATGCTACTTTTATGATGATACTCACATGTTTTATACACATTATATGTCATTATTATGCATTTTCCGGCACTAACCTATTAACGAGATGCCGAAGAGCCAGTTGTTGTTTTCTGCTGTTTTTGGTTTCAGAAATCCTAGTAAGGAAATATTCTTGGAATTGGACGAAATCAATGCCCAGGGTCCTATTTTTCCACGAAGCTTTAAGACCGAGGGGAGAGACGAAGGGGCCACGAGGTGGCTGCACACCAGGGCGGCGTGGCCTGGGCCCTGGCCGCGCCGGCCTGTGGTGTGGGGCCCTCGTGAGGCCCCCTGACCTACCCTTCCGCCTACTTAAGCCTTCGTCGAAGATAGTTCCAGTACCGAGAGCCACGATACGGAAAACCTTCCAGAGACGCCGCCGCCGCCAATCCCATCTCGGGGGATTCAGGAGATCGCCTCCGGCACCCTGCCGGAGAGGGGAATCATCTCCCTGAGGACTCTACACCGCCATGGTCGCCTCCGGATTGATGTGTGAGTAGTTCACCCCTGGACTATGGGTCCATAGCCAGTAGCTAGATGGTTGTCTTCTCCTCATTGTGCTATCATTGTTAGATCTTGTGAGCTGCCTATCATGATCAAGATCATCTATCTGTAATGCTACATGTGCGTTTGTTGGGATCCGATGAATAAGGAATACTATGCTATGTTGATTATCAATCTATCTATGTGTTGTTTATGATCTTGCATGCTCTCCGTTGCTAGTAGAGGCTCTGGCCAAGTCATTGCTTGTAACTCCAAGAGGGAGTATTTATGCTCGATAGTGGGTTCATGTCTCCATTAAATCTGGGGGAGTGACAGCAACCTCTAAGGTTGTGGATGTGTTGTTGCCACTAGGGATAAAACATCAATTCTATATCTAAGGATGTATTTGTTGATTACATTACGCACCATACTTAATGCAATTGTCTGTTGTTTGCAACTTAATACTGGAGGAGGTTCGGATGATAACCCGAAGGTGGACTTTTTAGGCATAGATGCATGCTGGATATCGGTCTATGTACTTTGTCGTAATGCCCGATTGAATCTCACACTACTCATCATATCATGTATGTGCATTGTTATGCTCTCTTTATTTGCCAATTGCCCAACTGTAATTTGTTTACCCAATATGCTATTTCTTATGGGAGAGACACCTCTAGTGAACTGTGGACCCCGGTCCATTCTTTTACATCGAATACAATCTACTGCAATACTCGTTTTCTTCGCAAACAATCATTTTCCACACTATACATCTAATCCTTTGTTACAGCAAGCGGTGAGATTGACAACCTCACTGTTAAGTTGGGGCAAAGTACTTGGATTGTGTTGTGCAGGTTCCACGTTGGCGCCGAATCCTGGTGTTGCGCCGCACTACACTCCGTCACCAACAACCTTCAACGTGCTTCTTGACTCCTGTTCGATAAACCTTGGTTTCTTACCGAGGGAAAACTTGCTGCTGTACTCATCATACCTTCCTCTTGGGGTTCCCAACGGACGAGTGCTTTACCGTCACAAGGAAGCTACTTTCTGGCGACGTTAATAAATTCTTAGTAAAGGTATTGAAGCAACACAATGGAAGATTAAGTTTCAGCGGTTGCTTTCAACTTTTAACATGTATATCTCATAGATAATTATCAATGCAGAGCAATATAACAAATGCAATAAGCAAGTATGTAAGAATCAATGCATAGTTCACACAAATGTTTGCTTCTTGAGGTGGAGAGAAATAGGTGAACTGACTCAACAATAAAAGTAAAAGAATGGTCCTCCATAGAGGAAAAGCATCGATTGCTATATTTGTGCTAGAGCTTTGGTTTTGAAAACATATAGAGAGCATAAAAAGTAAAGTTTTGAGAGGTGTTTGTTGTTGTCAACGAATGGTAATGGGTACACTAACTACCTCGCCAACCGGACTTCCAAGAGCGGCTCCCATGAATTATTTTATTTTTGGGTGGCACTCCTTCCAACCTTTCTTTCACAAACCATGGCTAACCGAATCCTCGGGTGCCTGCCAACAATCTCATACCATGAAGGAGTACCTTTTTATTTTAGTTTTATTATGATGACACTCCTCCCAACCTTTGCTTACACAAGCCATGGCTAACCGAATCCTTCGGGTGCCGTCCAACAATCACATACCATGGAGGAGTGTCTATTTTTGTTAATTAATTTGGGACTGGGAATCCCATTGCCAGCTCTTTTTGCAAAATTATTGGATAAGCGGATGTGCCACTAGTCCATTTGAGAGTCCGTCAAAAGTAAATGACAAGGTTGAAAGCTAAACACCACATACTTCCTCATGAGCTATAAAACATTGACACAAATCAGAGGTGATAAATTTTGAATTGTGTAAAGGTAGCACTCAAGCAATTTACTTTGGAATGGCAGAAATACCACATAGTAGGTAGGTATGGTGGACACAAATGGCATAGTGGTTGGCTCAAGGATTTTGGATGCATGAGAAGTATTCCCTCTCGATACAAGGCTTAGGCTAGCAAGGTTGTTTGAAGCAAACACAAGTATAAACCGGTACAGCAAAACTCACATAAAAGACATATTACAAGCATTATAAGACTATACATCGTCTTCCTTGTTGTTCAAACACCTTACTAGAAAATATCTAGACTCTAGAGAAACCACTCATGCAAACCAAATTTTAACAAGCTCTATGTATTTCTTCACTAATAGGTGCAAAGTATATGATGCAAGAGCTTAAACAAGAGCACAACAATTGCCAAGTATCACATTACCCAAGACATTATAGCAATTACTACATGTAGCATTTTCCAATTCCAACCATATAACAATTAACGAAGCAGTTTCAACCTTCGCCATGAATATTATGAGCTAAGAACACATGTGTTCATACGAACCAGCGGAGCGTGTCTCTCTCCCACACAAGCATTTATTCAAACAAAAACAAAAACAAGAAACATACAGACGCTCCAAGTAAAGCACATAAGATGTGACCGAATAAAAATATAGTTTCAAGAGAAGGAACCTGATAATTTGTCGATGAAGAAGGGGATGCCTTGGGCATCCCCAAGCTTAGACGCTTGAGTCTTCTTGATATATGCAGGGGTGAACCACCGGGGCATCCCCAAGCTTAGAGCTTTCACTCTTCTTGATCATAGTATATCATCCTCCTCTCTTGACCCTTGAAAACTTCCTTCACACCAAACTTCTCATAAACTTCATTAGAGGGGTTAGTACATAATCAAAAACTCACATGTTCAGAGGTGACACAATCATTCTTAACACTTCTGGACATTGCTCAAAGCTACTGGAAGGTAATGGAACAAAGAAATCCACCCAACACAGCGAAAGAAGCAATGCGAAATAAAAGGCAGAATCTGTCAAAACAGAACAGTCCGTAAAGACGAATTTCTAATAAATACTTCCGTTGCTCAGATCAGAAAACTCAAAACTAATGAAAGTTGCGTACATATCTGTGGAACACGCACGTAAATTGGCATATTTTTCTGATTTTTCTACAGAGAGAAAATCCCAGATTCGTGACAGATAGAAATCTGTTTCTGCGCAGAAATCCAAATCTAGTATCAACCTTCGATTAGAGGCTTCACTTGGCACAACAAAACACAAAACTAAGATAAGGAGAGGTTGCTACAGTAGTAAACAACTTCCAAGACACAAATATAAAACAAAGTACTGTAGCAAAATAACACATGGGTTATCTCCCAAGAAGTTCTTTCTTTATAGCCATTAAGATGGGCTCAGCAGTTTTAATAATCCATTCGCGGGAAATAGTATTTGAAGCAAAAGAGAGCTTCAAGAGGCAAATTCAAAACAAATTTAAGTCTAACATGCTTCCTATGAAGAGGAATCTTGTACACAAATGAATTCATGAAGAACAAAGTGACAAGCATAAGAGGATAAAACACGAGTAACTTAAAGATTCTCAACATAAAGAGGGGAAACTTAATATTATTAAGATGCATATAACCATATTTCCCTCTCTCATAATAACTTTCAGTAGCATCATTGATGAAATCCACAATATACCCATCACTTAAAACATTCTTATCATGGTTCATATGCATAGAAGTATCATTAAATTTGGCATAAGAAGAGTTATTCTCATTAATAGTAATTGGAGCAAGATTATTATCAAGAATTTGAACATGGTAAACAAGTTGCCTATTAAGGGAATTGTTTTTGGTAATCCAATCATGACTATGACAAGTTTCATAAGGATAGTTAGAACCTATATCATAGCATTCTTTATAATAATCATTAGAGATCGGAGGCATAGTGTCATCATAAGAAATAGAATAGTTATCCTTCACAATCGGTTTATCTGTGTCCACACCATTATTGTTATTAGAAGGAGATGTATCAAGAACATAATGACCAGTAGCTAAAGGATTTGCAAACACCTCTTCCCCAAGCTTAGAGCTTTCTATATCATTATGGGAGGAAGCATGGATAGTACTGACACTATGGCAATTATTATCATCATCATTTTCAGAATTAGTTTCCCAGAGATTTGCAATATCAAAAGTAGTGTGCTCATTCAAATCATGATTGCTAATGTATGTAAAGGGCATAGGAAGATCATCATATTCAGATTCATTATCACAATAATCATTAGGAGCAACATACTTACGGTTACCTATTGTTATCTCATATACGCGGGGATATGATGTTACCTCTTTCTTTTTATTCCCCTTCTTCTTCTTCTTCTTCTTCTTCTTCTTCTTCTTCGTTCCCTTCTTCTTCTTCTCCTCCTTCTCCTCGTTCCCTTCTTTAGGAGGAAGAGGCTTGAAGGGTGGCTTGTCCGCATAACCTGATTTACTTTCAGAAACAATAGAAGAAACTTGGGAGGATCCCTCCTTTTCATTAATTAGTTGAAAACACACAGCAGTCCTATCATATTTTGGCAAGGTGTCATCTTCTAAAATATTTTGTATGTAAGTATTTGTATGGCTATTATCAATGCAATAAGAAAAACACCCATGCAGGACATCATCAATATCAAGATCACTCATATGTAACAAAGAGATTTTTCTCGACAATTCTTCACACCCCAAAAATAAAGTAAGTTCATCATGCTGATTAGGAGTAATTTCATCATCACAATACAAATTTGCAGCACTCATTGGGTTCAAATTATCATTGGAGGAGCATTGAAAATTAAAATGACCCACTTCATGGCAAACTTCACAAATAAAAGGATAGAGGGCACAAACTTTTTTACCAAGATCATCTAGAGCCCTAAACCACTTTCTAGTTTTTTCATTAGCATGATGGATACAATATTCATCTTTGATTTGATTAATTCCACAAGGTCTATGTATTCCACAAAAATTAACATGCTTATAGGAAATAGCACTCTTAGGAGTTTGAGCATGCTTATGGCAATAATTAACAACAATTTCATTCTTCATGCAAGCCTCTTTAAAAGGTTCATGATACTTATCAAAATTATTTTTAGGCAATTCGAAATGAGAAGCAAAGGCTTTATAAAGATTTGCAGCAACTTGAGAGTCAAGACCATAAGTAGCACTCATATTTCGAAATTTATCGGTATCCATAAAAGCTTCAATGCATTCATAATCATAATTTATACCTGACTCTTTACCTTCATTGTTCTCCCATCCTTCAGCGTTGTCCTCAATCCGATCAAGAAGATCCCACCTAGCTTCAACCTCCTTGCTTGTGAAAGATCCCTCCGAACACGCGTCCAGATAGTCCTTGTGTTGTCCTGAAAGCCTCGCATAAAAATTGTTAACAATAACATTACGGGGGAGCTCATGAATGGGACATTTGAGCATTAGTGATTTCAATCTCCCCCACGCTTGAGAAATACTCTCTCCATCACGAGGATAAAAGTTATAAATATAATTCCTATCAATATGCACTTCATGCGGAGGATAAAATTTAGAATAAAAGAGAGATGCAATTTCCTCCCAACCAAGAGAATGTCTATTCTCCAACAATTTATACCAATGCGCCGCTTTACCAGATAGCGAAACAGAGAATAGCTTCTTCCTCACTTCATCCATAGAGATACCTGCACACTTGAATAACCCACATAATTCGTGCAAAAACAGTAAATGATCTCTAGGATGGACAGTTCCATCCCCTTTATAGTGATTGTCCATAACACGTTCAATAATTTTCATAGGTATTTTATACGGAATACTTTCAGCAGGTGGATTCAAAATATCAGAAGCATCATTAGAGTTATCGCATATGGGAGATAAAGCATTATCAGAACAAATTTTCTCCCCTAAAGATGGGAAGCTAAAAAGACCACAAAAACTAGCTTCCCCAAGCTTAGACTTCTTCATAGCATTAGCAGTAATTGCATTCATACTAATAACATCGCTACTAGCATGCAAATAAGGTTCCATAGGTTTTTTAATTTTCGAATCAAACAATTCTAAATCAGGAAAAAGACTAAAAAGCTCACCAATTTTTTTGTTGTTTTCCATTATGCCTAACTAGTGTAAACAAGAAACAAAAAGATGCAATTGCAGGATCTAAAGGAAATAGCTTCGAGCACAAACACAATGGCGCCAGAAAAGTACTTTACCTGGAACCGGAGTATGAGTGCCTTTTACCTTTCCTCCCCGGCAACGGCGCCAGAAAAGTGCTTGATGTCTACGTTCCCCTCCTTTCTTGTAGACAGTGTTGGGCCTCCAAGAGCAGAGGTTTGTAGAACAGCAGCAAGTTTTCCCTTAAGTGGATCACCCAAGGTTTATCGAACTCAGGGAGGAAGAGGTCAAAGATATCCCTCTCATGCAACCCTGCAACCACAAAGCAAGAAGTCTCTTGTGTCCCCAACACACCAAATAGGTGCACTAGTTCGGCGAAGAGATAGTGAAATACAGGTGGTATGAATAAGTATGAGCAGTAGCAACGGTGCCAGAAAATAGCTTGATGGTGTGTAGTTGATGGTGGTGGTATTGCAGCAGTAGTAACACAGTAAAACAGTAAACAAGCAGTAGTAACGCAGCGTAGTAAACAAGTAGCGATAGCAGTATTTAAGAACAAGGCCTAGGGATTACACTTTCACTAGTGGACACTCTCAACATTGATCACATAACAGAATAGATAAATGCATACTCTACACTTTTGTTGGATGATGAACACATTGCGTAGGATTACATGAACCCTCAATGCCGGAGTTAACAAGCTCCACAATTTGTTCATATTTAGTAACCTTATAGTGTAAGATAGATCAAAAGACTAAACCAAGTACTAACATAGCATGCACACTATCGCCTTCATGCATATGTAGGAGGAATAGATCACATCAATACCATCATAGTAATAATTAACTCCACAATCTACAAGAGATCATGATCATAGCCTACGACAAGAACCACACGGTGCACACACTAATCACCTTTACACACGTGCAGGAGGAATAGAACTACTTTAATAACATCACTAGAGTAGCACATAGATAAATTGTGATACAAAACTCATATGAATCTCAATCATGTAAAGCAGCTCATGAGATTATTGTATTGAGGTACATGGGAGAGAGATGAACCACATAGCTACAGCGGAGCCCTCAGCCTCGGGGGTGAATTACTCCCTCCTCATCATGGAGGCAGCGATGGCGGTGAAGATGGCGGTGAAGACGGCGGTGGAGATGGCTCGGGGGCAATTCCCCGTCCGGCAGGGTGCCGAACAGAGAGTTCTGTCCCCCGAATTGGAGTTTCGCGATGGCGGCGACGCCCCTGGAGTCTTTCTGGAGTTTCGTCAATTGGTGTCGAGGTTTTAGGTCACGACGGCTTAAATAGGCGAAGAATCGGAGTCGGAGGGGCTGGGCTGGCCACACCATAGGGGCGCGCCCCCTTGGGCCGCGCCACCCTAGGGTGTGGGGCCCCCGGCACTCCTCCTCTCTTCGGTGTTCTGGAGCCTTCCGGGAAAAATAGGAGGTTTGGCGTTGATTTCGTCCAATTCCGAGAATATTGCCCGAACAGCCTTTCTGGAACCAAAAACAGCAACTGGCCTCTCGGCATCTCGTCAATAGGTTAGTTCCGGAAACGCATAAAAATGATATAAAGTGTGAACAAAACATGTTGGTATTGTCATAAAACAAGCATGGAACATCGGAAATTATAGATACGTTGGAGACGTATCACGGGCACTATTAGTACACTATGCATGAGGCTTGCAACTTGTAAGATATAATTTACATGATACATATGCTTTATTACTACCGTTGACAAAATTGTTTCATGTTTTCAAAATCAAAGCTCTAGCACAAATATAGCAATCGATGCTTTTCCTCTATGGAGGACCATTCTTTTACTTTCATTGTTGAGTCAGTTCACCTATTTCTCTCCACCTCAAGAAGCAAACACTTGTGTGACTGTGCATTGATTCCTACATACTTGCATATTGCACTTATTATATTACTCTAGGTTGACAATATCCATGAGATATACATGTTACAAGTTGAAAGCAACCGCTGAAACTTAATCTTCCTTTGTGTTGCTTCAATGCTTTTACTTTGAATTATTGCTTTATGAGTTAACTCTTATGCAAGACTTATTGATGCTTGTCTTGAAGTGCTATTCATGAAAAGTCTTTGCTATATGATTCACTTGTTTACTCATGTCATATACATTGTTTTGATCGCTGCATTCACTACATATGCTTTACAAATAGTATGATCAAGGTTATGATGGCATGTCACTCCAGAAATTATCTTTGTTATCGTTTTACCTGCTCGGGACGAGCAGAACTAAGCTTGGGGATGCTGATACGTCTCCGACGTATCGATAATTTCTTATGTTCCATGCCACATTATTGATGTTATCGACATGTTTTATGCACACTTTATGTCATATTCGTGCATTTTCTGGAACTAACCTATTAACAAGATGCCGAAGTGCCAGTTCCTGTTTTCTGTTTTTGGTTTCAGAAATCCTAGTAACGAAATATTCTCGGAATTGGATGAAATCAACGCCCAGGGTCCTATTTTGCCACGAAGCTTCCAGAAGACCGAAGAGGAGACGAAGTGGGGCCACGAGGCGCCCAAACCCTAGGGCGGCGCGGCCCCCCCTTGGCCGTGCGGCCCTGTGGTGTGGGGCCCTCGTGCCCCCTCCTGACTTGCCCTTCCGCCTACTTAAAGCCTCCGTCGCGAAACCCCAGTGCCGAGAGCCACGATACGGAAAACCTTCCAGACACCGCCATCGCCGATCCCATCTCGGGGATCCAGGAGATCGCCCGGCACCCTCCGGAGAGGGGAATCATCTCCGGAGGACTCTACGCCGCCATGGTCGCCTCCGGAGTGATGTGTGAGTAGTCTACCCCTGGACTATGGGTCCATAGCAGTAGCTAGATGGTTGTCTTCTCCCCATTGTGCTATCATTGTCGGATCTTGTGAGCTGCCTAACATGATCAAGATCATCTATCTGTAATTCTATATGTTGCGTTTGTTGGGATCCGATGAATAGAGAATACTTGTTATGTTGATTATCAAAGCTATGTCTATGTGTTGTTTATGATCTTGCATGCTCTCCGTTATTAGTAGATGCTCTGGCCAAGTTGATGCTAGTAACTCCAAGAGGGAGTATTTATGCTCGATAGTGGGTTCATGTCTCCGTGAATCTGGGGAGTGACAAGAACCACTAAGGTTACGGATGTGCTGTTGCCACTAGGGATAAAACATTGGTGCTATGTTCAAGGATGTAGTCACTGATTACATTACGCGCAATACTTAATGCAATTGTCTGTTGTTAGCAACTTAATACTGGAGGGGGTTCGGATGATAACCGAAGGTGGACTTTTTAGGCATAGATGCATCTGGATAGCGGTCTATGTACTTTGTCGTAATGCCCAATTAAATCTCACTATACTCATCATAATATGTATGTGCATGGTCATGCCCTCTTTATTTGTCAATTGCCCAACTGTAATTTGTTCACCCAACATGTTGTTTATCTTATGGGAGAGACACCTCTAGTGAACTGTGGACCCCGGTCCAATTCTCTATACTAAATACAATCTACTGCAATTGTTCTACTGTTTTCTGCAAACAATCATCTTCCACACAATACGGTTAATCCTTTGTTACAGCAAGCCGGTGAGATTGACAACCTCACTGTTTCGTTGGGGCAAAGTACTTTGGTTGTGTTGTGCGGTTCCACGTTGGCGCCGGAATCCCTGGTGTTGCGCCGCACTACATCCCGCCGCCATCAACCTTCAACGTGCTTCTTGGCTCCTCCTGGTTCGATAAACCTTGGTTTCTTTCTGAGGGAAAACTTGCTGCTGTGCGCATCATACCTTCCTCTTGGGGTTCCCAACGAACGTGTGAGTTACACGCCATCAAGCTGAAAAGGTTGGAGGCAAGTACTTGGAAACAATAAAGTTAGCATAATCAGCATACCAAGGACTGTCTCGCGAACTCACCTTTATTGCAGCCAATTGTTCATTTGGAAAACTATCATTAACAGGAACAGGATCATAAGCAATATTTTCCAATCTAGACAAATTATCAGCAACAGGATTATCAGCACCCTTCCTATCTACAATATGTAAATCAAATTCTTGCAACAGAAGTACCCATCTAATAAGCCTAGGCTTAGCATCTTTCTTTTGCATAAGGTATCTGATTGCAGCATGATCAGTATGAATAGTAACTTTTGAATCAACAATATAAGATCTAAACTTATCACAAGCAAAGACTACAGCTAACAATTCCTTTTCAGTAGCATAATTTCTTTGAGCAGCATCAAGAGTTTTACTAGCATAATGAATAACACTCAATTTTTTATTTACCCGCTGTCCAAGAACAGCGCCTACAGCAAAATCATTAGCATCACACATAATTTCAAATGGTAAGTTCCAATCAGGAGGTTCAACTATAGGAGCAGTTGTTAAGGCTTTCTTAAGAGTTTCAAAAGCTTCCTTACAATCGTCATCAAAAACAAAAGGTACGTCTTTTTGAAGAAGATTAGTAAGAGGCTTTGAAATCTTGGAGAAATCTTTAATAAACCTCCTATAAAACCCAGCATGACCAAGAACACTACGAATACCTTTAACATCCCTAGGATAGGGCATCTTCTCAATTGCTTCAACTTTAGCTCTATCAACTTCAATACCTCTCTCGGAAATTTTATGTCCCAATACAATTCCTTCATTAACCATAAAGTGGCATTTCTCCCAATTAAGAACAAGGTTAGTTTCTTCACATCTCTGCAAAACTTTATCGAGGTTCCGCAAGCAATTATCAAAAGAATTCCCATAGACAGAAAAATCATCCATGAATACCTCTACAATACTCTCGCAAAAACCATGAAAAATAGCAGACATGCATCTTTGAAAAGTAGCAGGAGCATTACACAAACCAAAAGGCATACGTCTATAAGCATAAGTTCCATAGGGACAAGTGAAAGTGGTTTTCTCTTGATCTTTAGTTTTAACAGCAATTTGTGAAAACCCAGAATAGCCATCAAGAAAGCAAAAATGAGTATTTTTAGATAACCTTTCTAACATTTGATCAATAAAAGGCAAAGGGCAATGATCTTTTTTAGTAACTTTATTAAATTTTTGATAATCAATGCACATTCTATACCCTACAACCACTCTTTGAGGTATGAGCTCATCATTATCATTAGGCACAACAGTCATTCCTCCTTTCTTAGGAACACAATGCACAGGACTAACCCATCTACTATCAGCAATAGGATATATAATACCAGCTTCAAGAAGTCGTAATACCTCATTTCTTACCACATCCTTCATCTTGGGAATTAGACGACGCTGAGGTTCAACAACAGGCTTCGCATCATCTTCCATATTAATGGCGTGTTGGCAAATAGAGGAGAAATCCCCTTCAAATCATCAAGAGTGTAGCCAATAGCTCCTCGGTGTTTCTTCAATATTTCCAATAGCCTTTCTTCTTCAAACTCTGTAAGCTTAGAACTAATAATAACAGGATATATTTTCTTATCATCAATATGAGCATATTTAAGATTATCAGGCAAAGGTTTTAAATCAAAGACAGGATCTTCCTTTGGTGGCGGTGTTGTACCCAGATCTTCCACCGGTAAATCATGCTTGAGAATAGGTTGACGAAGAAAAATTTCCTCAAGCTCATCTCTTTCTTTCCTAAAAACTTCACTCTCGCTATTCTCCAAGTGTTGCTGCAAAGGATTATTAGGAACAAGAACAATAGATGCACACTGCTCCATTTTAAAATCATCATTAGGCAAATTAGCTTTATAAGGAGTTTTGGTAAATTTAGAGAAGTTAAACTCATAAGATTCACCAGCAAATTTAGTCAAAATTTTCTCTTTCTTGCAATCTATAATAGCTCCACAAGTATTTAGAAAAGGTCTACCAAAAATGATAGGACAATAATCACTAGCAGCAGAACCAAGTACCAAAAAGTCAGCAGGATATTTAATCTTACCACATAGAACTTCCACATCTCGAACAATACCAATTGGAGAAATAGTTTCTCTATTAGCCAGCTGAATAACCACATCAATATCTTCAAGTTCACAAGAACCAATTTCGTGCATAATCTCCGTATAAAGCTCATAAGGAATAGCACTAATACTTGCACCAATATCACATAAACCATAATAGCAATGATCACCAATTCTAACAGATAGCATAGGAACACTAACTTGTTTGGGTTTATTAGGATGTGAAACAATATTAGAAGCATATTCACAGAAAATAATATGACCTTCCTCCAAATTTTCAGTCACAAGCTCTTTAACTATTGTAACAGCAGGTTCAACTTTTATTTGTTTTTCAGGTTCTATAGGTTTCTTTTCACTTTTATGAACCGCACTATTTATAACAGAGTACTCCTTCATTTTAGCAGGGAAAGGAGTTTTTTCAATATAAGCTTCAGGAATAACATGATCAACAGTTTCAACTACAACGCATTTATTAATAGATGGATTAATTTTATCTTTATACGGTTCATGATACTTATCAAAATTCTTCTTAGGCAATTCATAATGAGAGGCAAAAGCTTTATAAAGATTTGCAGCAACTTGAGAATCAAGACCATAAGTAGCACTCATATTACAAAATTTATCAGTATCCATAAAAGCTTCAATGCATTTGTAATCATAATTTATACCTGATTCTCTATCTTTGTCGATCTCCCATCCTTCAGTATTTTCCTGGATCCGATTAAGAAGGTCCCTTTTAAACTCTTCCTTATTGCGCGTGAATGATCCAGAACAAGAAGTATCCAGCAAGGTCTTGTCTTCAAAAGAAAGTCTTGCATAGAAATTATCAATAATAACATTACCAGGAAGCTCATGAATGGGGCATTTGAGCATTAAAGACTTCAATCTCCCCAAGCTTGGGCAATACTCTCTCCATCATGAGGCCAAAAATTATATATGCGATTCCGATCCTTATGAATTTCACTTGGAGGATAGAACTTAGAATAAAACCGGGGCACAATATCATTCCATTCAAGAGAATCCCCATTATCCAGTAATTTATACCAATGCGCCGCTTTACCAGACAGCGATATAGAGAATAGTTTCTTCCTCACTTCATCCATAGCAATACCTGCACACTTGAATAAACCGCATAATTCATGCAAGAACAATAAATGATCCCCAGGGTGGACAGTTCCATCCCCTGTATAACGGTTATTCACTACGCGTTCAATAATTTTCATAGGTATTTTGTATGGTATTTCTTCTTCACCTGGCGCCTCATCCACTACCTTTGCAGTAGTAGCGGATTTCCCAAATAAACATTCGAGAGAAGATCTCTCCATAATGAATTATGGCAGCAGGCAGAAATAAAATCAGCACAAACAGTAAATATTTCCCTTACCAATTCCACTTACCAATAGCGCTTCACTCCCCGGCAACGGCGCCGGAAAATAGTCTTGATGACCCACAAGTATAGGGGGTGTATCGTAGTATTTTCGATAAGTAAGAATGTCGATCCCAACGAGGAGCAGAAGGTGTTGACAAGCGGTTTCGATGAAGGATTCACTGTAAATGCTCACAGACAAGTATTCAGGGGTTTTAGTATAGCAGATGAATAAAGTACGAGTAAGTAAAGTGCGAGAGTAACAATTGCAGCGAGTGGCCCAATCCTTTTTAGCACAAAGGACAAGCCGATTTGTTTACTTATAATGACCAAACGTTCTCGAGGACACACGGGATTTTAGTCTAGTGCTTTCGCTACATACGGCTAAATAATCTTCATTGTTATGATAAGTGTTGTGTGGGTGAACCTATGCTAATGTACCGCCCTTCCTAGGACTAATACATACTTGTGATTATACCCCTTGCAAGCATCCGCAAAGAAAGTAATTAAGAATAAATCTAACCACGCCTTAAACGAGATCCTGCTATCCCTCCTGCATCGATATACCAACGGGGTTTAGGTTTCTGTCACTCCGGCAACCCCGCAATTGGCAAACGAGTACAAGATGCATTCCCCTAGGCCCATAAAGGTGAAGTGTCATGTAGTCGACGTTCACATGACACCACTAGAAGAATAACACCACAACTTAAATATCATAACATTGAATATTACTCAACCATAGTTCACTACTAACATTTAGACTTCACCCATGTCCTTAAGAACTAAACGAACTACTCACGAGACATCATATGGAACATGATCAGAGGTGATATGATGATGAATAACAATCTGAACATAAACCTTGGTCCAATGGTTTCACTCAATAGCATCAATAACAAGTAGAAATCAATACCGGGAGAGTTTCCCCTATCAAACAATCAAGATCAAACCCAAATTGCTACAGCGGTGACGGTGTCCAGCGGTGGAGACGGCGGTGATGATGGTGAAGATGATGATGATGGTGATGGAGATGATGTCCAGCTCGATGACGGTGACGATGGCGTCGATTTCCCCCTCCCGGAGGGAATTTCCCCGGCGGATCTCAGCCCGCCGGAGAGCTCTTTCTCTCTGGTGTTCTCCGCCGCGAGGCGGGCTGTAACTCTTCGTGAGGTACCCTCGGCTTAGGTCTTCGGGACGAAGGATTTCGCGAAGAAAAGGAGGCGATAGGGGCTGTGGGGCCCCCACACCACAAGGTGGCGCGGCCAGCCATGGGCCGCGCCTCCGTCCGGCCCCACCTTGGGCCTTCAGCTCCCCTTCGGCTTCCTTCGTCATCGGAAAATAGGATTTTTGGTATAATTTCCTTCCACAGTTGATCTTCCGAAATATTGCGTTCTGACGGTGCTTTTTCCAGTAGAATCCTGGCTCCGGTGCTCGATCCTCCAATAATGATGAAACATGCAAAATAGATGAAATAACATAAGTATTGTGTCCAAATATGAAATATATCAATGAATAATAGCAAATTATGATACAAAATAGTGATGCAAATTGGACGTATCAGCCGGCGCCCCCCCTCTCCCAAACCCTAGCCGCCCCCTCTCTCCTCCACCTCTCCCGCACGCTTAGCGAAGCTCCGCCGAAGTTCTCCACCACCACTGCCACCACGCCGTCGTGCTGCCGGATTCAAGGAGGAGCTACTACTTCCGCTGCCCGCTGGAACGGGGATAAGGACGTCGTCTTCATCAACACCGAATGTGTGACCGAGTACGGAGGTGCTGCCCGATCGTGGCACCGTGATCAAGATCTTCTACGCGCTTTTGCAAGCGGCAAGTGATCGTCTACCGCAGCAACAAGAGCCTCATCTTGTAGGCTTTGGAAATCTTCAAGGGTGAGTCTCGATCATCTCCTCGTTACTACCGTCTTCTAGATTGTATCCCTACAGGTACCTGGGCGGTACCGTGGGCGGTACTACCGCTCGTGAGCGGTACTACCGCTCCAGGTACTGCAGAGGTACCGCAACTCGTATTCTGGGTCAAAATCAGCGCAGAACTCAGAGCGGTACCGTGGGCGGTACTATAGGGGTAGCGGTACTACCGCTACAGGTACCCCGGCGAAACTGGTTTTCTCCCCTTTTTCTCTCCAGCCATGTCACCTCGTGATACACACACAAAACCAGAAAACCTATAAACTACGCTTCAGTCTTCCGATCTTGACGTGTCCAGCGAGGTCACCGTGCACTTGCAAATCTAACAATGATACTCAAGGCACACGGTGAGATTACTCAAGTGTTGTCATCAAACACACAAAACCCGGGGTTTAGACTTTGCTCTTTCAATCTCCCCCTTTTTGGTGTTTGATGACAACACAAGACTTTACAATAACATATGATATTATGATGAGATACTTAGATTTGCAAAAGCTCGACGGAGCTCCCCCTAAACATGTGCATATTATGAATATGTATTTGAATACAAATACACATGTTCTAGAGGCATCACTCCCCCTAGTTTTTACAAACCAAGCACATATGCGACATGGATAATTGACATGTTCAAATAGCATATGCACAATATGGAGGCAACATAAGATCATGTAAGGAGATTTGGGTGAGATTATCATACCATAGCCTTGAGAATACCCAAACTCACCGTAAGATGCCTCCATAGAGTTGTTGATGTAGCCACAAGACAAGATAAGCAACTAGGACCACAAGGCTACAAACAACAAAGGTCCCCATCCACATAGGAACTTCTCCCCCTTTGGCATCGGAACACCAAAAAGGAGGGTAAAGAAACTAGAAGGATGGAGAAAAAGAACATACAACCAAGCTTGCAAAAACCAAAAGGGAAAACAAGCTTGAATGAGGTTCTCCAAAAACATGAAGAAAAAGATAGCAAAGAAGAAGGACAAAAAGAAGGTCACAAAGAAACACAAAGAACCGAAAAACTCCTCAAAGAGGAGGTTGGTGGCCGAAGCCACCGTGTAAGAGTGTAGTAGTGTGAGGTCGCGTAGATGTATCTAGGACTCACGGACTACAACTCAACATGAAGCTCATAAGTCACTCAATTGACAAATAGCATATGTTTTGGATTTCTTTATGCATTATGGGGGGAGGGATAGCTCAATAGATTTAAACCGCACTCCCCCTATGTTCATG
Organism: Lolium multiflorum; assembly: GCA_030979885.1. Lineage (NCBI taxonomy): Eukaryota > Viridiplantae > Streptophyta > Magnoliopsida > Poales > Poaceae > Lolium > Lolium multiflorum. The sequence continues at coordinate 227,889,328 of CM061752.1, forward strand.
CGTGCCTTTCATCTAGATATAAAGGTTAGGAGTGGTATGTGCGCACGACGGTCAAGCAAAGTTCGATGGATCAATGATATTTAGCTCATGCCTCAACTCAATGAAACGCTTCTCATCCAAGGGCTTCGTGAAGATGTCCGCCAATTGCTCCTTGGTACCAATGTAGGATAGTACAATATCTCCGCGAGCAATGTGATCCCGGATGAAGTGGTTCCGTATCTCAATGTGCTTCGTCTTGCCATGAAGAACCGGATTGTAGGCGATCTTGATTGCGCTCTCATTGTCACACAAAAGAGGCACCTTGCTATACTCGAGTCCATAATCCCGCAAGGTTTGCCTCATCCACAAGATTTGAGCACAACTACTTGCCGCGGCAATATACTCGGCTTCCGCGGTGGAGACGGAGACACAATTTTGCTTCTTCGAGGACCAACACACCAAAGATCTTCCAAGAAAGTGACAAGCTCCGGATGTAGACTTCCTATCAACCTTGTCGCCCGCCCAATCGGAGTCGGTGAAACCAACCAAAGCAAAGTCCGTGTCCCTTGGGTACCATAGTCCGAAGTGTGGGGTATCAACTAAATATCGAAAGATCCTTTTGACCGCCACAATGTGGCTTTCCTTCGGGCTCGCTTGAAACCGTGCACACATACCAACGCTTAACATTATATCCGGGCGAGAGGCACAAAGGTAAAGAAGCAAACCTATCATCGAACGGTAGAGCTTGGGATCCACCGCCTTGCCGGTCTCGTCAAGGGAGAGTTGACACTTGAGATGCATCGGAGTTCCAATGCCTTTGGCGTCCTTCATATCAAAGCGCTTGAGCATGTCTTGGAGGTACTTTGCTTGATTGATGAAGGTGCCTTGTCGCATTTGCTTGATCTCGAACCCAAGAAAGTACTTGAGTTCACCCATCATTGACATCTCAAACCTATTTGTCATCAACATAGCAAACTCATCATTGAATTTTGTGTTAGTCGAGCCAAATATGATGTCATCTACATAGAGTTGGCATACGAAAAGCTCCCCATTGACCTTCTTAGTAAAAAGAGTGGGATCAATTTTCCCCACTTCGAAACCACGGTCTTCAAGCAACTCCTTTAGATGCTCATACCAAGCTCTAGGAGCTTGTTTGAGTCCATATAGGGCCTTTTTGAGCTTGAAGACATGGTCCGGGAAATGGGGGTCCTCGAACCCCGGGGGTTGCTTCACATATACCTCCTCATGTAAAGGACCATTAAGAAAAGCACTCTTAACATCCATTTGTTGCAACTTGAAGCCATGATGAGAGGCAAAGGCCAAAAGGATACGAATGGACTCAAGCCTTGCAACGGGTGCAAAGGTTTCACCAAAGTCCACGCCTTCGACTTGAGAATAGCCTTGTGCCACCAATCTTGCTTTGTTGCGGATGACCATGCCACTTTCATCTTGCTTGTTCTTGAAAACCCATTTGGTGCCGATAACATTGCGGCAATGATCGGGTCGCTTCATGAGAGTCCACACATCATTCCTCTTGAAGTTGTTGAGTTCCTCTTGCATTGCATTCAACCAATCCGGATCTTTGAGAGCTTCATTAACTTTGAGTGGTTCCACCATAGAGACAAAGGCGTGGTGCTCACAAAAGTTTGCTAGTTGCCTCCGGGTGGTTACTTTGCTCTCTAGATCACCAATGATATTACGCAAGGAATGAGACTTGAGACGCAAGTGTCTTGTAGTAGGATCTTCACGGAGAGTGTTGGCTAAAGGAGAAGATTCTTGTGAGTCCTCTTGGCCTTCATCACGATTTAGGTCCTCGCCTTGACCTCCATTGTTGTTGAAAGAGGCATCATCATCATGAGAGCCGGATGGCTCGGGGGTACTAGGAATAGTATTGTTCATAAATATTATCCCCGAACCACTCGGAGAAGAACTTGAAGCTCGACCTTGGTCACTTGATGTTGGTTGTTGTGGTAGATGAGCTTGCGATGAATGTTGTTCTTGAGCTTGTTGAGGTGAACTTGGACTTGATTGTTGTTGTAGTTGTTGAGGTTGAACTTGAGGTTGTTGTAGAGGTTGACTTGCATTTGTAAGATCAACGGAAGAAGCTTGGCCTTGTGGTGTAGATGGCTCCACTTGGGTGGAACTTGGTCCTTCCCCGGTACTCATAGAAGGTAGCTCTTGAGGTCGGCGAATGCCAACACCCATCCTTCCTATGGTATCCGGGGGAATTACATCTCCTTTCTCACAAGAAGCACTTCGCTCATCCAAAGATATATCATCTTCATCGAATGTCACATCACAAGATTCTACAACTCGCCCACTTGACTTGTTGAAGACTCTATAGGCGTGAGAATCCGTAGCATAGCCAACGAAAATTCCTTCTTGAGCTCTTGAATCAAACTTAGATAGGCGTGTGTCTTTGACAAGCACATAGCATTTGCATCCGAAGACCTTGAAATATGACACATTTGGCTTGTTGCCGGTGAGGATCTCATATGGTGTCTTCTCAAGACCTTTGCGAAAGTAGAGACGATTAGTAGCGTGGCATGCGGTAGAGATAGCTTCCGCCCAAAAATTGTAGTTAGACTTGTATTCCATCATCATGGTTCGAGCGGCTTCGATCAAGGTTTGATTCTTCCTTTCGGCGACCCCATTTTGTTGGGGAGTATATGGCGTGGAGTATTGGTGTTGGATTCCTTCTTCGCCGAGGAAGTCATCCAAGGTGTAGTTCTTGAACTCCGTTCCATTGTCGCTCCTTATTGCGAGGATCTTGTTGTCGTACTTGCGTTGAACTTGGTTGGCAAACTCCATCATGGTCCGTTGAGTCTCACTCTTGTACTTGAAGAAGAATACCCAACAATAGCGTGAATAGTCATCAACAATGACAAGGCAATACTTCTTTCCTCCAAGACTTTCATGAGACGGTGGACCGAAGAGATCAACATGTAGGAGCTCCAAGCATCTTGTGGTAGAGATGATAGTCTTGGCCTTGTGAGGAGCTCCATGCATTTTTCCTTGTACGCAAGCCCTACAAACACGATCTTTACAAAAAGAGACATCTTCTTTTAGTCCGAGAATGTGGCCACCCTTGTGGAGACTTTGCAAAGTCCTCATGTTGACATGGGCTAGTCGGCGATGCCATAACCAACCCTTGTCACCTTTGGCGAATAGGCAAAGAGCGGAAGATGTTGTCTTTCCGGAGAAATCAACAACATACAATCCGTTCTCTACATATCCAACAAAAGCTACATTGAGTGTCTTGCTCCACAAGAGGACCACCATATGTTCATCAAAGAAAGTACATAGACCCATACGAGCAATTTGATGAACGGAGAGTAAATTGTAACCAAGGGTCTCGACAAGGAGGACATTCACAAGTGAGATGTCGGGTGTTACCACCACCTTGCCAAGACCCAATACCTTAGAGCACGTGTTGTCGCCATATGATACGGTAGAGTGAGAAGGCTCGAGGTCGACAACAATATTCTTGCTTCCGGTCATATGACTTGTGGCTCCACTATCAACCACCCACTTAGCGCCACCGGAAGCATAGTCCTACAAGGAATCAAGTCTTGGATTTAGGTACCCATTTTTCAATGGGTCCTAGCATGTTAGTAACAAGGGGTTTGGAACCCAAATAGTCCAATCAACATTGTCCTTTTGAGGACCAATAAAGCGAGCATGAATATGTCCATAGTAATCAACAAAAAGAACATGAGAAGGGTTGTTAGAGCCGGCGAAACCCTTCGAGGCGGAGTTGGGTACTCCATCCCTTCTTGAGCTAGCATCGCTCTCCTCAAGGTTGATCTCCATGTTCTCCTTGTTCTTCTTCTTCTTGGTCCTCTTATTCCTCTTCCTCTTTGGCTTGGTAGCCACTCCTCCTTCATTGCAAGAGCCCTCTTTGGCTCCATCTTTAGCTTCAATGACTCCTTCCAAGTACTTGGCTTGAACTTGGAGTCTATCAACTTTGGCCTTCAAACGATTGACTTCATCTTCATGCTCCGGATGAGGGTGGAAAATATCAAACACTTGGAATTTCTTTGCCTTGTTCACCCGGAAGTGTTCCATCAAAGCTTCTTCTTGGAGAGCGTTCATCTTCATGAGTAAGCGCTTGTCACTCTCCATCTTGGCAATGTCACTTTCATGAGTGCAACACGCACGGTCCTTGCTCAAAGGAAAGTACTCCTTCAATGCTTCCTCTTGCATGGAATTGACTTCCATGAGCTTGGCTTCCCTTCTCTTCAAGGCGGCTATTTCTTCCTCATGATCACAACAAGTGGCCTTCTCCTTGCTCATGCGGATACATTCCACCAAAGACTCTTCTTGCATGCTACTCAACCTCAATAGCTTGGCCTTGGTGGTCTCAAGAGTGGCAATTTCTTCTTCATGGTTGCAACATGAGGTCTTCTCCTTGCACAAGCGGTAATATTCATCCAAGGCTTCTTCTTGAAGAGCATTGACCTCCAAGAGAAGAGCATTGTGCTTCCTCAAGGAAGCAACTTGATCAACAAGCTCGTCATGGCAAGAGTTGGGGTCTTCATCATCTTTTTCTTTGTTAGCTTCCTCGAGAGAGAGCATATTCTTTTTGAGCTCACCCATCAAACCACGAGTATGGTCTCGGTCCTTGGTGAGTTGAGAGACAATAGCTTTGTTGGAGTCTTCAAGGACGATGACACTAGCTTCAAGAGACATGCGTAAATTTTGTTCATCTTCAAGCTCTTCTTTGAGAGAGGCAATCTCATTTGTCGCTTCCCTTTCCAACCTCTCCTTCTCCTCTATAAGGTCTTGTGCCGCACCAAGTTGGGCTAAGAGAGCCCCAACATGAGTCTTGGTATCCCCTTTCATGTTAGTGAGAAAAGAGTCCAAACCCATAATCTCACGTTTAACGGTGAGACTAGTGTCATCATCAATATATAAGGCGTTAGTCGGAGATGAGGGTTTGGAAGGGGATTTTACCTCCGAGGATACCTTTGCCATAAGGCAACGAGCATTGTTGGTGACGAGGTTCTCATTAGGAGAGTCGAAGAGGGAGATAGAGGGAGTGGTAATGGCGATGGCGGCCACTCCCTCTCCTTCCTTGTTGGAGCTCTTGTCCTCATGTTCTTCATCCTCATCGGAGGAGTACTCTTCTCGAATGATGAAGGCTCTAGGCTTCTTGGTGAAGGAGACCTTGTCGTCATCGGGCTTGGGGGAGAACTTGGAGAATCCTTTGGAGAGTGACTTGAACTTTTCCTTGCGGATAAGCCTTCCACCATTATCTTCTCTTCTCTCAAACATACAATCCGCGACAAAATGATTCTTGTCGCCGCAATTGTAGCATGTTCTTCCCCTTTGCCCCTCCCTTGGGCTCTTGGAGAAACTTCTTGGAGAATCACGTGATCTTCTTGGTCTTGTGCTTCGGGACTTGTTTCCATCCCAAAATTTCTTGGCGGCGAGAGCCATGTGCTCATGATAATTGATCTTGAGATCATCCGGTCCCCACTCAACGGGATCCTCATCGCTTTCACTAGCCTCATGTACCCTCATCTTCAATGCAAGGTTGGGCTTGCGGGAGTTGTGGGCGCGAGCAACAAGATCCTCCGCATTCTTCTTGGAGATGTCCAAAGCGATGACTTCGCTAAGAACTTCATCGGATGTCATAGCACGGAAGGAGGCGTTTTGGCGGATGGCCGTCAACTTCACTTCCTCATAAGGGAGGAGAGCGTTGTAGAACTTGCGCTTGATCCAATGGTCATCCACAAACGTTGCTCCAAGATCTTGCATTTGTACGGCAAGAGCGATGAGGCGCCGATACATTTCTTCGGGGGACTCTCCTTCATTCATGACGAAGTTGTCGGCCATGTTGTTCACTTCATCAAAACGAGAGCTTTGGATGCTCGCATTTCCGAGGAAGAGCTTCTCAAGTTTATCCCATGCTTCCTTGGCGGTCTTGAGCGAGCGGATATGAGCGCGGTCCTTGGGCGTGATGGCCATGTGAATCATGTTGATGACGTAGGAAGTCAGGAACACGCGGCGAGCATGCACACACATGATCAACACCTACGAATTGAGTCGATGCACCAAACAAAAGAAGGAATTAGAAAAGAAAAGAAGGAAGTATTTTAATTGTTGTCATGTTTCGTGATTCTGTGTTTCTATTGTTTTCACAACAATAGATATAAACGCAATTATCTATCTATACCTAATAATAAAGAAAATAAGGTTTCTTGTTCGTCCAACATAAGGTTTCTTGTTCGTCCAACATTTTTTTGGACTGATTTACCCTCCCACTTAACTACATATAACTACATATTACCACCAATGCCACCCGTAAGTGAAAAAAACGTTTTGATTTTTTCCTCCGTCGTCCTTATTCCCCGTTTGATACGGCCTTTCGAGTTCATCGTGCGGAAGCTTTCGTAACCGCGCGTGCCGTGACCGTCTTCGAATCCAACCCAATCTCCTCTTTCCCTGCGGCACGCCACCTCTGATAATTAAACACCAACCCCTGACCTCGCCAATCTATCAACTTCACGGATCTGCAGCTCCTGAAGGGACGCAAGGCGCAGGAAAGCAACAGCCGGCTAGCTTCGTTCGATTTGTTGCTTCTTCTCGATATTGATGGGAACTTGCCCTGCGCGATATCGATCCGATGGATTTCTTGCTTCTTCTCGATTTTGATCGGGTCTTGTCCTACGCGATTTGATCCGACCTTTTCCTGCGTGGTTTCGATCTGAGTGACAGCCAAACGAATACTAAAGGAGTCCAAGAATATATACGGAGGGATCACCGCCTCAACACCTCGATACTCCTCATCTTCGTTCAGAAACACTGATCTGCGGCTCCTCACGGAACGCAAGGCGCCGGGTAGCAGCAGCCGGCGAGCCAATCCAATAAAATAAAGAACAGTGAACAACCAATTAAAGAAACACTACAGCAATCCTCCTCGCTGGCCTGCCCGTGGCAGCATGCGCCGTCCTGCCTGCCACGGCGTCGATGTGGAATTAGGCAGGCTGAGCCTCGGCAGCCAGTGGAGGAGCGACCTAAGCACCACCAGGTCGCGTACGCCGCCGGCCAGAGCAGGTCCCGACCGTTGCTGGTAGGTCAAATCCCTCGCTTTGACAGCGTCGCCCACGGCAGATAGACTCTAGGGCTTGCAGAATAAGAAGCAAACTTAGCGTTAAATTTGTATCCGCTCATTGCGGGACTTGCAGGGCAGTACTCGAAACATCCATGCCGGCACCGGCGTCAGCAGCCGTGATGAGGCCGACGTCTCCGGCCGGTCGGCCGGCCTGGCCGCCTGGACGCGGAACTTCATCTGTACTGCTCGTTGCCGGACTTGCAAATTGGCGTTGTACTGAAAGAGTGCAGATGCATGTCACTTGGAGGTGGAAGAACGCCATGTCTCTGCCGGCGGTGAGGCTTCCCTACATACTCAAGATGCATGTCGGCTAGGCGTACGATTGTACTCGACATTGATACTGCCCTACACGGGTTTTTGGCCTGATTGAGATTGATCCTCCATATAGAGAAGATGATCGTGCTTTGTATTTTGGCGCCAGTGTGTGCTCACGTAAGTATTTTGGCGCCATGATAAAAGATACGTAAGTTTTTCCTCCATGTCTCCTCAAAGGAAGAGAAGCCTGTCTCTAATTCAGGCTTTTATCGGTAAGTAGAGTTCAGGCTTGATGATGAATATTTCCGGTATTAACACTTCAATGGTGAATCAAAGTTTAGTCGACATTGCGATGATGCAACTGACGTTATTCTTTAAGATTGTGCAGATTATATTTGGATATTGTCTTAACTCTTCTAGATTCACGCACATAAATAAGAGCGATGAAACTAACACATTTTCTCTGTATAATCAAACGGTTGTGTGTGTGATGTCACACTACATCCGTAAAATTCTGAACTTAAGACTGCTGCTTGTTTAGCCGATGGACATTTTTTTACTCGTTAGAATTACTAATGTACTTTTTTTTGCATCTGCAGGAAACTAGATATAAATGTAGATTTTTTTCTTCCGATACAACGCACGGGCAAATTTCCTAGTACCTAATAATAAAGGAGCTAAGGTTTCTGCCAAAAGTTTCGTCAACAACATTATTTTGGACCGTTTTGCCCTCCCACCGCACAGCAAATAACCCACCACCGCCACGGGTAAGTGAAAAATGTTTCGATTCTGTTATCATTCCGCACCTGTGGTAACTTGGTCCGACATTTTTATTTCCAATTCTACCCCTGAATCGCTAGGGCCAATCAGAAAATATTACAGGATTTACCACCAATAAGTCAAAATAAAGATTCATTGCTTAAAAACGGTTCGATCGTCGCTGTGAAGGCTTCGTCTGTGGGGCTCCGAACTGTCCGCTCATATATACCTGGGCCATGTGGCTGTCTTGCTGGGCCTGGTTCCAAAGCACGCGAGTGCAAATTCATTGTCACCGTGCCATCCAAAGGCTGCATGATACGATTGATATTTTGTGCTCGAAATAATCCCACATCGCTAAATTCAACCGACTCCATCTGGTTTAAATAGGTTAGTTTTCTAGAATCTGCAAGCCGTCCCCGAGAACAAATAGCCGCAGTTTGGTCCAAGATGAGATGGTGTCAGAGGGCGAGGAAGGAAGGTCTGCGGGCTGAGACAGATACCAGAGAACAACGGAAGGAAGTCTCAGACGAATTTGGGAAAAGAGGGAGATGCATAGAAGAGCGGAAGGGGAATTCCGGCCTCCAGCTAGGTGGAAACGTCGAACCGCCCCAGGCTATGCCCGCGCTGGCGGCCGGATGCGGAGGAGACCGGCTTGGCGATGATGACGCTCTAGGCGACGCGCACAGAGGAGAAGTTGGTGGCCTTTCTCACGGAAGAGTTGTGCGAGGGCGCGAGCGATTTGCCTCAAATCCAGGGGGCACAGTAGGAGAACGCCCGCGAGAAGAGCACAACTTGGTTGGCGACGTGTGACCAAGCGTCCAGCCAAGACAACGGAGCCGGAGCAAGGCCGGCGGCACTGAGAAAAGGCAATCTAGCGACAGGGGATCTCACCTAGGTTTGGTTCCTAGAGTTAGGGTTGGGCAGAGACAAATGCTCGTTTGGACCGGTCTGGCTGGGAGTAGCTGGGGCATTTTGTTCAGATTTTTCTTTCTTTTCTCCACTGATTTATAGAAAAACAAAAGGAAGGAAGAAAGAAAAGGGGGTTTGAGGAAAAATAAAAGGACATATATTTTCGGTTTTTCTACAAAACTTTGTGACAGATTTTAAAAGTGTCTCAAATATCCAAAATAATATTATTATTTTAGTTTTATTTAAGATATGAAAAAGGAAGAGGGGTTGATAAAACACAGTATAACAATAGGGTTTAAAAAAATTAATAGGAATTTTAAATGCATGTAAAAATATGCAATGCAATGATGGAATGACTTCATAATGATGTAAAAATAAAATCACAACCAAATCTAATTAGGGTATTAACCGAATTGTTATAGCGATATACGTAAAAAATGATTGTACGAAGTAAGACCCAAAAAGTAAATGTACGATAATTAACACTTCATCATTGTGCCCCGTATAACAAAATAGGGTTTGAGGATAAATGCATACATTCATGTTGAGTTGTAAAGATGTTTTTTTTACTAAATTTTGGAGCCATTAGCAAAATATTATGCGTGTACTAATTATAAATTCACTCGAATTCATATCTTAAAAAAATTCAGAATGGGGCACACCAATATAACCAGTTTGCGGTATTACAAGTCAGTGCAAAGGTTCGATCTAGAATCTACGCTTATTAGGTACAAATTATATAAATATGAGAAAATGTGACGATGGTGATAAAGAGAAGAAGTGTCAACACTGATAATCCTTTTACATCGTTTGATTATTTGCTTCACCCAGTGCAACGCACGACACTTTTGCTAGTTAGAGAAGAAAAGAAAAAAGTATTTTGATATTTCTAGAGAAATTGCAGAGACACACTGCTGACCAAGGCAAGCCACATCGTCATGCACTTCAATGATCAGGGCAAGTTGCAAAAAGAGCAGGGACACGTGTGTTCCCAACGGCTCTCTTCTCCCCGTCCTTCCGCTTGGTGCCTACAACGGTCAAATCAAATCATCCCACTAATCTCTCTCAAGAAAAAATTGACGAATCGAGATCGAGATCGAGAGATGGGAAGGGCAAGGGGAATGGCCGCCAAGGGCAAGAAGGCGTCACGAAATGGCCCGCCTCCTGCGGCGAAGGCCGCCGCCGTGGCCGGTGACGGTAAAGACGTACCGGAGAAAGCCGGCGGCGGCAAAGACGGACCTGAGAAAGCCAGCGGCGAAGGCAGGTTCTTCTGCTGCTACCTCCTCCGGTCCCTCTGCCCTCGCAGCAAGAGCCGCACATACATCGGGTACCCTCACCTCGCCCCGTCTCGCATAAAAAGTCATCTTTGTTTCTTGCACCTCCGCACCTCACCCGATTGATGGATGGATTTGTTGGTTGGTCGTGTGGCTGGCAGGTTCACGGTGAACCCGCGGCGGCGGATCCGGCAGCACAACGGCGAGCTCCGATGCGGCGCCTGGCGGACCAAGCGCGGTCGCCCCTGGGAGATGGTGCTCTGCATCCATGGCTTCCCCTCCAACGTCGCCGCCCTCCAGGTAATTGACCATCCCATCTTCCATCTCATCTCGCTTCAAAGATTAGATTTGCTTGGGTTGGATTGGATTGGATGGATCATCTGTCGACTGACCTGTTTCTTGCTAAACGTGGCCGGCCCTGTTTCTCGCCGTGCAGTTCGAGTGGGCGTGGCAGCACCCGACGGAATCGCTGGCCGTTCGCAAGGCCGCCGCCGGCTTCAAGTCGCTCGGTGGCATCGGCAACAAGGTCAAGATCGCATACACCATGCTCAACCTCCCTTCTTGGGAGAAGTAAGACGCCTCTTTTTCCTATCTCTGCAGTGCTGCCACATCCATGGATTCTTGGGAGTAGTAATAGTATACTGACGTAAATTGCTGCTTTGGTGTGCTTGTTGCCAGCCTGAATCTGACAGTGAACTTCTTCTCCACGAAGAACATGAAGTTCACCGTGGGCTGCCCGGCCCTCCCCTGCCACATGAAGACTGTAGTTAGTCCGATGGAGGATCTTCCTTGTTACGACGAGGGCATTCCATCCGAGGAGGATAAGGAGCCTACAGAGGATGAAGAGCCCGATGCGACTTCCGATCATGGTTTGCAGCCACTGGATTCAGAAACCGGAACTGCAGGCGGTGAATCAGACACTGATGAGTTTGCTCCAATGGAAAGGAATGGGGTATGTAGACCAAGAATTTCAGAATCCTCTTCGCCGCAGCTACTGGAAGAAGAAACCAGAATTGCAGAGCGTGATGCTGAATATCCCATTGATGACCTTGGTTACATGGAATGGAACAGAAATCCCGTTGCTGACCTCGGCTATATGGAGTGGAGCAGAATTCCTGAGACATCGGAGTTGCACGAATCTGGAGCATCACCTCGATGCTCCTCGAGCTCGTGCAACGATGCTGTTGCTCGAAGACCAGTACAATTTGTGTCAGGGCAATCATCTCCAGTGTCGAAGGCAGGACCAAATGAAACTGATGTGGTAGACTTGGTTACCCCAGTTGGCCGGTTTGCTAGAGATTGCAGCAAAGCGGTCAGCATTTGCCCCAAGATTATTGATCTGACAAACTCCCCTATTGTCATTGAGTTGTAATACTTTGCTGGGCTGACCCAGTACTAAATCTTGTGGTAGTCAAATGTTACCAGAGAATAACATACCAGATGAGAATGTACAATAGGCAAATTAGTACAAGAACATAGGTGTTGAGAACTGGACAATTGAGTAGTCTTTTCTTGAGACTGATAACCCTGTTGTTTAATCAGTAATAATGTATTGGGGTTACGGAGGCGATATTCCTGTTTCACAAGAATTACTTCGTATCAGCAAGACATCTTGGTTTGACTGTAATTTTTTTTTTTTAACTATGATGAGATTATGAGATTGAGTTGTGATATTTTTTTAACCATCCCATTATGCTTTTGTTGTGCAAAGTGGGCATACAGGCAGACTTGTATCACATCATGGAATGTTGAAAGACCTGCTTATAAGAGTGGCTATTGGTGGCGGCAATTAGAAGTTCAGAACCATGTGTTAAAGGAGTGGTTATAGGTGAACTCCAACTCCTACTCTCTCCCAAGTTTTGAATTCTTATTATCACTCTAGAAGCTAGGCATTTTAGTGACACTAGCAATTACAGGCGCGGCGGCACGCCGCGCCCTATAAGTAGCCAGTAGTTGAAGCATAAATAAGGCTTTTATATTAAATTACAACGGTTACCGGGCTTGTGTTAGGAAACACTGATTAAAAATGTATAAAAATATTTGACATCTTGCTTATCCCCAGTGGTCTCATTCAGATGTCATCTTGTAGTAGTACCTGAAAGGAGGTTACCATGTCATATTCCCCAAGCTTATATGTACTTCCTGATTTTTCTCAATCTGCCACACCATGGTGAATTTCCTGCAAGCATGTGTTGTTCTCGGAAGAAATATTTTTGTGTTTCCCTCTACTGATTGGACTTTCGGTGATCAAAACAACGAATATACTGCCGAGAGTGCTCAAATGAATGAATGCACTGCCTTCTTTTGACATGCAAGAGTCGAGAGTGCTCAAATCAATGAATGTGCTACCCTCTATTTTTCAAAAATATGAAAAGCTTCCATGTTAAGAATTACATTATTTGATTCAAACGACGCACACATATTACTCTTTACGACCACTCACTCACACCTGTCAGAAGCCTAGATAACACCCATAGCTGAAAATCTTTCCTTATATCTATAACAATAACTAAATAGGAGCAACCCACTAAGTGAATTCTTTAGACATGCAAGCTGCCCCCCTCATCATAATCACCATGTGTTTTTTCAATTTTTTCTTGAAACTTTATCTTCTATTCAGTATATACTTATATACTCTCTTCAATGCAACTATGCCAGCACACCATCGGCAACGGCAACTGCGCGGCGACCTTCTGCCTTCTGACCCACTCTTAATCTTAGGTTTTTCCTCCCGGACACAAATAGCAAGCTAATTTGCCGTCCATCATCTGACCAATGGTCGTTGGCCAACCGGAGGCTTTTATTTTATTACAATGCGTCGTATATATTAGGTCATGGCATGGGGATGTCTTACTCAACCTCTCACAAGGTCTATCTTTCCAGCGGAATAATGAAGGGTTTTACTCTTCTTCCCTGATCGCGTATGCAGATGCTCAACTAAGTCATTCTCCTTATTTTGTTTGTCCTCGCATCCTGCTCTTATTTATGTTATATTTCTCTACTAATTATGTGATTTGATTCCCTAGACAATCTTGTCCATATGTTGTCCACTATTCCCTTAGCAGCCCATCTCCGTACTGGTGATTTTTGGTAAATGGAGGACATGTAATACTTTGCCAATCTACACAAGTCGCAGGGTACTTGCTTAATTTATACCTCAATGGATATTCTATATTTGGTTTACCAAATTCGTGACGTGACGCATATCAAGCAAATCAGTGCACCTGAATGGATTTAACAAAATATGTTCAGTTCCACCCGCTATAGTCTGGTATTTTCTCTTTCAATATCCTAAACTCCCGAGAGAAAATGGGATTTATTATTGGGAAACACATGAATTTATTTTCTATAGTTTATGAAGCTCAAGTTTGGTCAATTTCAGGCTGCTATGGAGTAACGCTATAAAACTGGATGTTGTATTTATCAGTTCCATCTTCCCGTGGAAAGATCAACTCGGTATCCATTCTTACATCAGTTAAGGTTGCTACAACTCTGAGTGCATATAAGTATATTTATTTATTGACACAGTTCTTTGCTGCATATTAAATTGCATGCAGTTTTATTTCCATCTCAATAAATTTTTTGAAGCTAACTGAAATCACAGAGTAATTGAAATCATAGAAGAATGTGGATATCTTCATTGTTCTCAAGCAACTTCCTCCTGAAGTTTGAAGAATGTGAATGCTAGCTCTGCCAATTTGATTCTACATCAAAATCTAAAGCTTCTATGCTGCTGGAAACTACTTCATATATGGCTAAAATCTGCACTAAATAAATTGGACACTGAAAGGAACATTATACCTTCTAGTGTACAATCTTATGTAGCTTTGATGGTCCTTTGGCTACAGAGCTAAGCTTTTCTGGGAACACTGGAGCTAATTTAAATGCAAGTATACACTGGAAAACAATGAAGCAATTTGATGTAGGGCCCCTGCAATTTGAAACCAAAGAGGCACCACAATATCCTCAATATTACTTATGAATTGTCCTTGTCAAGGTAAATTGGTAGGTCATCTACCAATATAGGTGGTTTCATCATAAACCTTGTAAATTCTCAAGAACTCCTCGCCTCCTACAAAGTAGTAGGAAACCAACCATGGCAAAGCTTCTTTCATCCTTCTAGTATTGGATCAACCATAGTCAACGATCTGAAGATATCAACTTTAGGCTTGTTTCCTCCTGATCAAGTTTAGAACCACTACTTCAAGAAATCCATCAGATATTGTCAGGGCTCTAACCCGTAACAGGGAACTTCCCACTGAAATCGTACCATAACCAGTTAACACAAAGCCCACAACATCATCGTTACATAACCGTATGACATAGAACATAATATAAATTGTGTTGCCCTTTCAAATGCTAGAGTAAACGCTAAAAGGCTGTTGTAAATGTATGGCTAAGAAAATTATTTCACAAGAATACCTCTACTGGTTATTAACCAAGCTATACAGTCATTTACTGCTCGTTAGACCTAAATAATCAATTACTTTGAATTAAGTGCTCAAAAAAGGCTAATATACTAACTTATAATCTTCGAGTTTTGTCCAAAATGAACTGGCAACATGGTCGTGTAGAAGGACCTAGTAATCACAAATACGACCCTCTCGAGGCACGGCCTTTGCCATGTCCTAGGTAATACCTGGCATAATCTGCCGCCCCTGCCCTGCCGCCTAATTGGGGTCATGGACTTTCTGTTCTCTGCAAGCACAATAAAATCATGCGAGCTTCAGCGTACTAAGGCTCAAATGTTAGATCACATGAGAAACGAAAAAAGAAACACTGCAGAATGCGTGTGATGGCAGGAGCGTACCGAAGGTGGTGACAGTCTGCTTGATGGAGAGCCCTGCACTTGTCTTGCTTCAGTAGTGCTAGTGCCAGCACGCCATAGACCTGATCTCCTATTTCTGTTTAATCCATGAATAAATACCGTAATTCAAAATTTTGTTTACATCATGCCATAGATCTCATTTCCTATTAAACATCGGCTACCATTCTTGGGAATTATCCATTGTCTTACTGGAATCTTTCACACAATGCCAAAGGCAAGTCATTTAAATTTTTGTTCCTTTCTAGTCCCTCTCTTCCATTAAACATGTAAATTTTAATCCTATGAAATTACCGGTGAAGTGAAAAAGCCTCAGATAACAATAAACTTTCGAGAGTTATTAGTCTACGGAGAAGAAGCAATCTTTTTCTGTCATTTAGGCTCAGTTGTCAGCCGCTATTCTGCAGTGCTCGATTGAACAATAATGTAGAATTTTAGCTCAGTGCTATGGTTGATACAAAAATTAGAAAAAAACAGAACATGGACACAAAGAATGGTACCAAACAAATTGTTCGCTGATCTGGGTTCTCCATGGCATACAAACATAGAAAGAACCAACACTCTGAAGGAATCAATAACATAATTTCATATGGAAAGACACAATGGTCATTGGTTCCAAAATATCAAGCTATATATTGCTGGCTCATGTCTTGAGCACAAGCTCTGAAGTAAAAGGATGAAGGAAAAATCAGTTAAGACAACCTTTTAGTCAGGACTCCATTCATTTTGTTCTCTGAGACTAAAATAAATATGTGGAGTCATCCTGCCGGACAAACAAACTCTTATTATACAAATGAAATATGAACTGAACTATTTTAATAAAACTAAACATACTGTAGCTTATTACTATTGAACCTGAATGGTAACATCAACATATGGTGAATGCTCACTTCTTCTATCTTATCAGAATCTTAATGCTAATAGTAATATACTTTACATGAGTGCTCAGACCTTTCTCCATCTTATTCTAGAAAGCACCATCAACTATCGTATTACAATAAAAAAACCCAGCAAAATCTATCACATTTGGCTAATACAAAAATACTTCAAGTGAGTGATCAGTTCTTCTAGAAGGTCCCATCTTGTGCAATCAAGTGCCTCATAATTACAAAGTAAAAATGGATATATAAGTAAATTTTATAAATATCCAAACCGAGAACACAATGAAACCACCAAAACAAACATTATGTGCGCTTCATTGTCATGATTATATGAGGAATATTTTGGAGCAGGAAAAATCACATGAATCAGTGAACTAACTAATCTGTATGCCAAGGCTTTTAGAGTGTGAAAAATAACATAAATCGCCTATCTTTTTGCCATAAAAGAGAAGGAAACCATGCCTACCCTTACCTTATTGAACACCATGAACTCAGACACGCCAGCCTTCTTGTCACCATCCACTAATATTGCTTTCTTTGTGCTGGAAGTTACAAACCATGCGCCTAATGCATATAACCTGTTAACATCAAATATGCAACCTCAGAAACATGTGTGACTTAGGGACATATCACATATGTATCTGTGGAAGCGAACAACCCATACCTACTTGAAGAAATGACCATAGGATTGACTCGTCTGAAAACAAATAATGCTTAGTATTGCCAGATACTTATCACACTTGATGAACTTCACTACCTTATAACCACCTAAATCCACATCTAATTAACCCATCTAGATCCACATCAACCATTTTTACCAGCGAAAATCTGAAAGCAACCTCAGTGGTGAGCTAGCTCATCAGCTCACCCTGTGGTCGTTGCTAGCCTCCGTGTCCCCGTGCTCACCATGGGGCCGCTTATTGCTCTTTTTTTGTTGGATATGCAACTCAGAAGAGCTAGCTCACTGGCTCCTAAGTGAAAGAGGCAGCGAAGGTGCAGGACAGCGTTGCCAATCCAGTCAACGCCGCTGCTCTTTCCTGGACGCTTGAGGGCAGTGGTGACCAGCATCTTGGAGGTGCCAAAAAAGTGGCCTAGCAGAACGACACGGTTCCAAGAAGGAAGCCATCACTGTCAGCACTGCAAGGCCACCTAAATCTGAATTTAGCACCAGATCAACACTAAAATTGGCATCTTTGACTGCACCTCTCCTCTCAAAGCAGAAGTTAAGTGCTTTCTCCTTGAAATACCTTTTGCCAAATCCCTGGAGATATCTGACAGCAAAGCATTTTTGTGTCTTACATCTCTTGCAGACAAAAAAGAATTACCCAACCTGATCAAAAACGTTAAAAGATAATATCCATCAATATCAGATCTAAAACTATCTCTATCTAAATGAATCAGAACAAAACATTCAATAAACGACAGATGGTAAACATAAAACTCACTCGGGAATCATCAATGCCCAAATTGTTGGACATTTGAACGAACATGTGGTGGGCAAGATCAATCTATGGATATGAAGGAGGGGGAATCCAGGGGGGGGGGCGGGTGCAGGGACTTCATCTTGAAGTTGACCACGTAGGAGAGGATGTCCCTTAGCAGATTGCCGGTCCGTCCACTGAGCCCGCCGCCGCTCGTGAACCGAGCGTAGAGGACTCCTGAGCATACTTGTGGCCGTCTCCATCTGCGGGACGGTGCCAGAACCCGCATAGCGGCACACGAAGGCGTCGCCCGTGGCAAAATCAATGCGGATAACAGCACAGGACATATCTCGGACGGCATCCCCATGAGTGCAAGCTCGCCGGGGCGCCTAGACAGGAAACAGCAAACGGGCAGAGGTCCCGGACGGTGAGCAGGTCCTCACCTCGTCACAGCGGCTGGGGCACGCGTACGGCGGGAGGATACGTGGCGCAGACATGTGGGTCGAGGATGGAGTCCCAGAGCGGCCATCATCCTATATAGGGAACGGGACGACGTCGGGCGGCGCCGCCCGATCGCGCTCGGCGGCGAGCACGAGGTGGAGCGCAGACGCTGAGCGCGTTGCGCACGGGTGGAGCTTGCACTTCATAGATCTTCTTCCTCTCCGTGCTCCGTCGTAGGCTCGCCGGCCGCGCATCCCCGTCGGGAAGAGAAGAGAGAGGTGGTTGGGTCTGTCAGGGGCAGATCGCGAGCTCACTCCGCGGGGGCGGTGGTTGGTTTCGCTGGCGTTTTGATTGTGCTGTGGCGACTGCCAAGGCCATGGGCGGAGAGGAAGCAGCATCAGCCGGCGCGACCGAATTGCTAGCGTTTGCGGCGGCAAACCGGAATGGTGCGAGGAGGGGAGGAGCGAGTTTTCTCCGGAAAGGTACGGACTTTTCCAGAAGGGGCACGTGTGTAGAGAGAAGGGACAGAACGCAGACCTGCCACAGCTAAGAGCACACAGAAAACGTACCAACAAAAATCTAAGGCAATACGCTACATGGGGCAAATCAAGACGGAACACCACCACCCAAATGCTACATAGCACCAAACCCTACACAGAAAAGAATCAGCTGGAACCTAACTAACAATTAACACACGTGTTAGTGCCATGTTAAATCCCAAATCTCCTCAAAATTGTGAGAAAAATCGAAATTGTTAAGCTTTAATATAGTAGTTATCTGTAACCTACGGTTGTTGAACACCCAAGCGTTCCGGCACTTCCTGATTGAGCAGTCATCGTATTGGGAATATGCCGCCTTTGTCTCGAGTCTTGCCACCATTCGTGCAGAGTATGAGTAGTCTCTGGAACTGAATAATCAAACCACTACTAGGAAAAGGCCTAGCCGTAAGACTGCCAGCAGTGGCGCACCATGATTGCCGTGCGCCACTACTACTTAGCAGTGGCGCACAACAAAACGGTGGGCCACAACAAAAGTAGTAGTGGCGCACCTGATTGTGGTGCGCCATAAGTAAGTGGTGACAGGAGGCCAGCTCCTCCCCCAACCTAGTAGTGGCGCACGTCTCCGGGGTGCGCCACTGCTACATTTCTTACCTATGGCGCACGTTGGAGAGGTGCGCCACTGCTAGGAGGTGTCCAGAGCCCGTTTAGAGATGATAGGCTTAGCAATGGCGCACTTCAGTGGTGCGCCACTGCTACATAGGTTACCTATGGTGCATGTCATTAGGTGCGCCACTGCTAGGGGTGGCCAGAGCCCCTTTAGAGATGAGAGGCTTAGTAGTGGCGCACCACCTAGCAGTGCGCCATTGCTATGTCACCCTAGCAGTGGCGCACGGCTAGGTGGTGCGCCACTGCTAACCTGGGACCATTTCCTGCTTTTAACCCCTCCACTCACATGTGCCACCCACTTTCCCCAAACACTCTTCCACCACCACCTCCCACCAAATCTGGATCTGGTCGTGTTGCCCCTCCTTCCCACCTCATTTTCACCTCTTCATTCACCAAAATTAAGTTGGTAAACTTAATTTTCTTCATAGGTAAGTAATGGTGAAGCTTTCTTAGCTCAATACCCTACTCAATCTCAACTTTTTACCTCATCCAACACTCTAGGTCTCGCCGTATCGGTAACTTTGTTGGTTTTATGCTTTGTGTGTGACCGGTTCCGATCGTCTTGCACACACGTCACGTACACGTGTGTGTGCACATATGTTATGTGCGAAGCTCGATGATCATGTGTTGTGCGCATGCGCGAAAAGCGTCACGTGCATGTGTGTTGTATGCGAAGCCTCCGGATCCACATGTGTTGTATATGCGAAGCCTCCACACATGTGTTGCATGTGTTTTTGTTTGCAGGGATTTGAAATGCGATGGAGTTGCCAATATTTTGCCGAAACGTTGATTCATTTCCGTTTCGGCGAATAGTGGGCATACTACGCATATACATATGTCCTATTTTTAGGGAAGGTCATGCCAAAATTTTCTTTTGGTATGCTAAGATATCCATTTTCTCTATACCCGCAGGCGACCATGGTCCGCATGATGAGCGAAGGCGTTGTGGCTAGGTTTTTGAAAGCCGCGACAGCCGAGATGATTAGAAATAACCAAAAGGAGATAAGATGTCCGTGTCGAAGATGCAAGCTGACGAGCCTTATGGACCCTAAAGCCGATATGGTGCGGGACCACCTTCTCATGCGTGGTTTCATGGATGGCTATCGGTGGGAAGGCGACGAAGATGATTATGAATTTGTCCATGGGATTTCAACAAGAAATAAGGAAGGAGGTGATCAGGATGTAGAAGATCTCGGGCATGATCAGGATGTAGAAGATCCCGGAGATGATCATGATCACAATGTAGGAGATCCTGGACCTGATGATGAGGAAGATCAAGATGGAGGTCATCATGACGATCATGAAGATGAAGACGATGGACCATCGTCGATGGACTGGGTGCAGGACCCTTATCTTCAAGAGCTGCTTCTCAAGCAGACGAGTAACGCAAGAGCTGCCGCCCGAGAGAAAGCCAAGATGGATCAACTGGAGGTAGACGCGGTTACTCCATTGTATGAAGGATGCAGGCCGGAGGATACCCGCCTGAAAGTAACGCTCATGGCTCTGGAGATGAAGGTAAAGCACAAAATGACCGACACATCCTTCAACGACAACATGTCATTCTGGCAGGAACGTCTTCCCAAAGGTAACACGTGTCCGACTAGTATCGAGGAGGCCAAGAAAATTGTGTGTCCTCTGGATTTACCGCATGTGAAATATCATGTGTGCTTGAACGATTGCATCATTTATCGGAACGAGCACGCGGAGTGTACCATATGTCCGGTGTGCGGCGTCAGTCGGTACAAGAAGGGGAAGAAAGCTCCTCGGAAGGTGGTGTGGTACTTTCCGATCACTCCTCGTCTGCAGCGGTATTTCGCGGATCCTAAGCAAGCAAAGCTAATGCGCTGGCACGCGGAGATGAGGAAGGGAGAAGATGACGCAGATGATCCGGACAAAAAGAAAAAGGACAGGATGTTGAGACACCCTTCGGATGCTAGCCAGTGGAATGCGTTGAACCTCGAGTACCCAGAATTTGGGGACGATCCTAGGAACATAAGGCTGGGCGCGAGCACCAATGGAGTCAATCCGTTTGGCAGCCAGAGCAGCACGCATAGTGTTGTGGGTATACTTCATGGGTGTACCATCGACAGTGCCAAGATCCGGCAAGCCCGGGTGGCCCACAGATGGTGATGAGGCATGTGGCCCATCGGGCGGCCCGTTCTGTTGATCCTGACGGAAGATGTCCGGCCCAGGAGCAGGGAGCCGGATCCGACCGACCTTGTGGAAGAACCCGGATCCATGGAGGCCAGTAAGGACCCGGATCCGGGTGACATAGATGGAAGGGTGGATCCTTGACGTACACGGCAAGACATTGTACTGTAGTTAGGCAAACCTGTAATCCGGCTAGAACTCTCCATGTAAACCCTAGATCCGTGCGTCTTTATAAGCCGGATCCTGGGAGCCCTAGAGGCACGATCACAACTCATTGTAACAACGCGAAAGTGCCCAGATAATTCCAGACAAGCAGCAGTAGGCCCTATCGTCGTGCAGGTGTTCCGAAGCTGGGTAAATCGCGTACCACCGTCCCGTGTGCACTCCGCCCTATGGCCCCTACTTCTTCTCCCCCTCGTGAGGATCCCTCCTCCGAGGTACCGTCGAATAGGCAACGACAGTTGGCGCCCACCGTGGGGCCTGCGGCGTCTGGAGGCCGGAACCGGGAGGGTTCCGCCATGGGAAGCTTCGACGACACAACCGCTGTGGGGCGTGTCCTTTACGCGGAAATCTGCCGATCGTCCCTCGGGATGAGTCTGGATTCCGGCTAAAACCGACCCCGTCAAGCTCTCCATCGTCCCGTTGGCGGCATACACATCTTCATCGGGGAAACCGTCGATTCCGACGGAAACCCATGGTAATGTGGCCCGCGCGACCTTGAGCTGGACGTCGCGAAGATCCGATCCGAGTCGCAGGAACTTCATAAGAAGGATTCCGCCTTAGATCCGAAAAATCAAAACCCACCCAATCCGCCCTGAGCAGGAAATAACGGTGGAAGACCAATGCAGATCCGCCTGGGTCTCCCGGTGTTAGAGAAGCAAAGGTGTTCGTGCACTTCATAGCCCATACCGCCGGAGCTGCCCCTCAAGAGATCGGAGCTGGCCCCGTGCAGGATGAGGCGCCGAACGCTGTCGCTCCGGATCAGCAGGAGGCTGTCGGAGAAAGCGACGCTCCGGGTCCAGAAGGTGCCGGAAACCCTGAGGAATCAATCCTCGGCAACCTAAGCCCAATGTCCGGGGATTCCATGGACACCGAAGAGTTCGATCGGAAGGTAAAAGAATATGGATACGGTGAACAACCCGACGTTGAGTCCGCCCAGCCCATGCAGGTTCTCGCAACCGTGGCACAGCTGGATCAGCAGGAACCCGAAGATGAAAACACCGCCTCCGATCCGGGACCGTCCAATATAGGATCTCCGCTAGATCGGGGACTACCGTACGAGGATGTCCTGTCTCCGGAAGAAATAGTTGCACAAGCACGCATGGATTTGGTCGCAAAGTCAGACGTCCTCAACAAGCCAATAACTCCTGGCGACGCCGCAGATCCGGAGGCTTTAGAGGCCACCAGAAAGGAGATGCTGGCCACAGCCAAGAAGTTTGCCAATACCGCAGCTGCTATATTGGATGAGAGGGAAGAAGCTGCGCATCTCATGGACCGTTTCGAAAGACAGGATCGCGAAATCACCGCAACACTCGAGCAAGTCAAGAGCATGAGAAAAGAGTGGGAGGTGAAAATGACCTACGCACAGGCGGAGGCTGATAGAATCATCAGAGAAGCAATCCCTCCCCGGAGGATCAACTTCGCAACCCCTGTCGAACAGCAGCCGCTCGCAACTCCAAAGGATAACATGCAGAAAGCGGCGGAAATCCTGAACAAAAAGGACGAAGAAATTGATATCGATTACGTCCGCAAGCTCGTTGCTTCTGCAATGCAGCAGCAGAGTAAGGCCGATACTTCGCGCAGGTTGGAATCCAATCCGGATCACTGTGTATCCACCGCGCAGAAGGACGCCCGTATCAATCGCCACCCTGATGATGAATCGCGCACCGGATCCACGGAGCGCAGAAGAAAAGCAAGGGAGCACCCGAACCCAATCCCCGTGCCGTCGAAGACGCCTCCGTCAGACCCAAAGAAGGGAAAGGATGCAATGTACACTGGTAGGAACAAGTACCGGGATCCTTCACCTCCGCCTAACGTGTACCCGCGTCCCCCGCCACCTCGCCGCCGCAGTCCAGCCGGAAACACCAAGCCCCATGGAGCTGGTGGAATTAACATCCGCGACAATATGCCGCCGCCAAGGACCAGGGCGCGCACGCCGGAACCACGTCGGAACCAGAACAACGATCATGAGCCCGAGCCCAGAAGGAGCCGGAACAATGATCGCGAGCAGGAGCCCAGGAGGAGCCGGAACGCGGAACGTGAGCCAGAGCCTCACAAGAGCCGGAACGACGGAGGAGACTATCACCAAGGTGAAGGTAGCCACCGAAGCCGGAGCGAGCCTCGGGAAGACCGCCGGGATTCAGAAGGCGGAAGCAAAAAATCTTACAGGCCCCCTCGCAGGTCCCCTTCACCGCCACCCAGCGGCGGAGGCGGAGGCGGTGGCCGAAGATCCCGCTCCCGCTCAAAAACCCCAGGCGGCGGCCCACGCGACGCCCGAGAACGCCTCAATGAGTACAGATCTGACTACATTAGCCCAAAATGCTTTGGCAGGATGATTCGAGAGGAACCAAAGCCAAGGATGAATCTCAAGCTACCCGGAAATCTGAAGAATTATGATGGCACGGAAAGGCCGGATACCTGGATTGAGGATTACTATAATGCTGTAACCTTCGCCGGAGGAACCCCTAACATCGCCTGCCGCATGCTTCAGTTGTACCTTGTAGGTCCAGCCCGGATGGCTCGGTGACCTCGAGAGAATTCCATCTTTTGCTGGTTTGACCTGAAGAACGCTTTCGAGAAACACTTCAGGGGCACCTACAAGAGACCTGCCACAACAAGCGACCTGCAGGCATGTATCCAGAAGAAGGGTGAAACATCGAGGAATTTCCTCACCCGATGGGTTGGCATGCAGAAACGAGTGCGAGAACGTCGACAACCGCACAGCAATGCACGCCTTCATTGGGGGCTTGCAGCGAGGAGGATTGCTGCGACACAAGCTAACTTGCTTGGTCAATGCAAACAAACTGACGTTGGATGACATGATCACCATCGCCAGCGATCACACTGCCGCCGATGACGACGCAGGCGGAGATCTAGCAGCGACGGCAATTCCCCTGCACCAGCAAAAGAAGAACCGTGACAACGGTAACACCAGCGGCCATAAACGCAAAAACCCACCTGATGACCAGAAAAGTGGCGGATCCGAGATGGTCGCCATGGCGTTCCAACGCGGAGGTTCAGGAGGTGGAAGAGGAGGCCGTGGAGGCGGAGCCGGCAGGGGTCAGCACGGCCTGAGGTCACAGCTGACGGATCCCGCGCCCCGCAAACCTACGAGGAGTACAGACATGCCTGCTGGCCCACCTGGATCCGGTTACGGGGAAGTCCACTCACACTAACCGCATCTGCAAGTGGGTTAACGATCTGAAAAACGACCGGAAGCAGGATACAAGCGAGCCGGAAGCACCGCCCTCGCGGCAAAGGAGGCAAGGGCAAGAACAAAGACAAAGAGGAGGACAGTTCCGAGGCAATGGATGAGGATGATAACTCGCCGGATCCCAAGGCAGGGTCCGCAGGTAAATCCAACCCATTCGAGAAAAAGAGCGTGGGGGCTTACCACACTTTCCTCGGAACCCCAACAGTCCGCGCTACCAAGTCAGCTACCCGGATCCTGAACGCCACAGTTCCGGCTGTGCCGCAGTATGTCAGGTGGTCGGAAGTCCCGTGCACATTTGACAGGGAGGATCACCCTGTCATTGTGCCAAAAGAATGCTACGCCTTGGTTGTAAGTCCCCGCATAGACGGGTATGACTTCTCCAAGTGCCTCATGGATGGTGGAGCCAGCTTGAACATCATGTACCTGGAGACTCTAGAGCGGATGAACCTCACCAAGGAACAGCTCAAACACAGCACAACTGAGTTTCATGGCGTGGTTCCGGTAAGAAGGCGAATTCTCTTGGTAGCATCACACTTCCCGTGGCCTTCGGCGACGTTCACAATTTCCGCGAAGAAAAGATCACGTTTGAAGTTGTGCCCTTCAAGAGCTCCTACCACGTCATCTTCGGCAGGCCCACCTACCACAAATTCCACGCGAGCGTGCTACATCTACAACAAGCTCAAGATTCCGGGTCCTAAGGGTATGATCACCGTATCCGGAGACTACAAAAAGGTTCATGAGTGGGCGAAGCCGCCTTCCCAGTCTGTAATATCCGGAGAAGAGCTGAAAGGCTACAGAGCCGCGGTGGATCGACGAAATGCAGACCACCAAGAAGCAGATCTGAACAGAAAAACTCCTTCAGGGCCGCGATAGAGACCAAGAAAGTAAACTTCAAGGAAGGCGACGATTCCAAGCAGGTCTCAATCGGAGCCAACATGGACCCCAAATAGGAAGCGCGCTCGTTGAGTTCCTCCGCGCTAACATGGATATCTTCGCATGGCAGCCTTCTGACATGTCCGGAGTACCTAGGGAACTCGCCGAGCACTACCTCAACATAAATCCGGGGGCTAAACCGGTGAAGCAAGCTATGCGACGCTTTGGAGATAAGAAGCGCCGCGCCATAGGAATGGAACTAGCTAAGTTACTAGAGGCAGGTTTTGTAATAGAAGTTATCCATACTGATTGGGTCGCAAATCCAGTCCTTGTACCCAAAAAGAACACTGAAATACTAAGAATGTGCATCGATTACTCCGGCGTGAACAAGCATTGCCCGAAGGATCCGTTCCCCTTGCCGCGCATTGACCAAGTCATTGATTCGACGGCGGGGCGGAACTTCTGTGTTTTCTTGATGCACACTCCGGGTATCATCAGATCCTGATGAAGGAGTCTGACCAAAAGGCGACCTCATTCATCACCCCATTTGGCACTTACTGCTATGTTACTATGCCCTTTGGCTTGAAAAACGCAGGTGCCACCTACCAACGTACGATGCAGCGGTGCTTGAAGGACCAGATCGGCCGGAACGTGCACGCCTACGTCGACGACATCGCGGTCATGACTCGGAAAGGATCCGACTTGATCAGCGACCTCACAGAAACCTTTGAGAATCTCCGTCGGTACAAGATGATGTTGAATCCGCTGAAGTGCGTCTTTGGCGTACCAGCCGGAAAACTCCTTGGCTTCATTGTCTCTAACAGGGGCATTGAAGTGAACCCGGAAAAAATCAAGGCAATTTTGTGCATAAAAGGCCAACTTGTCTCAAAGATGTGCAACGGCTCACTGGTTGTGTCGCAGCAATCAGCAGGTTTGTTAGCCGTCTTGGCGAGAAGGCACTTCCCCTGTACAAGCTATTGAAGAAAACAGACAAGTTTGTCTGGGACGAGGCAGCAGATGCAGCTCTACAAGGGTTGAAGGACATACTCACCTCCCCACCTATCCTAGCAGCTCCAGGAGAGTCGGAGCCTATGCTCCTTTACCTGGCAGCTACCAACAAAGTCATCAGTCTCGTCATCGTGGTGGAACGAAAGGAAGAAGGTCATGAATATGACGTCCAAAGACCAGTCTATTACATTAGCGAGGTACTGACGGAGTCAAAGCAAAGATACCCTCACTTTCAGAAGCTAGCTTATGGAGTGTTCCTAGGCAGCCGGAAGCTGAGACATTACTTCCAAGAGCATCCAGTAACAGTCGTGAGCAAGGCTCCGCTGTCAACGATTCTCAACAACGCTGACGCAACAGGACGCACAGCAAAATGGGGCATTGAATTATCCGCCTTTGACATCAACTACAAAGCCAGGACCGCGGTCAAATCCCAGGTCTTGGCGGATTTCGTCGCAGATTGGACAGAAGCTCCGGATGCAAATCTGGAGCCGGAACCAGAGACATGGGTTATGCACTTCGATGGATCCAAGCAGCATCAAGGCTCAGGAGCCGGAGTCACCCTGAAGTCCCCCACCGGAGAAGAACTGCAGTATGTCCTGCAGATACACTTCGAAGCTACAAACAATATGGCGGAATACGAGGCTCTACTACACGGATTGCGCATCGCCAAGGAAATAGGGATCAAGCACATTATATGTTGCGGAGATTCAGACCTGGTGGCACAGCAAGTAGCCGGAACCTGGAACGCCAGAAACTCAGTCATGGCGGCCTACGAGACGAAGTTGACAAGATCGCCAAACATTTCCTCGGATACGAAGTCAAGTACGTCAGACGAGATGACAACACAGCGGCAGATATGCTATCCAAGCTCGGATCCGGCAGGAAGCCAATTCCGCCTGGAATTTTCTTGGAGCATCTCCGGATACCCTCGGTGAAGGACGCTAACCCAGAAAACCCAGAGGTGGCAGTATCTCCGGCTAGAGAAGTGATGATCATCATTCCGGCTTGGACACAGCCTTTCCTGGACTACCTCATCGATCGAAGTTGCCAAAGGACGAGGTCCTCGCGCGACAGATCATCAGGCGAGCACGATCCTACACAATTGTTGATGGACAGCTCTACAAACGAAGGGGTATTTCTCAAATGCGTCTCTAATCAAGATGGCATTGAAATCCTCAGAGAGATCCATGCAGGGGATTGCGGGCATCATGTCGCTCCCAGGTCACTCGTTGCAAAAGCTTTTCGGCTAAGCTTTTATTGGCTCACAGCTAAAGAAGATGCTGATAAGATAGTCAAGACCTGCCGAGGTTGTCGTACTACGCTACTCAACCAAACGCTCCAGCCAAGAGCTGAAGACCATACCTATCACCTGGCCGTTTGCGGTCTGGGGCTCGATATGGTTGGTAAGTTAAAAAGATCATCTCCTGGCTTTTGAATACCTCCTGGTCGCTGTTGACAAGTTCAGCAAATGGATCGAGGCTAAGCCAGTGAGAAAAGCCGACGGTGCTATGGCACTAAAATTCGTCTGCAGCCTCGTGATGAGATTCGGCATCCCACACAGCATAATCACAGATAATGGCACAAACTTCGCACAGGGAGAATTGAAGGATTATTGTGAGACAGTAGGGATTAGGCTGGACCTTGCATCTGTGGCTCACCCACAATCCAACGGTCAAGTTGAAAGGGCTAACGGCCTAATATTATCAGGAATTAAGCCACGCCTTGAAGAACCGCTGCGACGAGCAGCTGGAGCTTGGGCTGACGAGTTGGAAGTTGTTTTGTGGAGTTTGCGAACTACCCCTAACAGTCAACAGGGTTTACCCCATTTTTCCTGGTATACGGATCCGGCCGTGCTTCCTTCGACATCATCCACGATTCGCCGCGAGTTTCCGCCTTCGAAGAAAGCTGACGAGGCCAGACAGCTATCCATAGATCGATCGAGGAAGCTCGGAATTTAGCTGACCGGCGCTCGCCATCTACCAGAAGCTCCGACGTTATCACAGTCGTCGAGTCCGGAATCGCTCTTTCATGGCAGGAGACCTGGTCCTCCGCCTTCGGCAGGTGAAAGACCATAAGCTGCAATCTCCTTGGGAAGGACCCTTCATCGTTAGCAAAGTGCTTCATAACGGATCATACTACCTTGTTGATTTCCGAGAGCTGAAGGACAGACCTGCTAATTGGCACCGGAAACGCAAGCGTGAGGATCCGGATGACATCTACGACGAGACAGATCGCCCCTGGAACATCGCACAGCTACGTCCTTTCTACACTTAGCGTATTTTTCCGAGTTACAAACTCTGTAATAGTTATACATGATCAATGAAATAAAGCTTATGGTTCACTCTTTGAGTCTTTTACCTCCTTTACTTGTTCATTTTAGATCGTGTATGTTTTCCGACTAAAACCGCAGAGCTGGATGTTTCCGCCTAGGCGTGTATGAAAGTTGTGATTTCTCAAAATCATCCTTTAGGACGTAAGCTTAAGTTTTCTGATTAAATTGTTATCTGTTGCGAACTCGTGGATTCCTAGTAGCGATTTCCGGCACCTATGCTTGGGGGCTTGTTTCCGCGGTTATTGACGGATTGCCATTGGGCTTCGTCGCCGCTGGTGAGTGTTTCCGGCTCGCGGAAGGTCAAGCGGGCGAGCCGGAAAACAACGAAGTCAGCACTTGCTTTTCAACACAAAAACGAAACATGCATATAATATTAAACGGATAGCAGGATAAGTGTTCTCCGCCCGCGCATAACATGTCTTCGTCCCTAGCTACTTAAAAATTTAAGTTATTCATTACAAACCCACTCCGGGGTCAAAAGTGATGCATCGATTCTCATTGTTTCACAGGTTCTCGGAGGACTGCCCTTCATCAGAAGCTATGTAGGCGGAGCCATCATCCGAGCCACCGCCTGAGCCGCCGTCGTCGAAGTCGGAACCTTCCTCGTCGTGGTCAGCACTTGACCCGGAGCCTTCCTCATCGCCCTCCTCGGCAGCTTCTTCTTCCTCCTCCTCCGGGTCGGAAAAGCCTTTGGGAAGATCATATTTGTTGTACCAAAACGAGTGGTTAACTCGTCCAGCAAAAAGGCGATCAAATCCCATGGCTTCCGAGAGGAGATGTCTCATGACGGTATCCTTGGGGACTCCGCGTGCGACATCTGCAAATCTCATGGTGGGGAAGTGCGCCTTGCAGGTGGCTAGCACGAGGGCAGCGACTCCGCGAGATGAAGATTCCTGCCAATCCTTGATAAGTTCCGGCACGTTCCGCATGAGTTTCGTCATGCGGTCAATCACCGTTGTCTTGGCTCTCTTCAGGTTGAGGGACTTGGCGATTCCGCGACATGCTTCGACGAGATCATCGATTGAGGTCCGCGCTTCATCATATGCCTCAGTTCTTTTGAGGGTTGAATCTTTGGTCCACTCAAAGCCTAGGCTTGCTGCAAAGTAAAAAGGATCAGTTTCTTCCGCGGACAGAGAAAATTTTGAGGAAGCCGGAGTCAAGACAATAACAAAAAGGGTCCTTACGGAAGATCAACTTGTCAATTGCTTCCGCCTCTGCCTCCTGGCTCTTGTTCTTGGCCGCCAGGGTGGTCACCCTTTGCTGGCTCTTCTTGAGTTTGTCAGCCAGTTCCGCCATCTCGCGGGAATGTTTCTCGGAGAGCTCTTTCTTTTCTTTAGTTTCCTTCTCGGAGGACTCTTTCAAGAAGTTCTTCAGAGTTTCATTCTCCGCCTCCAATACTTGGATCTTGGCGGATAAGGCATCGATGGTGGGACGCTTGTCAGTTTCTTCTGAGAACAGAACATCACACAAGTTATACACTTTAGTGGTTCACACAGTACAAATTTAGGCAACCCGGATTTCTCACCCTTCAATCGGGTCTCCAGGCGGAGCACAGCTTGACGACTATTCTCAGCAGTCTGGCGCAGCCCTTCTATTTCCGTCATCTGCTCCAGCACATGGACGCGCAGATCTTCGTGCAGCTTCCGCGTGCTCTGAAACGCAGAGAGGATTTAGCCGGAAATTCAAAATTCTGGGGGCTGGCGAGGAGTTTAAAGTTCTGGATTGAGAAAATTTCAAATTTCCGTCTAAGACTAATGTTGAGAGAAGCATCGGCTAACACATGTTACACGGAAAAATGTCTGAACCAATGCTTGGGGGCTAGTGTTACCTGGCGCACCTCCTTATGCTTAGCAAAAAAGACCTTGAGTTCGCTCTCAAGGTCGGAGAGCTCCTTCATCTCCGTATCCGCAGGCCCCCATACTTTCTCCATCATGGCTGAAATTTCCGCGTGACGTTGAGAAAGGGGGAGCTTCTGCAGCGACGAAGTTTGGGACGCGCCAGTGGCATTGATCAGCTGCACTTTCTGCTCGTATTGTTCGGCCGTTGGCTCGGCGGAAGTAGCGGTGGGTTGCTCAGGCGGAGGAGCAGATGAGGAGGCACCCTTGCCGGAATCGCCTTGCGCAGTCTCGGTGGCCGGATCTTCAGGGATGTCATCAACGTTGATAACGTCCTTAGGATCCGGCTTGGCGGCTGAAGCAGCCTTGGGTGGAACTCCGACTTCTGGTGTGACTGGTATGGAAGCCGGAGATGGCTTAGTCTTCTTCTTGGGGGCTTTAGGGGCCTTGGGGGGCTGGTTTTCGGAACTTCTGTTGCGAAAAGAAAAGAGCATTACGATTAAGTATGTGCTGATTCACGATAGCGGAAGAATTTTCCTTCGAAGACTTTGCACTTACCCGGAAGGTCTGAAGAACTGCTGGATGTCCGTTTGGGATCGGTTGCTGGTATCGATGAGCTTGAGGCGCTTTTTCTCCGCCTCCGCCTTGCGAGTTGCCGCGATGCTGAGCACGTCGCGGGCACGCTTGGCCGAAGGGCTGGAGGGGGCAGCCCTTTTCCTCTTAGAAGGGCGCGGAGCCTCGTGAGCTTCCGCCTCTGATGCAGCTTCCGGATCGTGTTGCCGGTGGAAGGAACCCGGAGGAGAGTTCCGAGTTCATTTTCTTCAAGCGCCTCGAGCTGATGCATAGAGTTAAACACTTAGACAAAAAATTTGAATGCGAAGAAACACAATGGGCTAAAGTCAAGGCGACGTACCGCGGTTCCGGAGCCATTCATGTGAATGTCTTTGTTGCACACGTGAACATGAAGTTCACGCGGAATCTTGATGAGGACCCGGATCCTCTTGTCGATGGCGTCGGCGGAAAGATTGTCTTTTGTGGCGCGCATTGGGTCGTCGCGCCCTGTGTACTGGAACATCAGTTGGTCCCTGTGTTGGAGCGGCTGGATCCGCTTGGTGAACCAGGAAAGGGTCAAGTCCTTCCCTGTCAGCCCCTCTTCCGTCAGCTTGCAGATCCGCCTGACGCGCGTGTGAGTGGGGCGAGTCGGAGAGGTGGGGGCAGTGTGACCATGCCGGAAGCTCGGTGGCGGGGCAGTTCTTGAACGGCGGCAATTTCCTTGTGCTCGCCGGGTCGGAGACGTCCTTCAAGTAGAAGAAGCCCCCAGACCAGTACCGCGCGGATTCGTGGCGGTCGGTGTGGGGGTAGACGCGGCCCGGGCGGATCATGAAGGTGATGGATCCGCATGTTGCTAGTTCGGTGGACTGCCGGATCCTCTCCTTCTTGACAGTGAAGTAGTATTGGAACAGGGAGAGCTCGGGAGTTACCCGGAGATGGCCCTCGCAGAGGGTGACGTGATTGCTGATCGCAAGCACGCTGTTCGGAGAAATGTTATGGGGCTGAAGCCCATAGACCTTCAAGATTTCCAGGAAGAAGTCCGAAGGCGGAAATGAAAAGCCCCGCTCCACCAGTGCTTTCGTCAGCACCATCTCGTTGTCTTCCGGAGCTGGAGCTAAAGCATTTGGAACTGACCTCCAGCTTCCGGGTTGCAGGAAGCCCTCCGCCTCGAGGTTCTTCAGCTCCATCTCAGTGGTGGTACAGGGCCACCATTTTCCCTTGGCTTCAGAGTCTCGTTGACGAGCCTTCGATTTTTTGGCGACTTCTTCCGCCTTGTGCTCCGCCTGATCCGCCCCGGAGGTTTTTTCCGGGTTAGCAGAAGTCCCTTCAGCCTCTTTGCCGGAATCCTTTGAAGGATCCAGCCTGACGGGGGCGAAGGGTGGAGGGGCGGAAGAGATTGGGGTTGCCAGGATTGGTTCAGAGGTTGGAGGCGGAGTCGTTGAAGACATCTGAAGAAAAGACATTGGCGGAAACATTCCTTAGTCGGATCCAGCGTCGTCAACCTAATGATCATCCCTACCGACTACGGCGCGAGAACGAAGCTCGAGAACTCACCGTGATGGAGTCCGCGGTGGCCGGAGTCGCCGGCGACGAGGTTTCGACGCGGTGGCTCGCTGAAGTTAAGAACAGGACGAACTCCTTACGGTGGCGAAGCAGTTCCGGCGAGAGTCCGGCGAGATTCCGGCACGGCGGAGAGAAAGCTCGAGGCGGCGCTTCGCAGAGAGGTAGAAAGGGGGGTGAATGAGGATTAGGGGGTCGACGGCGGATATTTATAGGCAGGAGGGACGAGATTCGTGCTCCGCATCCTGTGGTCGGAACGCAACCGTTGGATGCGTGACACGTGTCCCAAACCCTAACGGTAAAAATGGCTAGAGATAAGTTACCGCACAAATCGCGCGAAAATGGCGCCAGAATTGGCGGAACCGTTCGAGTCTGCTAAAGATTCCGGGTAAAGGCGCGAAGATAAGTAATCCCCATTCGCAAGCAGGGGAGTAACCCGGAGACATGTTTGAAACTGTCGATGGATGAAGTCCCGCAGGATGGGGGATTTTCTGACTAAAGGTTAGGAAAGAAGAAAATGTGAAGTTGGAGTTCTTCAAATTTCTCCGCGTTACCAACGATGCCGGAAACCTAAGGTGCAAGCATGGCGGAAACTGCAGGCGAAACTCGGAGAACTCTGGGGGCTACTGTTATGGGTATACTTCATGGGTGTACCATCGACAGTGCCAAGATCCGGCAAGCCCGGGTGGCCCACAGATGGTGATGAGGCATGTGGCCCATCGGGCGGCCCAGTTGCTGTTGATCCTGACGGAAGATGTCCGGCCCAGGAGCAGGGAGCCGGATCCGACCGACCTTGTGGAAGAACCCGGATCCATGGAGGCCCAGTAAGGACCCGGATCCGGGTGACATAGATGGAAGGGTGGATCCTTGACGTACACGGCAAGACATTGTACCGTAGTTAGGCAAACCTGTAATCCGGCTAGGACTCTCCATGTAAACCCTAGATCCGTGCGTCTTTATAAGCCGGATCTGGGAGCCCTAGAGGCACGATCACAACTCATTATAACAACGCGAAAGCGCGGATAATTCAGACAGCAGCGGTAGGCCCGTCGTCGTGCAGGTGTTCCGAAGCTGGGTAAATCGCGTACCACCGTCCCGTGTGCACTCCGCCCTATGGCCCCTACTTCTTCTCCCCCTCGTGAGGATCCCTCCTCCGAGGTACCGTCGAATAGGCAACGACACATAGCACCTGACCCGTGTTTGTGTGGATGTACAACCTCCCCCCTGGTTGTGCATGAAGAGGAAGTACATTCAAATGAGTATGCTAATTGAAGGGCCGAAACAACCAGGGAACGACATCAATCTGTATATGGGGCTTCTGAAAGAGGAGCTAGCCACGCTATGGGACACGCCTGCCAATACGTGGGACGCCGCCGCGGAAGAATATTTCCCTATGAGAGCCGCACTGCTCACGATGGTGCACGACTTTCTCGGTTACGGATATGTCGCGGGGCAGGTGGTCCACGGATTCAATGCATGCGTCAGGTGCATGGACGACACAACGTACCGCCAGCTAGATAGAGATCCCGGGTCCTCGAAAACGGTGTTCATGGGACATCGAAGGTGGCTTCGCGAGGACGACCCATGGAGGAAACGCAAGGATCTGTTCGATGGTCAAGACGAACCCCGAAGACGGCCACGTACGAGAAGCGGCGAGCAAATAGACGAGCTATTGAAAAATTGGAAAGAGTGCCCACCGCCGGGGAAGAAGCGAAAGGCGCCGGAGCCGCTGCTTAAGGTATGGAAGACGAGGTCTGTTTTCTGGGACTTGCCATACTGGAAGATCCTCCGTGTGCCTCACAGCCTTGATGTCATGCACATCACGAAGAACGTGTGCGAGAGTCTGCTTGGTACCCTCCTCAACATGCCAGAGAAGACCAAAGATGGGCCGAAAGCAAGGTACGACTTGCAATCAATTGGGATCAGGGAGGAGCTTCACGCGGGACGCCCTAATGATGATGATGATGATGACGATGACGATGATGAGGCGGAGGACACGCAAAGTCGTCGCAAGGGCAAAAATGCCAAAAAGATTGAATATTACTGCCCCCCCGCGTGCTTCACTCTAAGTCAGAAGGAGATCGAGCAGTTTTTCGACTGTCTCCTAGGAGTAAAACTTCCTTACGGTTACGCGGGGAAGATAAGCAGGTACCTAGACAAAGCGAAGCAGAGGTTCAGCGGGATGAAGTCTCACGACTGTCACGTGCTGATGACGCGCAATCCGTGGGATCATGGACGCGCACGTCCGTGAAACGCTTTTTGGCCTATGCAACTTTTTCGACGTCATCTCTCGGAAGTCTGTTGGCGTGAGGCAACTTAGAAGGCTACAGGAAGAGATCGTGGTGATACTGTGCGAGCTTGAGATGTACTTCCCGCCCGCATTCTTCGACGTTATGGTGCATCTGCTGGTACATATCGTGGAGGATATCATCCAACTGGGGCCGACGTTCCTGCACAGCATGATGCCGTTCGAAAGGATGAATGGTGTCATCAAAGGGTACGTTCGCAACAGGGCACGTCCAGACGGAAGCATAGCCAAGGGCTTTCTGACCGAAGAGTGCATCTCCTTCTGCACGAGTTATCTAGAAATCGAGAACCCCGTTGGCCTGCCCGTAAACAGGCATCTCGGGAAGCTCGCTGGATGGGGTCACCGCGACGGTAGCCGCGAAATGCATGTCGACTTCAAGGGTCGAATCGCCGACTTTGAAAGAGCAAACCTAGTCACGCTACAACACATAGACGTGGTCGATCCTTGGGTGGTAGAGCACAAAACCTTCATCGCAAAGACGTACAGTGATCAGGGCCAACAGAGGACGGACGGAGATATAATCAAAGAGCACAACTCAACCTTCACGCGGTGGTTCAAGGACAAGATGCTGACGTACCCTATAGACGAGGATTCTTCTGCGGAAGAAAAACTCATATTCGCCTTGTCACAGGGCGCCGAACACAACCTGATGACATTTCAGGCGTACGATATCAACGGCTACACATTCTACACCGAGGAAAAGGACATGAAGAGCGATTATCAGAACTCCGGGGTAACGATGGAGTCCTACACCGGTGACGTCAAGCAGAGATACTACGGAAAGATCGAGGAGATCTGGGAGCTGAGCTACGCCGGAGAGAATGTGCCGATGTTCCGTGTCAGGTGGGCCAAGAACGTCATAAAAGAAGACCGACATTTCACCACCATGGTTATACCCGAAGCCAAATCCAAGACAGCGGGCGCAAAGGTCACCGCGAAATATGAGCCATGGGTACTAGCTTCCCAAGTGGACCAATGCTTCTTCATTACCGACCCGCAAAAGCCCAGCCGTGTTGTCGTGAGGAGAGGCAAAAGGAGCATCATCGGAATGGATGGAGCCGCCAACGAGCTAGACTTTGACCAGTACGGCGATCCGAAGATGGAAGATGACGACGACGATGATGAAGAACCATACACAACAAGAAGAAGCAGGACCACCCTACCTAAAGGCCATCCATTCAAGAGAAGAAGTCTAGGAGTTCCGGGGCTAAATTATTCAACCGCGAGAAAGAAGGGCAAGAAGATTGTGAAAAGATAATTATGTATCATTTTCTTGTATGAATAATGGATGTCATATTGTTAATCTACACATTGTACCGATCAAAATAGACATATAATTTATATTTTTGGATATTTTCTAGATTCTATAGTATTTTAAATATTCTACATAATTATAATTATTTATGCCTTTTATTTTGGTGTATTATGCTATTTTGGATGTTTATTATAGTGTTAAATCAATTTAAAAAGAAAAGGAAAAAAATTGGGGCCGCCAGGGTTCGAACCTGGCCGGCAGGGGTTTGGCACAAACCAACCAGGGACAGAGCCAGTGCGGTACTAAGCGGGATATGTCAATCCCCCCCGCGTTATTCTTTTGACCCAGACATAAAGAGGCAGTGGCGCACCCCTAGAGGTGCGCCATTGCTAAGCCTCATAGTGGCGCACCCCGAGAGGTGCGCTATTGCTAAGGCGTCAGGGGACTTAGTGAAATTTCCCCTTTCTTCCCCCGTCCCGACCAGATCCCACCTGCACCCTTCCCTGAGCGACGCCGCCGTCCCTCGATCTGCCTCGCGCTGCCACCCCTCCCCTGAGCGACGCCACCTCCCACCGGCGGCCGCCACCCCTCCCCTGAGCAACGCCCCCTCCTCGACCCCGGCGGCCAGATCCCCTCGACCTCGATCCCCCTCCTCCCACCGGTGGCCTCTCCCCCTCGATTTACCGCCGGCGACCGCCTCTCCCACCTCGTCTGCGACCTCGTCCTCGACCTCGCCGCGGAGGAGCAGCACCTCGTCTGCGACCTCGTCCCCGACCTCGCCACGGAGGAGCAGCACGCCACGCAAGCGTCCTGGAGCAGCAGCGGGAGAAGCACGCCGCGCCGCCCTCGACCGCTGACGCCACCACCGCATCCTTCCAAGGTAGGTT
This sequence comes from Lolium multiflorum, assembly GCA_030979885.1. Taxonomy (NCBI): domain Eukaryota; kingdom Viridiplantae; phylum Streptophyta; class Magnoliopsida; order Poales; family Poaceae; genus Lolium; species Lolium multiflorum. The sequence goes on from CM061752.1 coordinate 227,926,552, forward strand.
TCTTACTGCTGCTGCTCCCCCTCCTCTGCTGCTAGGATTTTTTACATGCACCTAGCACCTGCCTTGTGAATCTGTTCTCCTGTGTGTGCACTAGAGCCTGTTTGGCATGAGCTTTACAATCCACGATAGTAGCACTCGTATGCTGTATTGCTGTGTGTTATCAGATTGTTATCGTTTCACAGGTTCTTCACAAGTTTCAAACAATAAACAGAGGCTCAACGAGACAATTTTTTCTTCATAAAGTATATGTAAATAGTTGCACAGAAGAAAAATCAAAGGTAATGGACATATTGATGCTTATCACCAAACATGATCTAAGCACAAAAAAGAAAAGAACTGCTGCTCCTTAGAGGAGAACCTGTGAAGTGGGTCAATATATTTCAACAGCGTGTTAGGCCTAGATGCTGAGAAGTGGGTTGGCGTGCATGCTAAAACTTAATTTGAGGATATAATTTTCCTTAGAGGAGCAATACTGCTAGCATTACATTAGGATAAGGTGAATATATGACTCTGTTTAAGGTATTTTACATTAATATATCAAGCAGTATTGAGTGATTATTGAACTTGTATTCCACTATAAGAAAATAGGAGGAAAAGGTGAAACCATTCTTGAATGTGGGCATGTTCATATCTAGTTCTGTGGTTCTGTTCATACAAATAGCACACTTGCTTCATTTGGCTGATCAAAGAAATTCATGGTAAATATGTAGTTGGTGTTGTGTCTGTATTTGGCTGCTATAGTATATATCTTGCAAGGTTTTGTTTTGGAATGAACACCGTAAACTGCAGCATGAGGATTTCATCTGTATTCTAGGTACTATGTGCTTGCTAGGTTGCTTGCTTGCTGCTGCTGCTGCTATGTGCTTGCTAGGTTGCTGCTATGTGCTTGCTAGGTTGCTTGCTTGCTGCTGCTGCTATGTGCTTGCTAGGCTGCTGCTGCTATATATGTGCTTGCTTGCTGCTGCTGCTTCTAGGTTGCTTGCTTGCTTGCTTGCTGCTGCTGCTAGGTTGTTAGGTGCAGGAATGCTCTCTGTAATTTTGATTTCACAAAAGGAGTTCATAGGAATGCAGCTAGTTCTTTGTAGTTTAGTTTTACCATTTATTTTGTTGCAGATGTAGCAAGCAAGGAAGGGGAAAAGATGTTTTAGTTCATAAAAAGAACAAGTTCATTCTCTGGTTTAGTTCACACTAATTAGCAGTATACTGGAGTATACTGGACTTTGAAATTTAGTTCTCTGGTTTGAAATTTAGTTCTAACTGCTGATGCTAACAGTGTTCATTTTGATGTTTACAGCACTAGTTGTAGCAGCACCTGACCGCCACGCGCACCTTGGAGCAGCAGCTGGAGAAGCACGCCGCGCCGCCCTCGATCATCATAGCTTCTTTTTTTAGAGGTGAGGTGCTGCTAGGTGCATGTGCTAGGTAACTCTTTTATTTTTAGAGTTCAAAGCTTACTGAATTTTTATTTTGAAAATTTGCAAGGCTTGGAGCAGGAGCAGGACAAGCACGGCGCCGTCGCCCTCGACTGCTAACGCCGCTGCAGAAGACCGCCGCCGCATCCTCCAAGGTAGCCCGTGACTCCCCGCGACTCACGGTGAGCAACACCTTAGGTCTCCTGCTTGCTGGTGCTGGTGTGAGCTGTTGCTGGTGTTGGCTGCTAGTTGCTGTTGGCTGATTGATACGTCTCCGACGTATCGATAATTTCTTATGTTCCATGCCACATTATTGATGTTATCTACATGTTTTATGCACACTTTATATCATATTTGTGCATTTTCTGGAACTAACCTATTAACAAGATGCCGAAGTGCCGATTCTGTTTTCTATTTTGGTTTCAGAAATCCTAGTAACGAAATATTCTCGGAATTGGACGAAATCAACGCCAGGGTCCTATTTTGCCACGAAGCTTCCGGAAGTCCGAAGAGGAAGTGGGGCCACGAGGTGCCCAAACCCTAGGGCGGCGCGGCCCCCTTGGCCGCGCGGCCCTGTGGTGTGGGGCCCTCGTGCCCCTCCCGACTTGCCCTTCCGCCTACTTAAAGCCTCCGTCGCGAAACCCGTCGAGAGCCACGATACGGAAAACCTTCCAGAGACGCCGCCATCGCCGATCCCATCTCGGGGGATCCCGGAGATCGCCTCCGGCACCCTGCCGGAGAGGGGAATCATCTCCGGAGGACTCTACGCCGCCATGGTCGCCTCCGGAGTGATGTGTGAGTAGTCTACCCCTGGACTATGGGTCCATAGCAGTAGCTAGATGGTTGTCTTCTCCCCATTGTGCTTCATTGTTGGATCTTGTGAGCTGCCTAACATGATTAAGATCATCTATCTGTAATTCTATATGTTGCGTTTGTTGGGATCCGATGAATAGAGAATACTTGTTATGTTGATTATCAAAGCTATGTCTATGTGTTGTTTATGATCTTGCATGCTCTCCGTTATTAGTAGATGCTCTGGCCAAGTTGATGCTAGTAACTCCAAGAGGGAGTATTTATGCTCAATAGTGGGTTCATGTCTCCGTGAATCTGGAGGAGTGACAAGAACCACTAAGGTTACGGATGTGCTGTTGCCACTAGGGATAAAACATTGGTGCTATGTTCAAGGATGTAGTCACTGATTACATTACGCAATACTTAATGCAATTGTCTGTTGTTAGCAACTTAATACTGGAGGGGGTTCGGATGCTGAAGGTGGACTATTTAGGCATAGATGCATGCTGGATAGCGGTCTATGTACTTTGTCGTAATGCCCAATTAAATCTCACTATACTCATCATAATATGTATGTGCATGGTCATGCCCTCTTTATTTGTCAATTGCCCAACTGTAATTTGTTCACCCAACATGCTGTTTATCTTATGGGAGAGACACCTCTAGTGAACTGTGGACCCCGGTCCAATTCTCTATACCGAAATACAATCTCTGCAATACTGTTCTACTATTTTGCAAACAATCATCTTCCACACAATATGGTTAATCCTTTGTTACAGCAAGCCGGTGAGATTGACAACCTCACTGTTTCGTTGGGGCAAAGTACTTTGGTTGTGTTGTGCAGGTTCCACGTTGGCGCCGGAATCCCTGGTGTTGCGCCGCACTACATCCCGCCGCCATCAACCTTCAACGTGCTTCTTGGCTCCTCCTGGTTCGATAAACCTTGGTTTCTTTCTGAGGGAAAACTTGCTGCTGTGCGCATCATACCTTCCTCTTGGGGTTCCCAACGAACGTGTGAGTTACACGCCATCAAGATCTTTTTCTGGCGCCGTTGCCGGGGAGATCAAGACACGCTGCAAGGGGAGTCTCCACTTCTCAATCTCTTTACTTTGTTTTTGTCTTGCTTAGTTTTATTTACTACTTTGTTTTCTGCACTAAATCAAAATACAAAAAAATTAGTTGCTAGTTTTACTTTATTTGCTATCTTGTTTGCTATATCAAAAACACAAAAAAATTAGTTACTTGCATTTACTTTATCTAGTTTGCTTTATTTACTGTTGCTAAAATGGCCAACCCTGAAAATACTAAGTTGTGTGACTTCACAACCACAAATAATAATGATTTCTTATGCACACCTATTGCTCCACCTGCTACTACAGCAGAATTCTTTGAAATTAAACCTGCTTTACTGAATCTTGTTATGCGAGAGCAATTTTCTGGTGTTAGTTCTGATGATGCTGCTGCCCATCTTAATAATTTTGTTGAATTGTGTGAAATGAAAAAATATAAAGATGTAGATGGTGATATTATTAAACTAAAATTGTTCCCTTTCTCATTAAGAGGAAGAGCTAAAGATTGGTTGCTATCTCTGCCTAAGAATAGTATTGATTCATGGACTAAATGCAAGGATGCTTTTATTGGTAGATATTATCCCCTGCTAAAATTATATCTTTGAGGAGTAGCATAATGAATTTTAAACAATTAGATACTGAACATGTTGCACAAGCATGGGAAAGAATGAAATCTCTGGTTAAAAATTGCCCAACCCATGGACTGACTACTTGGATGATCATCCAAACCTTCTATGCAGGACTAAATTTTTCTTCACGGAATTTATTGGATTCAGCTGCTGGAGGTACCTTTATGTCCATCACTCTTGGTGAAGCAACAAAGCTTCTTGATAATATGATGATCAACTACTCTGAATGGCACACGGAAAGAGCTCCACAAGGTAAGAAGGTAAATTCTGTCGAAGAAACCTCTTCCTTGAGTGATAAGATTGATGTTATTATGTCTATGCTTGTGAATGATAGGACTAATATTGATCCTAATAATGTTCCGTTAGCTTCATTGGTTGCACAAGAAGAACATGTTGATGTAAACTTCATTAAAAATAATAATTTCAACAACAATGCTTACCGGAACAATTCTAGTAACAACTATAGGCCATATCCTTATAATAATGGCAACGGCTATGGTAATTCTTATGGGAATTCTTACAACAATAATAGGAATACACCCCCTGGACTTGAAGCCATGCTTAAAGAATTTATTAGTACACAAACTGCTTTTAACAAATCTGTTGAAGAAAAGCTTGGGAAAATTGATATACTTGCTTCTAAAGTCGATAGTCTTGCTGCTGATGTAGATCTTTTGAAATCGAAAGTTATGCCTAATAGGGATATTGAAAATAAAATTGTTACTACAGCAAATGCCATCCAAGTTAGAATTAATGAGAATATAAGATTGATGGCTGAACTGCGTGCTAGGTGGGATAGAGAAGAAAATGAAAAACTAGCTAAAGAAAAGAATGTAGCTAAAGTTTGGACTATTACCACCACTAGTAATGCTAATGCTACACATGTTGCTGCACCTCCTACTATTAATAATAAAAGAATTGGTGTTAGCAATGTTTCCACTTCTAATGCAAAGCGCGAGAAACTGCTAAAACTGCTGAAACTGCCTGTGATAAAGCTGCTGAAATTTTTTCCAACATTGGGGATGATGATCCCATTGCTTTAGATTATAATGGTTTGAATTTTGATGATTGCCACATCTCTGAAGTTATAAAGTTCTTACAAAAACTTGCTAAAAGTCCTAATGCTAGTGCTATAAATTTGGCTTTCACGCAACATATTACAAATGCTCTCATAAAAGCTAGAGAAGAGAAACTAGAGCGCGAAGCCTCTATTCCTAAAAAGCTAGAGGATGGTTGGGAGCCCATCATTAAGATGAAGGTTAAAGACTTTGATTGTAATGCTTTATGTGATCTTGGTGCAAGTATTTCCGTTATGCCTAAGAAAATTTATGATATGCTTGACTTGCCACCGCTGAAAAATTGTTATTTGGATGTTAATCTTGCTGATCATTCTACAAAGAAACCTTTGGGGAAAGTTGATAATGTTCGCATTACCGTTAACAATAACCTTGTCCCCGTTGATTTTGTTGTCTTGGATATTGAATGCAATGCATCTTGTCCCATTATATTGGGAAGACCTTTTCTTCGAACTGTTGGTGCTATCATTGATATGAAGGAAGGTAATATAAAATATCAATTTCCTCTCAAGAAAGGTATGGAACACTTCCCTAGAAAGAGAATGAAGTTACCTTTTGATTCTATTATTAGAACAAATTATGATGTTGACACTTCGTCTCTTGATAACACTTGATACACACTTTCTGCGCCTAGCTGAAAGGCGTTAAGAAAAGCGCTTATGGGAGACAACCCATGTTTTTACCTACAGTACTTTGTTTTTATTTTGTGTCTTGGAAGTTGTTTACTACTGTAGCAACCTCTCCTTATCTTAGTTTAGTGTTTTGTTGTGCCAAGTAAAGTCGTTGATAGAAAAGCTCATACAAGATTTGGATTACTGCGCAGAAACAGATTTCTTTACTGTCACGAATCTGGGCTGTTTTCTCTGTAGGTAACTCAGAAAATTATGCCAATTTACGTGAGTGATCCTCAGATATGTACGCAACTTTCATTAAATTTGAGCATTTTCATTTGAGCAAGTCTGTTGCCTCGATAAAATTCGTCAATACGAACTGTTCTGTTTTGACAGATTCTGCCTTTTATTTCGCATTGCCTCTTTTGCTATGTTGGATGAATTTCTTTGATCCATTAATGTCCAGTAGCTTTATGCAATGTCCAGAAGTGTTAAGAATGATTGTGTCACCTCTGAACATGTTAATTTTTTATTGTCCACTAACCCTCTAATGAGTTGTTCTAAGTTTGGTGTGGAGGAAGTTTTCAAGGATCAAGAGAGGAGTATGATGCAACATGATCAAGGAGAGTGAAAGCTCTAAGCTTGGGGATGCCCCGGTGGTTCACCCCTGCATATTCTAAGAAGACTCAAGCGTCTAAGCTTGGGGATGCCCAAGGCATCCCCTTCTTCATCGACAACATTATCAGGTTCCTCCCCTGAAACTATATTTTTATTCCATCACATCTTATGTGCTTTGCTTGGAGCGTCGGTTTGTTTTTGTTTTTTGTTTTGTTCGAATAAAATGGATCCTAGCATTCACTTTATGGGAGAGAGACACGCTCCGCTGTAGCATATGGACAAGTATGTCCTTAGCTTCTACTCATAGTATTCATGGCAAAGTTTCTTCTTCGTTAAATTGTTATATGGTTGGAATTGGAAAATGATACATGTAGTAATTGCTATAAATGTCTTGGGTAATGTGATACTTGGCAATTGTTGTGCTCATGTTTAAGCTCTTGCATCATATGCTTTGCACCCATTAATGAAGAAATACATAGAGCATGCTAAAATTTGGTTTGCATATTTGGTTTCTCTAAGGTCTAGATAATTTCTAGTATTGAGTTTGAACAACAAGGAAGACGGTGTAGAGTCTTATAATGTTTTCAATATGTCTTTTATGTGAGTTTTGCTGCACCGGTTCATCCTTGTGTTTGTTTCAAATAAGCCTTGCTAGCCTAAACCTTGTATCGAGAGGGAATACTTCTCATGCATCCAAAATACTTGAGCCAACCACTATGCCATTTGTGTCCACCATACCTACCTACTACATGGTATTTTCCGCCATTCCAAAGTAAATTGCTTGAGTGCTACCTTTAAAATTCCATCATTCACCTTTGCAATATATAGCTCATGGGACAAATAGCTTAAAAACTATTGTGGTATTGAATATGTAATTATGCACTTTATCTCTTATTAAGTTGCTTGTTGTGCGATAACCATGTTCACTGGGGACGCCATCAACTATTCTTTGTTGAATTTCATGTGAGTTGCTATGCATGTTCGTCTTGTCTGAAGTAAGAGCGATCTACCACCCTATGGTTAAGCATGCATATTGTTAGAGAAGAACATTGGGCCGCTAACTAAAGCCATGATCCATGGTGGAAGTTTCGTTTTGGACATATATCCTCAATCTCAAATGAGAAAATTATTAATTGTTGCTACATGCTTATGCATAAAAGAGGAGTCCATTATCTGTTGTCTATGTTGTCCCGGTATGGATGTCTAAGTTGAGAATAATCAATAGCGAGAAATCCAATGCGAGCTTTCTCCTTAGACCTTTGTACAGGCGGCATAGAGGTACCCCTTTGTGACACTTGGTTAAAACATGTGCATTGCGATGATCCGGTAGTCCAAGCTAATTAGGACAAGGTGCGGGCACTATTAGTATACTATGCATGAGGCTTGCAACTTGTAAGATATAATTTACATGATACATATGCTTTATTACTACCGTTGACAAAATTGTTTCATGTTTTCAAAATCAAAGCTCTAGCACAAATATAGCAATCGATGCTTTTCCTCTATGAAGGACAATTCTTTTACTTTCAATGTTGAGTCAGTTCACCTATTTCTCTCCACCTCAAGAAGCAACACTTGTGTGAACTGTGCATTGATTCCTACATACTTGCTTATTGCACTTATTATATTACTCTATGTTGACAATATCCATGAGATATACATGTTATGAGTTGAAAGCAACCGCTGAAACTTAATCTTCCTTTGTGTTGCTTCAATGCTTTTACTATGAATTATTGCTTTATGAGTTAACTCTTATGCAAGACTTATTGATGCTTGTCTTGAAGTGCTATTCATGAAAAGTCTTTGCTATATGATTCACTTGTTTACTCATGTCATATACATTGTTTTGATCGCTGCATTCACTACATATGCTTTACAAATAGTATGATCAAGGTTATGATGGCATGTCACTCCAGAAATTATCTTTGTTATCGTTTTACCTGCTCGGGACGAGCAGAACTAAGCTTGGGGATGCTGATACATCTCCGACGTATCGATAATTTCTTATGTTCCATGCCACATTATTGATGTTATCTACATGTTTTATGCACACTTTATATCATATTTGTGCATTCTGGAACTAACCTATTAACAAGATGCCGAAGTGCCGATTGCTGTTTCTGCTGTTTTTGGTTTCAGAAAACCTAGTAGAAATATTCTCAATTGGACGAAATCAACACCCAGGGTCCTATTTTGCCACGAAGCTTCCAAGTCCGAAGAGGAGACGAAGTGGGGCCACGAGGTGCCCAAACCCTAGGGCGGCGCGGCCCCCTGGCCGCGTGGCCTGTGGTGTGGGGCCCTGTGCCCCCTCCCGACTTGCCCTTCCGCCTACTTAAAGCCTCCGTCGCGAAACCCCCAGTACCGAGCCACGATACGGAAAACCTTCCGGAGACGCCGCCATCGCCGATCCCATCTCGGGGGATCCAGGAGATCGCCTCCGGCCCTGCCGGAGAGGGGAATCATCTCCGGAGGACTCTACGCCGCCATGGTCGCCTCCGGAGTGATGTGTGAGTAGTCTACCCCTGGACTATGGGTCCATAGCGGTAGCTAGATGGTTGTCTTCTCCCCATTGTGCTTCATTGTTGGATCTTGTGAGCTGCCTAACATGATCAAGATCATCTATCTGTAATTCTATATGTTGCGTTTGTTGGGATCCGATGAATAGAGAATACTTGTTATGTTGATTATCAAAGCTATGTCTATGTGTTGTTTATGATCTTGCATGCTCTCCGTTATTAGTAGATGCTCTGGCCAAGTTGATGCTAGTAACTCCAAGAGGGAGTATTTATGCTCGATAGTGGGTTCATGTCTCCGTGAATCTGGAGGAGTGACAAGAACCACTAAGGTTACGGATGTGCTGTTGCCACTAGGGATAAAACATTGGTGCTATGTTCAAGGATGTAGTCACTGATTACATTACGCGCAATACTTAATGCAATTGTCTGTTGTTAGCAACTTAATACGGAGGGGTTCGGATGATAACCGAAGGTGGACTATTTAGGCATAGATGCATGCTGGATAGCGGTCTATGTACTTTGTCGTAATGCCCAATTAAATCTCACTATACTCATCATAATATGTATGTGCATGGTCATGCCCTCTTTATTTGTCAATTGCCCAACTGTAATTTGTTCACCCAACATGCTGTTTATCTTATGGGAGAGACACCTCTAGTGAACTGTGGACCCCGGTCCAATTCTCTATCTGAAATACAATCTAATCTTGTTCTCTTTTTTCGCAAACAATCATCTTCCACACAATACGGTTAATCCTTTGTTACACAAGCCGGTGAGATTGACAACCTCACTGTTTCGTTGGGGCAAAGTACTTTGGTTGTGTTGTGCAGGTTCCACGTTGGCGCCGGAATCCCTGGTGTTGCGCCGCACTACATCCCGCCGCCATCAACCTTCAACGTGCTTCTTGGCTCCTCTGGTTCGATAAACCTTGGTTTCTTCTGAGGGAAACTTGTGCGTGCGCATCATACCTTCCTCTTGGGGTTCCCAACGAACGTGTGAGTTACACGCCATCACCGATGCTTGGTAGTTGTTGCGGTGTTAGCGCTGCTAGCTACTAGCTGTTGCTGCTTGCTGTTGATGCTGCTAGCTGCTAGCTGTTGTTGCTGCTTGCTGTTGATGCATGGTGCTAGCAGCTGCTGCTTGCTTGCTGTTGATGCATGCTGCTGCTTGCTCTGGATCTGTTGCTGCTGCTTGCTTGTTGTTGGTGCTTAGCTGGTGTATATGGTGTCATATTCTTGTGCATGTGCCATGGTGCTCAGCTGGTGTATATGAGGAACAATTGTACATGTGCCATGGTGCTCAGCTGGTGTATATGGTGTCATATTCTTGTGCAGGGATCGACAGAGTTGCCCATTATCGCCGAAATGTTGATTCATTTCCGTTTCGGCGAAAATGGGGCACTCATATGTCCATAAATTAGCATAGGTCATGCCCAATTTTTCCGTGAAATCTTGCGCTAACTTTATGCATTTTTTCCTACTTAGTTCGAACATGGCCAACAACGAAGAGGCCGGCGGCAGCGGTAGCAAGCCATTCTGGATGCTAACCGATGAAATGGAGGTGATGGAGTCACAACCTCGCCGCGACGACGGCGAGGATGATGGCACCGATCCAGAGTACCGAGCGGACGATGCCGCCGAGGATGACACCACTGATGGTGCCGGCGAGGATGACACCACGGATGGTGCCGGCGAGGATGACACCGGCGCACCGAAGAAGCTACGGAGGGAGCGTCGCCCGAATGTGCTCAGCACCGTGAAGCAGGCATTCACCGAAGTGAACGCCAGTGGGCATCCAACGGCGCCCCCTGATTTAGTCAAAGGGTACTCTGCCCAACTCGGGTGCATCCTCCGGAGCACGGTCTCGATCAACACCGAGAACCTCAGGCATCCTGACCGAGCGAATTTGCGCACCCTCCTCTTCAAGAAGCTGCACGAACGATACGAGTTCCCGGTGGACTGCTCAGAAAAGCGTCTCATGCGGAACAAAGTGCACAATGCCGCCCTCACGAAGATGAGCACCGCCCTCGCTAGTTGGAGGAACCGAGTGAAGAAAATGATTAATAGTGGTGAGAGTTACGAGAAGATCAAGGAGTCAAATCCCTCGATCACCGAGCAAGACTACGCTGATTTCAAGATCAAGTGCGAGAGCGAGTCAACGTCGGATTCTAGTCAGTGGGGGAAGGACATGCGAAAACTGAACTTAGGCACCCACAAACTTGGTCCTGGCGGTTTTAGGGTGGCGCAACCGAAATGGGACGCCGCGGATGAGGAGCGTGTGAAGAACGGCCTCGAGCCCCTCTTCCCGCAATACAAAAACAAGCAAACCAGGAACTTTCTCCTGGCCCGGTACCGTATTGACCCGAAAACAAAGGAGCTCACCACCACTCCGGATGTGAAGCAGTTTGAGGCTCTTCTGGTAAGGAATGCACCCGCTTAATTAGCTCCTTTATGGTTGCATTCTTATTGATGAATCCAAATTTCTAAATGGTTCATGCATGTTCCTCCCGTAGGCTAAGGAGGTTGCTGCGGAAAGTGAAAAGGAAGCTAGTAGCGGCGCGGGGTCCACGAGCTCCTCGCAGTGTGCCCCTTGGGACAACCCTTTAAATAGGGCGTTGAATGCCCACAAGAAGAGGGATCCATTGAGTAAGCCGACGTCGGCTGGTCGTGTGGTCGGCGAAGGATGCTCTATGAAATGGTCAGAATACTATAAGTCGGGGAAAAAGGAGAAAAAGGCCACCATCGATGAGAAGGAGGTCGCACATCTCAAGGCACAAGTTGCGCAGATCCCGACATTGGTCGAGGAGCAAGTGCGGCAACAAGTGCAACATATCGTGGAGACCCAACAGAGGACGCAACGACAGCAAGTGGAGGACCAAGTGGGCACGACGCTTAGCTCCCTCATCCCTACCTTGGTTGCCGGTCTGGACGCGTGGTATAGGGGAGGACAAAAGGGGGAACCCCCGGTTCCCAGTTTCACGGGCAGCAACTCCCACAACGTGGAGCCATCGGTGAGTCCGCAGGCGGCAACAATGGTGTCTCCGGCGGCGCCAACATTGGTGGCTCCGGCGGCGCCAACCTTGGTGGCTCCCGCGGCGCCAACCGTGGTGGCTCCCGCGGCGCCAACCTTGGTGTCTCCCGCGGCGCCATTACTTCAGCTCAATGCACCCGTCGCTGCGGATAATACGCCGCCCGGCACCGCGCCAACAAGCGGCCACTCCATCAGTTGCACGCCCGCCGCCGGCGGTGCCTCGACCTTAGCCGAGCTGGACGCCATCACGGTAACCAACCCTTGGCCAATGACTTCCATATCCTTGCCTTTGACTAGCTAGCCATCCCTAACGCCCTACATGTTTTCCGCAGAGCTCCGCCGTCGACGTCCCATGCACTCTCCTGCAGTTTGTGAACGGCGAGTTGATCGATGTTGCCAAGGCCAAAATCGTTCAACCGAGCAACCGCCAGTTACACGGTAGACCCATGCAACCCGACGTGTATAGGATTCAACTGGTTCGGGTGCTTAGCGGCTACGACGACGTGCTACCTCCCTTTCAACCCCATGGTGCCGACGAAGATGAGGTCCTTACCCTCCAGCATTGCTTCAATTGGTCCATGGTTTGGCCAAAGAGCCAGATTCGTTTGGGGGCGAGGGACACCACCCCACAGACAGCACCCCCAGCCGTGCCGGCGCCAAGCCATGGCAAGACCACCCCAACGGTGCCGCCATCAGCTGATGTGGACATGCAGATGGCACAGGATCCGAACGATGGTCCGGACGAGGACAGTACGTTCGCCAACCTGGACTGCAACTTCGATTTTGGGGTGATGGACTACGATCTCAGTAGCCAACCCTCTCAAGCTGCCGCCGAGGGGAAAACCTATTGCAACAAGCGGCGCCTATTCAGTTCTCAGGAGACGCCTCCAGCTGCCGACTTCACCGAGACTCAGCCGATAGCCGAGGTGAGAAGTGTTATCAGTCCTAACACACTGAAGAAGGCTTGCGAAGAGGAGAATGCAGTCCCAGTAAATACGAAGCCGAAGGGACGGAAAAGAAAGAAGAAGGACGACAAGTCTGCCAGCCAGCCGGCACCTATCCGTGCTCAGGACGGGCCACCAGTGCCCAAGAATATAGAGGCGAGGGTGCATGTGTCGGGTGAGCGGATGCTAATTCAAAGATTGTACGATGCTGCACCCGGTCCTATGCGATCTCTGGTTGACGGTATTATGTTTATGGAGGAGCGGCGTCTCAGGGAGAAAGATCATGGATACCCAGTGTATGTTGCCAAGGTGCCCTCGGGCCATGGCTTTGTCGATAGTGGCTTCGCGGAGAAGATCTTCCTGCGGTATGATGACATCTTCGCCATGCTGAACAGTTATCCGCTGCACTACACCTTCATTCGCCTATACTCGCTCAGCAAGGCGATGCGGATCATTAGACACAACATCCCGGACATCGCGATAGCCGACCCCTTCTACATGCGTGCCGTCCACTTGGCCACCGCCGGAGACCGGGCAGTCGCGAGTGGATACCTCAAAGACTTCTTTCTAGCGAACCAGAAGAAGTGTAACCTCCTCCTGCCTGTATTTCCCGAGTAAGTCACCCCCTCACCGTACCGGTCTTAACTCGTGATTTTTTTAGATTTCAATCGTCATGTTCTTAAACATTATGTGTTCTACGCAGAGACAAAACCTGCACACTCATCTCCATAACCCCGAAACATTCCGTGGCCACATACCTCGATGCGGACGGTAAGTCAACCACGGACTACACGAATGTCAAGGCCGTACTTGATGATGCTCTCAATGGCTACGTCAAAGCGAAAGGCAACATGCAGAGGCCAAATGTTAGGTACGGGAAGCATGTGTTCAAGCACCAAACAAAGTTTCCCTGCGTCAAGAAGCCGCCTTCTAGTAACAAGGATGCCTACTACGCCCTCTATCACATGGATAAGTTCATACGGGACCAGCAGCAGCTTACGCTACCTGAGCATCTCAGAGACTGGGCCAACAAATTGTCGCGGGTCCCTGACGACGGCATCAAGCAAGACTTCTTCCGCATCCAAGTAGAGTTTTGTGAAATCATCCATCAAGATGTCGTTAGAAGCGCGGGGGAGTTCTACGCCGGCTATCAGCCGTCAAACAGTGACATAGACACAATGCTCCAAATGCAGGGTGACGACTACCGCTCATGGATGTGCTTGAAGAAAGGCGGCGGTTTTATCCACGCTCCGAGAAAGTCTTGATGTGCGAGCCTAGTTATGTAGTTGTGAACTAAAGATGAGCTTTTGTTGTAATAAACTTTATCCATCACTTTACTTGCTATTAATTACTAGTTCGGCTATGTTTGTGAACTTATATATATGGCTCTGTCGTTTTCCGCACTTGATTTGGTCATTAATTTTGTTTGCATATGTGATGACGCGTAAAGCACACGCTCGTTGGGAACCCCAAGTGGAAGGTGTGATGCGTACAGCAGCAAGTTTCCCTCAGTAAGAAACCAAGGTTTATCGAACCAGTAGGAGTCAAGAAGCACGTCGAAGGTTGATGGCGGCGGGATGTAGTGCGGCGCAACACCGGGATTCCGCGCCAATGTGGAACCTGCACAACACAACCAAAGTACTTTGCCCCAACGAAACAGTGAGGTTGTCAATCTCACCGGCTTGCTGTAACAAAGGATTAGATGTATAGTGTGGATGATGATTGTTTTCAGAAAACAGTAGAACAAGTATTGCAGTAGATTGTATTTAATGTAAAAGAATGGACCGGGGTCCCCAGTTCACTAGAGGTGTCTCTCCCATAAGATAAATAGCATGTTGGGTGAACAAATTACAGTCGGGCAATTGACAAATAGAGAGGGCATGACAATGCACATACATGATATGATAAGTATTGTGAGATTTAATTGGGCATTACGACAAAGTACATAGACCGCTATCCAGCATGCATCTATGCCTAAAAAGTCCACCTTCAGGTTATCATCCGAACCCCTTCCAGTATTAAGTTGCAAACAACAGACAATTGCATTAAGTATGGTGCGTAATGTAATCAATAACTACATCCTCGGACATAGCATCAATGTTTTATCCCTAGTGGCAACAACACATCCACAACCTTAGAACTTTCTGTCACTGTCCCAGATTTAATGGAGGCATGAACCCACTATCGAGCATAAATACTCCCTCTTGGAGTTAAGAGCAAAAACTTGGCCAGAGCCTCTACTAATAACGGAGAGCATGCAAGATCATAAACAACACATAGGTAATAGATTGATAATCACCATAACATAGTATTCTCTATCCATCGGATCCCGACAAACACAACATATAGCATTACAGATAGATGATCTTGATCATGTTAAGCAGCTCACAAGATCCAACAATGAAGCACATAAGGAGAAGACGACCATCTAGCTACGCTATGGACCCATAGTCCAGGGTGAACTACTCACTCATCACTCCGGAGGCGATCATGGCGGTGAAGAGTCTAGGAGATGATTCCCTCTCCGGCGGTGCGGAGGCGATCTCGTAATCCCCGAGATGGGATTGGCGGCGGCGCGTCTCGGAAGGTTTTCCGTATCGTGGCTCTCGATCTGGGGACTGAGGCTTTAAGTAGGCGGAAGGGAACGCGGGGCCCACGAGGGCCCCACACACCAGGTCGTGCGGCCAAGACCGGGCCGCGCCGCCCTGTGGCGGCGCCTCGTGGCCCCACTTCCTTTCCCCTCGGTCTTCTGGAAGCTTCGTGAAAATAGGACCCGGGCGTTGATTTCGTAATTCCGAGAATATTTCTTTACTAGGATTTCTGAAACCAAAAACAGCTAACAGCAACTGGTTCTTCGGCATCTCGTTAATAGGTTAGTCCGGAAAATGCATAAATATGACATAAAGTATGCATAAAATATGTAGATATCATCAATAATGTGGCATGGAACATAAGAAATTATCGATACGTCGGAGACGTATCGCATCCCCAAGCTTAGTTCCTGCTCGTCCCGAGCAGGTAAACGATAACAAAGATAATTTCTGGAGTGACATGCCATCATAACCTTGATCATACTATTGTAAGCATATGTAATGAATGCAGCGATCAAAACAATGGTAATGATATGAGTAAACAAATGAATCATAAAGCAAAGAATTTTCATGAATAGTACTTCAAGACAAGCATCAATAAGTCTTGCATAAGAGTTAACTCATAAAGCAATAAATCAAAGTAAAGGTATTGAAGCAACACAAAGGAAGATTAAGTTTCAGCGGTTGCTTTCAACTTATAACATGTATATCTCATGGATATTGTCAATGTAAAGTAATATAACAAGTGCAATATGCAAGTATGTAGGAATCAATGCACAGTTCACACAAGTGTTTGCTTCTTGAGATGGAGAGAAATAGGTGAACTGACTCAACATAAAAGTAAAAGAAAGGTCCTTCAAAGAGGAAAGCATCGATTGCTATATTTGTTCTAGAGCTTTTATTTTGAAAACATGAAACAATTTTGTCAACGGTAGTAATAAAGCATATGTATCATGTAAATTATATCTTACAAGTTGCAAGCCTCATGCATAGTGTACTAATAGTGCCCGCACCTTGTCCTAATTAGCTTGGGTTAACACTGATCATCATTGCATAACATATGTTTCAACCAAGTGTCACAAAGGGGTACCTCTATGCCGCCTGTACAAGGGTCTAAGGAGAAAGTTCGCATTGGATTTCTCGCTTTTGATCATTCTTCAACTTAGACACCCATACCGGGACAACATAGACAACGATAATGGACTCCTCTTTTAATGCTTAAGCATTCAACAACATTAATATTCTCATAAGAGATTGAGGTTTTATGTCCAAACTGAAACTTCCACCATGATTCATGGCTTTAGTTAGCGGCCCAATGTTCTTCTCTAAGTATGCATACTCAAACCATTTGGTTGTGAAAACCGCTTACAAGACGAAGATGCATAGCAACTCACATGATATTCAACAAAGAGTTGATGGCGTCCCAGAAAACATGGTTATCGCACAACAAGCAACTTAATAAGAGATAAAGTGCATAAGTACATATTCAATACCACAATAGTTTTTAAGGCTATTTTGTCCCATGAGCTATATATTGCAAAGGCGAATGATGGAATTTTAAAGGTAGCACTCAAGCAATTTACTTTGGAATGGCGGAGAAATACCATGTAGTAGGTAGGTATGGTGGACACAAATGGCATAGTGGTTGGCTCAAGGATTTTGGATGCATGAGAAGCATTCCCTCTCGATACAAGGTTTAGGCTAGCAAGGTTATTTGAAACAAACACAAGGATGAACCGGTGCAGCAAAACTCACATAAAAGACATATTGTAAACATTATAAGACTCTACACCGTCTTCCTTGTTGTTCAAAACTCAATACTAGAAATTATCTAGACTTTAGAGAGACCAAATATGCAAACCAAATTTTAGCAAGCTCTATGTATTTCTTCATTAATGGGTGCAAAATATATGATGCAAGAGCTTAAACATGAGCACAACAATTGCCAAGTATCAAATTATTCAAGACATTTTAGAATTACTACATGTAGCATTTCCCGATTCCAACCATATAACAATTTAACGAAGAAGAATCAACCTTCGCCATGAATACTATGAGTAAAGCCTAAGGACATATTTGTCCATATGCAACAGCGGAGCGTGTCTCTCTCCCACACAGTGAATGCTAGGATCCATTTTATTCAAACAAAAACAAAAACAAACAGACGCTCCAAGCAAAGTACATAAGATGTGACTGAATAAAAATAGAGTTTCAGGGGAGGAACCTGATGATGTTGTCGATGAAGAAGGGGATGCCTTGGGCATCCCCAAGCTTAGAGTCTTCTTAAAATATGCAGGGGTGAACCAGGGCATCCCCAAGCTTAGAGCTTTCACTCCTCTTGATCATAGTATATCATACTCCTCTCTTGACCCTTGAAAACTTCCTTCACACCAAACTTCAAGCAAACTCATTAGAGGGTTAGTGCACAATCAAAATTCACATGTTCAGAGGTGACACAATCATTCTTAACACTTGGACATTGCACAAAGCTACCGGACATTAATGGATCAAAGAAATTCATCCAACATAGCAAAAGAGGCAATGCGAAATAAAGGCAGAATCTGTCAAAAATAGAATAGTCCGTAAAGACGAACCTGGAAGGGCACTTAACTTGCTCAAACGGAAAAACTCAAAACTAATGAAAGTTGCGTACATATCCGAGGATCACGCATGTAAATTTGCAGATTTTTTCGATTTTTTACAGAGACTTCTGCGGAATTCGTGAGACAGAATGCTGTTTCGGCAGCAATCAAATCTAGCATCAACTTTACCATAGAGACTTTACTTGGCACAAAAACATGATAAGGAGAGGTTGCTACAGTAGTAAACAACTTCCAAGACTCAAATATAAAACAAAGTATTGTAGTAAAACATGGGTTGTCTCCCATAAGCGCTTTTCTTTAACGCCTTTCAGCTAGGCGTAGAAAGTGTAAATCAAGTGTTATCAAGAGATGAAGCATCGACATTACCTTGGGCTTTACCCTTACCTTTATTGTTCTTTTTCTTACTCTTTGATTTAGGGAATATATGTCTACCCCCGGGTGTAGAGGTGAATTTTAGGGTGCCTTCTCCCATATCTATGACTGCTCCCAATAGTTTCAGCAGGGATCTTCCGAGTGTGATTTGTCCTGTTCCTGCACATTCAATAACAAGATAATCAATGGATATTGTTCTCCCAAGAATGGTTGTATGCACACCCGCAGCTATTCCTTTAGGAATTATAACAGAGTTATCAATAAGAGTTATTCCTTCTCCCCTTCAACGAATCCCCAAAGTTGCAAAGATTCATGAATACTCCTAGGCATTAAGCAAAATTCAGACATAATATCACAATTGGCATGAAGAGTTTGGTCACCGATAACAATTTTAATAGTAGGATCCCATAATGAAGGTTCAGAGTTCACTAAAACTTGATCAAGACGGTTACGAACATATCTATAATTTTCATTCAAGCGAGATGCGCTTGTCTCAAGAGTGTTTAATCTATTATAAATGCTAATAAGGGCTGAATCAAAGTTATTAGCTGAATCATGTGATGCAACCAACTTCTTCATGGCATTAAAAGCTTGATCCCCATTGCAATGAAGGAAATCTCCTCCCACTACAGCATCCAAGGCATATCTATAGCGAATCATAAGACCAAAATAAAAATTATTAAGGAGCAAACTTAGCGTCATTTGAGGTTCAACTTTACGATAAGAAGTAAAAATTCTCGACCAAGCATCTTTAAAACTCTCCTCATCCCCTTGTTTAAAAGTAAAAACTAATTCCTCAGGTGAAGAAGTACAGAGCTAGACATGATAACAAAAGTAAACTAAATGCAAGTAATTTTTTTTTGTGTTTTTGATATAGAGAACAGGGCAAGTAAATAAAGTAAAGCTAGCAACTAATTTTTTTGTGTTTTGTTTATGTGCAGCAAACAAGGTAGTAAATAAAATAAAGCAAGACAAAAACAAAGTAAAGAGATTGGATTGTGGAGACTCCCCTTGCAGCGTGTCTTGATCTCCCGAACGGCGCAGAAATTTAGCTTGATGACGCGTAAAGCACACGGTCATTGGGAACCCCAAGTAGAAGGTGTGATGCGTACAGCAGCAAGTTTCCCTCAGTAAGAAACCAAGGTTTATCGAACCAGTAGGAGTCAAGAAGCACGTCGAAGGTTGATGGCGGCGGGATGTAGTGCGGCGCAACACCGGGGATTCCGGCGCCAACGTGGAACCTGCACAACACAACCAAAGTACTTTGCCCCAACGAAACAGTGAGGTTGTCAATCTCACCGGCTTGCTGTAACAAAGGATTAGATTATAGTGTGGATGATGATTGTTTGCAGAAAACAGTAGAACAAGTATTGCAGTAGATTGTATTTAATGTAAAAGAATGGACCGGGGTCCACAGTTCACTAGAGGTGTCTCTCCCATAAGATAAATAGCATGTTGGGTGAACAAATTACACGGGCAATTGACAAATAGAGAGGACATGACAATGCACATACATGATATGATAAGTATTGTGAGATTTAATTGGGCATTACGACAAAGTACATAGACCGCTATCCAGCATGCATCTATGCCTAAAAAGTCCACCTTCAGGTTATCATCCGAACTCCTTCCAGTATTAAGTTGCAAACAACAGACAATTGCGTTAAGTATGGTGCGTAATGTAATCAATAACTACATCCTCGGACATAGCATCAATGTTTTATCCCTAGTGGCAAAAGACATCCACAACCTTAGAACTTTCTGTCACTGTCCCAGATTTAATGGAGGCATGAACCCACTATCGAGCATAAATACTCCTCTTGGAGTTAAGAGCAAAAACTTGGCCAGAGCCTCTACTAATAACGGAGAGAATGCAAGATCATAAACAACACATAGGTAATAGATTGATAATCACCATAACATAGTATTCTCTATCCATCGGATCCCGACAAACACAACATATAGCGAGATAGATGATCTTGATCATGTTAGCAGCTCACAAGATCCAACAATGAAGCACATAAGGAGAAGACGACCATCTAGCTACTGCTATGGACCCATAGTCCAGGGGTGAACTACTCACTCATCACTCGGAGGCGATCATGGCGGTGAAGAGTCCTCCGGGAGATGATTCCCCTCCGGCAGGTGCCGGAGGCGATCTCCGTCCCGAGATGGGATTGGCGGCGGCGGCGTCTCGTAAGGTTTTCCGTATCGTGGCTCTCTGGGGGTTTCGCGACGAGGCTTTAAGTAGGCGGAAGGGCAACGCGGGGCACATGAGGCCCCACACCAGGGCGCGCGGCCAAGACCCGTGCCGCGCCGCCCGTTGTGGCGGTGCTCGTGGCCCCACTTCCTTCCCGTCCTCCTCGGGAAGCTTCGTGCAAAAATAGGACCCCGGGCGTTGATTTCGTCCAATTCCGAGAATATTTACTAGGATTTCTGAAACCAAAAACAGCAAACAACAGCGGCTCTTCGGCATCTCGTTAATAGGTTAGTGCCGGAAAATGCATAAATATGACATAAAGTATGCATAAAACATGTAGATATCATCAATAATGTGGCATGGAACATAAGAAATTATCGATACGTCGGAGACGTATCAATATGCCGATGATTAGAATGGTTGGTCACTTGTACACTCGGGGGTGGAGCAAGCGAGCCTGGTGTGATGGCACAAATATCCATGTCTTGTGCATCCTACCTGGCCTCGCTTACTCCATCCCTGAATGTTAAAATTTGTTTTGACCAACAATGTATGAGGCATTCCATTTAGTTCATACTAGCTACTTATCTCTTGTTTGAGTTGGCACTTCTTAATTGTATTGGCCGATGATTAGAATGGTTGGTCACTTGTACACTCCGTGGTGACGTAAGCGAGCCTGGTGTGATGGCACAAATATCAATCTCTTGTGCATCCTACCTGGCCTCGCTGACGCCATCACGGAATGTTAATATTTGTTTTGACCGACAAAGTATGAGGCATTCATTCATACTAGCTACTTATCTTCTTATTTGAGTTGGCACTTCTTAATTGCATTGGCCGATGATTAGAATGGTTGGTCACTTGTACACTCCGTGGTGACGTAAGTGAGCCTGGTGTGATGGCACAAATATCCATGTCTTGTGCATCCTACCTGGCCTCACTTACGCCATCACGGAATGTTAATATTTGTTTTGACCGACAAAGTATGAGGCCCTTGTCATTCTTCCATTTGCTTTTGTATTTCAAAATGCCGATGATTAGAATGTTTGGTCACTTGTACACTTGGGGGAGGGGCTAGTGAACCTGGTGCGATGACACAAGTATCAATCTCTTGTGCATCCTACTTGGTTTCACTAACCCCTTCCCTAAATGTTGATATTTGTTCCGACCAACAATGTATGAGGCTCTTGTCATTCCATTTGCTTTGGTATCTCAAAATGCCGATGATTAGAATGTTCGGTCGATCACTACACTCCGGGGATGCGTTAGTGAGCTTGGTGCGATGACACAAATATCAATCTCTTGTGCATCTTACTTGGTCTCACTAACGCCGTCCCGGAATGTTGATATTTGTTCCGACCAACAATGTATGAGGCATGCCTTTTAGTTCATACTACTTGGATCGTTTTTGAGTTTGCTCTTATTCGTTGCAAACATCTATGAGTGTGCACTAATGTTTCATTGGCTTGTGCATATATGCAGATATGACGTGGTATGTCGTGTAGGGCAAGGGCCTGGGAGGAGTGTCGGAGACAGGTTCACCGTTTTAGCGGTAACAGCTACAAAGGGTACACCACTAGAGCGGAGGCCGAAGATAGATACGCACGCTATTTGGCGGGAGAGAGGAGGGAGCGGAGGAGGAACCGGATGAAGACCACTATCATCGGGATGGTGCTAGTAGTGACTCTAGCTCTCTTCTATGTGATTGTACTTTAGATGATCGATCTTGTGTAACCACTAGCTCATTTGCGACTTTGTAACCCCGTAACTTGCATTGTAACCTCGTAACTTCTCTAATGTGAAATCTTGTGAATCATGTGGGGCTAATGTGAAGAACTATGTATGGATAAGTTGTGATGTTGTTTATATGTGTTATATATCCTGTATTGTGCTATTGTACTGTGATATACAACCTGTATAAATACCTGCCAGGCTACAAAAAAAATTCGAAATCGTAGCAGTGGCGCACTAGTGGCCCATCAGTGGCGCACGTCCACTAAGTAGCAGTGGCGCACGGCGCTGGATCCAGTGGCGCACTGCCCTGTGATCCTCCGAGACTAGCAGTGGCGCACCAGGAACCCGCATGGCGCACGTCCTGGAGACAGCAGTGGCGCACGTCCACACGCAGCAGTGGCGCACCACCTCGCTGAAACAGTGGCGCACGCAAAACGGTAGCAGTGGCGCACCTCGTCTAGACAGTGGTGGCGCATGCCACTGACCAACAGGGGCGCACCACTTTGGAGTAATAGTGGCGCACTGCTGGACATGTCAATGGCGCACCACGCAGTGCGCCACTGTATCCAGGCTAGTAGTGGCGCACCCTAGTGCGCCACTACTAGGAGTTAGCAGTGTCGTGATAGCAGTGACGCACCACTAGTGCGCCACTGAAGGCTATATGTGGTGCGCCACTGATTGCCTTTTTCCTAGTAGTGAACTGTAGCTGAAGAAATCATGTGTACCAAATCTGTTTTGCGGATTGCACGAGGATGTGATCCGCTATGTCTTCACCTTGCAAGCAAAAGTAGCATGCAGAGGCGCTATCCTGAAGACCATGGCGAAAACGGCGGTCAGAAGCCCAGATTCTGTGTTGGGCCCGACAAGCAGTTGAAAATTTTGCATGAGGGGAGCTTGACACTTGCATATTTGTTCTGCAGGTGCAAATCTGATAGAACTCCGACAGAGTAGCTTGTATACTGAACTTGCAGTGTATACTTCCCTGATCTGAGTCCAGGGCCTTGTGAATTGATCATCAATTTGAGGGTTTCTCTGCACTCTCTGAATCGCTACCCACGGCTTGACACATTTCTGCGCCTCCACAAGCTGCATGTCACCTTTTTTTAGGGGATGTTGCATGTCACCTGGGACATCCAACAACCAGATGTTGTCTAGCAGGCCTGCTGCTACTGTCCTGGCATTTTTGCTCGTGCAATGAGGTTGTATCTCAGTAAGGCCTTGTTTTGCAGACGTGTTTTACCTGGGATTATGATGAAAACATTTGTGACACCCAATCCCTCTGAGCCCATGTAATCCACTTCCACCCCAAACCTCTACGTAAAGTCGTAAATATGGCTGTTTTGCATTCAGGGATCATCCTGGTGGCAGGGGCGAGCATGGGTGTCTGCGATGCCATCCGACAGTTTGAGTTATATACAGACACTATGCCAGAATGAGAAAAATCAGATGTACTGTGGAACACAGTAGGATGGTCGACGAGAGAATACCAGCTCAGATTGAAGAACAATTCATAGGCAAAATGAACGAAAAGTGCTTTTAACTCCCGAGCTTCAGTGCTCTTACCATTTAAAAAAAATTATAAGTCATCAAAAAATCTAATAAATAATTCTGGACATTGCCAGTGATATATCTCACAATCATGCAAAATCTCAACCCGAAATTCTTTTTTACTTTGCGCTAGATAAAAATAACAAAATCTGACATGTTTCCGGAGATTTGAAAATGACTACTCAGATCCGCACTTTTATCATTTTTATGTACTCCCTCCGGCCCAAATTAATGGGCGCATCCCTGTTTTAAGTTGATTTTACAATAACCCCCTCAATAGTTTAAATTCATTTGAAAATTGGTCCAAGCCAAAGGTCCATCGTCTTCCTCGCGTCGTCGGGGCAGACGCGCTGCTGCCGTCGGCAGCTCCGGCGAGACGGTGTCCGCGCGATCTGCTCGCACTTGGGAGGCTCCCGCGGAGGAGTACCGCCGGCCGGCCGCTTCCCCTTCCCCTGCCCAGGGCGGCCTCATCGAGCTCGGCCCTGTCGGCACCTCCATCATCGAGCACGGCCGCCGTTGGCCGTCGAGCTCCAGCCTCCTCTTTCTCGACAGCCACTCCGCCGCCGCTTCGCCTCCGTCGTACGCGCTCGCCACCGCCCCGTCCGTGCCCATCGGCGCTGCCCGTTCCCGCGCCCCTCTGTGCCGTGGCCTGGGACGTCGCCCTCCTTGGACACGTCTTTGACTTGGTGAGAAATTGCATATGGTACTCACTCCTTCAGTATCGATCTCGTGCATGGTTTCGGTTCAGGCTTCGGTGGCACCTGAGTGGAAAATATAGCTGTATGTTAAGAGATGGCCTGCAACCAGCATATACTCAGCATAGATCACTTTGCACATACCACTGGATAGTCTGTTGTGTAGGTAGGGAATAGCTTTGAATTTTCTGGCCTTCTCTTCCTCCAGTTTCTTCTGTAACAGTTGTGCCTCTAGTTGCCTCTCCTTGTCATGCCCTCTTTCCTGTAACATGGGTACACTAATGTTATTTGCAGTAGATTAGAAACACATTTCACACACATCTGTATGTAGATTGAAAGGGTTGGGTATCGTCAGTCTTGGCACATCTTTCTTGTCATGGTACAAAGAAGATTCAGAATACAAAGAAAGCTCTCCATGGAACAGTCTGGCTTCATGGACCAAATAGCCGCAGCTCTTCCGGAGGGAGTGATGGTGTTGTGTCAGAGAAGTCTGAGACAAGAAGATGAAAATACCTGCAAAGCAAGACACAGCTTATCAAGATTTCTTCAACATAGTCGAGGAGCTAAAAACCAGTATCCCAAACATAGATAGTCAGAGGAGTAATTACAGCAATATACAATTAACTGGAAAAGAATTGCCGCCAAAAACTACACTATCTTACTCTTAAGTATAGGTGGCACAGACTGCTTATCTTTCAGTTATACTTTGATGTACGCCACAGATCCAAACACTGAATTAACAGGTATATACAGCCTTTCAGCTGGCATGCAAAGACTTTGGAGCAACTTACTCATTCTTTTCTGAAGAAAATGCCTCGTTCCTAACACATGCCCAGTCCTTGGCTTCTCTGCTATCCTGCTTTAGTGATTCAATCACCAAAAGAGCAGTTGTTCAACATATAGACTCCAGTTAAGCTTGTTACCACCATATAGACCCAGCACCTGTATTGAGTCCAGAAAAGCAAACACAGGCAGTGCCTAAATTGATGCCTGTATCTGAATTTCCATTTATTAGTCATCTTCCACAGAGATATATTTGCAATTCCTGAAAACACAGCCAACTATTAGTGAGTACTCTTAAGAGCTAAAACTGCATAGTTTAGGTACAGTACCATATCCTCTTAAAAGCTAACCTATTAGTATGCATCTCATCCACAACAACGTGTCAGCATTTCGAGAAGTAACTAAGCTTCTCTTGCAAACTTGCAAAATTACATAGAGACATGCTCCATTATCTCTATAACATGTTGTTCATTGATGCAGGATATAGAGATGGGCCTGGATCTCAATGTCAGACTAGAAGAGGAGGAGGATAGAGGGCTGTACCTAGATCTCAATATCACACTACAAGAAGAAGAAGAAGAAGAACATGTTGTGCTCCCAGACAATATTCCCGAAAAAGAAGAAGAAAATGAGGAGGAAGAAGAAGAACATGTTGTGCACCCAGACCATATTCCCGAAGAAGAAGAAGAAGAAGAACATGTTGTGCACCCAGACATATTTCCCGAGGAAGAAGAAGAACATGTTCCGCAGAGGCACCGTACAGATGTACCAGAGAGTCATAAATTCGCAGCATATATTGCGTTGAAAGCTCTCAGCAAATATAAACCAATTAAGAAGGCAGATAAAGAACTTGTGGCTGAACTTTTGAAAATAAGTCTTAGAACCGTCGAAAAGATATGGAAGAAGGCACTCGATCAAGAGGAAGAAAATGAAGAACCTGATTTTTCAAATAAGCGAAAGGGCAGATGTGGTCGAAAGAGGAAAGCGCTTAATCTCTCTGAAAGGGTGCCTCAGGTTGCACTCAACAAAAGGGGTACATTGAGAGCGATGGCAAGGTCCCTTGATATCCCTTATTCTACACTACAAAGACGGTTAACATGGGGCGAGTTAAGGCG
The DNA here is from genome assembly GCA_030979885.1 of Lolium multiflorum. NCBI lineage: Eukaryota > Viridiplantae > Streptophyta > Magnoliopsida > Poales > Poaceae > Lolium > Lolium multiflorum. The sequence continues at coordinate 227,952,891 of CM061752.1, forward strand.
CCACACCAGCAGCCTCAAGCCATTTCAATCTGTGGAAAACAAGATCAGACGGCTCAAGTTTTGCATTTCAATGGTTGATGAAACAACAACAACAACAACAACACCAACAACAAATGCAATGCCTTTGTTCAAAAAGATGGAGAACATAATTCACATAGACGAAAAATGGTTTGATATGACCAAAAGAAATCGAACATACTACCTCCTTCCAGAAGAAGAAGATCCTGTGCGCACTATTCAAAACAAGAACAGTATTGGCAAAGTCATGTTTTTAACTGCGGTTGCGAAACCCAGACATAATGGGCAAAGAAATGTAACCTTCGATGGAAAGGTAGGAATATGGGCCTTTGTCCTTGTTTCATATAATGTCCTCACGTAGACAGCTGGAGGAAGCAGGCGAGGTAGAGATAGAAGTTTTTTTTTCCAACCATTAGCCAGCACAAGGTTTGGTGTTTCAGCACCTATTTTTCATGCACGCACTGTGACGATCTTTTGTTTTCGCATGGTTGAAGTAAAAGAATAAATGAATCTAACGTATAACTTTTGTGGCCTATACCTCATTTTTTGTTAAAAATATTAGTGATCAAATTATCCCTTAAACTACGTACACACACCTCTTAAACTGTGATGGATGGAGTATATATGCATGAATCAGCTGTCAACTTGTAATGCGTATGTCAAGGTCAACCAGGAGAGCTTCGAGGTCGCCCCTTCAATGTCAACTTGTACTGTTCTACCAATATATCCGTGGATGCTTGTGTATCACGTTGTATCGCTGCGTCCTGTGTTTAATAATGTAGAAATTATTGAAGATCGTAGTCAAATCTCGTGAATCGTGATCCGTGCTTAGTTGCTTGTAGTGATCTCTATGTCAGATGGCTTGTATTTCATCATCTCACTATGTAACTGAATCACTTTTTTTTGCGAAACACGATACAGATGTAGATGCTAACAATTAGGGAAAATTTGCCACAGGACACTGTTATTTTTGGGCATTTGCTGGAACACACAGCTCGATTGTGTCTTTGTCAAATTCCATTACAATTTTGTGGCACATTTGTCAGAACACACCACCTGGCTAAAAACGGAAAGTTTTGCACTTTTACCTGGAATGCTATAAAATAACAGTGTCATGTAGCAAAAAAATTCTAACAATTACGCTGGTACACCTTTCTATGAATGAAGGTTGTGAATGAAGGTACGCCCTATCCTTATGAACAACACATCAGAGAGACTAAGTACAACAAATTGATATGGCGGGTCTTGAGATTAATGGAGTTATTGTTGACGCCTCGTCATCGACGATACGGTATGCAGCTTGCAGAAGATGGAAGGGAAATTTCTTACCGCAATAGTACGCAGTATCTTCACTGTCAAAACTGGGGAAAAATTTAAAAAAGGACAAACTTGTAATTGCGTCTCTTCTGTCTACCTGAGTTCCTACCTCTACCATGTTACAGATATGCAAAATATACACTGCCTACACTAACTAGCACCCAAGCGCATCACCAACGCCTGGGTGAAAAGCCGAGTGCCCTGCGTAGAACCACACCACACTCGGCTCAGCAGGCTCCAATACCAATAGCAGCAACACGCTTGTAAAACATCCACTTGATCCCGTTCAGAAAGGTTACTATGTAATCAATTTGGCACCACGAACGTCCTGTAAAATATAAGGAACTTACAACTGTGCTTAGAGTCGGGCGCTATAAATAGCCGTGCAATCTGTTGTGTAACACTCATCTCATTCTACCCAGCTCACAATGGCAGCCACTAAACTTGCAACTCTTGGGTTCGTTTTCCTCTTGGGTGTTGGATTAGCCAATGCTGTGAGGGTAGCTAGATACTCGGCGTCCCAAGGAATTGGCAGTGGAGAAGGAAGGGGTGGTGGTGATGTGGATGGCATTGGCTCAGGGTCCGGGGCTGGCACGGGGTCTAGCCAGAGTAGTGCGAGTAGTGGTGCTAGCTCACGCAGTGGAGGCGGCGGTGGAGGTGGTGGGAGTAGCCAGTCTAGTGGAGCCGGAAATGGTCGAGGAGCAGGCCAGGGCTCAAGCTCTAGCACGTATAGTGATGGAATTAGTGGTGGCGGCTCTTCTAGCGCAGTCGGTGCTGGCCGTGGTGCTGGCCAAGGAAAAGCCGGAGGCGGTTATGGATCCAGTGGGCACGGATACGGCGGTGGCACTGGCTCCGGCAATAGCTGGGCTACTAACGTCCTTGGTGGACCAACTCTAGCATCTGCCAACGCTGAAGGCCACGGTGGTGCCATGGGAACGGGAGAAAACGGTGGGAGCGGCGATGGCCAAGGCGCGGGATCTGGTGATGCTGATGCACACCCGTAAATTCTCCACTAATTCAAACATGGAAGCCCAACTTAGTGTTACGCTTTGATGCAAAATAATTTGCTTTCATCTTTTTTATTTGTGCTCACTTTTGTGCATTGGTTAGTTGCAAATAAAGGGCTTCATATGTAATTCATAAATATATATTGTAATGTATTATACCATATATATTCTGTATACCAACCCTATTACGGTGATCGCCAATTGGTTGTGCTAAGATGAGGATTCTACCATATGCGTGACTCGAGGAGCTATCTGCCATTTGGATTGGCAGAAAGTCACTCTCCGCCGGCGAGTGGGCGGGATGAATGTACCGCATGTGTGAGTTCTATTCTTATTGTTGCTTTGCTTTTTGTCAGTGTTGTCAAATGTGCATGCCCTTAGTGAATGATATTTCCTTTTTGTGTCCTGGCGTGCTTGTCAGAGATGCGTAGCTTATGAACTAAGGGCATGTTTGATTCATAGAAATGTTGGAGGAAAACCATAGGAATAGGACTTTTCCTTTGGCGACAGTATTCATCCCTTTGATTTAAAGGAATGGAGCATAGAAAAGTGTAGGAACATTTCCTTTGGTTTAGGTTTCATAGGAATAAAATGATTTAGAGTATTACATGTGAAGTAAGAACTACGTATTCGTTGGAACGGAGGAGTATGAACTTAAGGAATGATAGACCCACAGTCGGAGCGTAGTGAAGACCATCCTCGGCTTCGGCCTAGCCTTCCACGCCAGAAATTACTTGGGGACAAGGCACTTCGGTTGCTGGGAAGTATTGGAGGCTCTAGACAAAAAAAAAAGGAACTGCAAAGGCCTTAGACCAAATGAAAAATCGACAGTAAACCAGTTCCACCGCGAGGGTTGGAGGGAGGCCAGGTGCTGCAGTGTGTCCAATTTGATAGAAACTCTCGCTCCCGTCGCTCCCCGTGAGCGGCCGGAGCGCCCCCCCCCCCCCCCCCCCCACCCCGTAGCTCCCCTCCCCCGCAGCCACCGCCGGCGCGAGCCGCCGGGCAAAGCCCGGGCGGTGCCGACGACGGCGGTTTTCCCCTCCCGCGCGAGTACTGGGCCCGAGGGGGCGGAGCCCTTCCTCGTGGTGGAGCAGCCCGGTGACGCCGGCCCCGGCCGGCGCTGCCGTTACCTCCCCCGACGGTAGGAGGGTTGGATGCAGATGCGGCGTCTCCCGGCGTTGCTCTGGCCGGCGGTGGCTCTAGGCGGGCGGCTCGGTCCGATCTGGGCTCATGGGCTCGGATCTGGGCCCGGCAGGGCCTGGCCAGATCCTCTGGATCTGAGGGTGGCCTGGGGTGCGCGACTGTGTGCCCGATGCACCACCTCCGCCGCCTTCCGCAGGTTGCATTCGGGTTGGCCTAGGCCAACGGGGCCTAGACCTTTCCCTGGTCGTCTTCGAGGTTGTCAGCGGTCTGTTTCTTCCGCAGACTCCGGTAGTCCTCTGTCGCTGCGGGCGGTGTTCGGAATAGTTGGGGCGATATCCTTGCCAGCTATCTGGGACGCGGTCCCTGGGCCGGCTCTGTACTGCAGCTTCTCCGGCGGCTGCGGTATTTTCTCCCTCCGTCTAGCTTAGGCATGTATGTGCAGGTGCTCACACGCTGGGGATATGGTGTGGCCGCCGTGGTGCCTTCGACCTAGCATCGTGGACGTCTAGATCTGGGCTTGGTCGGACTATGCCAGCCATTGTGTTCTTCCCTGCGGTTGAGTCTAGTTGGGGCTAGCTCAATGTGCAACTTAGCTTGGAGGCGGTAGTGATCTCTGCCTTGTCCGCTCTGTGCCCTCGTGACGTCGTCCGGAATTTCTGACCAGGCTTGGACTTCGGCGAAAGCAGCGCATGGCTCTGGCATGTGCCTGTGGCGGCGTCACCTGCGGGTGTCGTTCCCTTGTTGAAGGCATCCTGATGATGGTCCTCCTGTTCGAAATAATGGACTCTGTCCCTCCGCCTCAATCTGCTCCCCTTTCGGGCCTCGCTTCACGTAGGCTTCTCTAGTAGTGTTTTATGGTTCACTCTGTGGCCTCTCGATGGTGTCGCAGCCCTCTCGCAACGTCGGCTTGGCTACTTTTACACGGTTTGATGCGGTAGCTGACTTCCTTCCTAGCGCCTTGGAGGGGTTTGCTAGGTCGGCGTCTGGTCGCAGCCCTTGCCGGTGTGCCTATCCCAACGCCAGGGGAAGATGTTGTGTATTTGGTCTGGACCTAGCCCGAGCTCCAGGGGTGGTGGTTCTCGGGTCTGGGTGAAAACTTTGCAGGACCTCTGTCAACGACGATGCGCATTCTTGCGCCATTCACCTTCTTGGAGGCGTCGCCGAAAGACCCTCCCTCCTTTGGTTCCTCAAGTTCTGCTAGGTAGCCGACCCGTCGTTGAGTTCCCCCTTGGGTTGCAGTCTTGGAGCGGGGGAGGTTTGTTGGCGTGGACCAGTCGTGATCGCTCCGGTGCAACAGAAGACAAGGCTCCCTCTTCATGGTTCAAAATGGCGCTTCGGCTTGACATTTCTGTGTTGTCTTTTGTTGTGGTTTGTGGTGTGCGCTTGGCGCGTGTGTGTTGTAACTCTTGGTGTAACTCCTAGCCGGTTGATGGCTTCGTTAATTCAAAGCCGGCCTCATTTCGAACCTTCCGTCTAAAAAAATGAAAAATCGACATGTCCTATGCTTTACTGCAGGAAGTAGTATTGCAGGTCTTTTTATGCATATATTTCACGCTATTAGCATGGCATTTAAATTATTTGTATGGTAGCTTATGCGACATTCCAACTTAGTCTTTCAATTACTGCTTGTATACCAACTGGTTAAATTGCCACGACTTTTAAATTTTTTTTGTCACACATCTAAAGATATTACACATGAAAGATCACTTGTATCTGAAGAGATAACCACTAATATTTTGAAATAGTAAGAACCTTATTTCCTTAAGATGCAATTCAGTAAAAAAATTGTAATTCAGCATGATATGCATAGAAACCAACAACCCAAAATTTATTTCTTGTTTACGAAGATTCTCCACTTCGCTCGTATCATGCAGATGGCTTCAAGTAATATATAACTTTCTTACATATTGCATTGCCCTTATGCGTGTACAAGTTTGTGTGACATTGTTAGGCCTAAGAGTTGATGTCTTACACTACAACACACCCTGTTTTAGGATTTTAGTTGATGGTTCAACATCGTTAGAGAAAATTAAAATACAGTTGTGAACACGTGATACTAATAATTTGGAAATCCGTGGCAAACCTCGGAACTCGTGGGAGAAGATGAGATAAAGGAAGTAGGCAAGCTTAGGGACAAAGATGAGGGTCGTGAAATAGTCAGTCTCTTTGGGGAACATGTGCTAAAAAAGAAGTTCATCGCGGCTCCAGAATTTCAACCACTGGAAAGGATCAAGCTCATGCAACATCACAGGGCCACTTCCACTCCCTTACCTTCTTTTTCTCAGAAATTCCCAAGATTTTATCACTTGATACCACAGTTGGGATATTTCTATCACATAACCACACCCCAAGTTTATTTTCACAAAACACCAAATTTTAGTTAATGGTTTGCGTAGAACACATAAGTAGTCATTAGTCAGTTTAACTAGTAATTTAACGAGCAGTTAGTCCGTTTGAGCCTTTTGGAAACTGCTGGGCTTCCCCCGGGGGATTTGATTCCCCAGCCCCCGGGTCCCCAGCCGTCGGATCACCCATTTTGACGCTTAGATTTGCATGTAGCAAAAAAACATCTCCAGCAGCAAAAAATCACCCCGGCAGCAAATGACTGAAGCAAAAAACGATTCATTTAGAAAAGAAAATAAAAAGACTGGGCTCGCTAGAGACCTCGCCGGAGACCACGTAGCAAACATATTACGCAGATGTAGCAAAACCGCAAATAAATTGTAGCAAATTTTTTTATTCATATGCTGCAAATCCTCTAAGACATCAACGGAGACATCGCCTGCAGCTGGCAGCAACGCCGTCCGAGGTTGCAGCAACTCCGTCCGTCCAGGACAACAATGCCACAAGCTGCTAGTAGCAACGCCCTATGCCTATGGTAGCAAAAATCCACCCTCCGCCGGTAGCAATGCCGGACACCTTAAATAGCAAAACCGACCTCCGCAGGTAGCAACGCCGCAGGCCTAAGGCAGCAAAACTCCTAACGAAGCCGAGGAGCGCGAGATGGAGGCAGCGTTGGTGGCATCGGCGGCGACCGCTTGTAGCATCGACGCCCTCGGCTGATAGCACCAGTGACAGCCACTAGTAGCATCCCAAAATTGGGCTACACAGCAGCGTCGTCGACCGGAACATGGCTGTGGGGCACGGCGCGCGGAGCATGGCTGTGGCCCGGCGGCGGAGGGACAACGAGAACACGACAACGGGGAGAGGAGGACCTCGCGGCGCCATGGCCGCACCTCGCGGCGGCGCGCGACGGCAGCCAGAGCATTGCTGGGGCACGGCAGCGGGAGTAGTTGGGGTGCGGCGGCACGTAGCAAACATATAGTGCAATTGTAGAAAATCGGTAAAAAAGTTGTAGCAAATTTATTTTTTCATATGTTGCAACTCTACAAAATGAAGACCTCGTCGGAAAAGTCAACGAAAACCTGGCATGATGCTAACTAGCAGCGTAGCCTAAAGTTGCAGCAACTTCGTCCGCCCAAGGGACCAACGCCTAGAGCCGCCATTAGCAATGCCAGACCCGTAAGATAGAAAAAGCTTGTAGCAAAAAAAAAAGCCTCCCCCACCAGTAATAACGCTGAATACCTAAGATAGCAAAGCCGGCCTTCGCGAGTAACTAAGCCGGACACTCAAGGTAACCGCAGCACCAACTTTCACAGAGATGCCTGGGATGGCACGGGATGGAGCACACAAGCTCGGCACCCTCGAGCACGACTCCTTCGGCGTCCATGTGGACCTCGACCTTGCTGGCCCTGACGACGACGCCCGCTCTTTGGCCGCATCAGAGGAGATCGGCGAAAACAGCGGGCGCACACAGAGGAGGCGGAGCTCCGTGTGGGGGCGGACGAGGACCAATAGGATGCAGCGGTGGTCATTGGTCGGAGGTAGTGGGCCGGCCGGAAATCCGCGACGAGCTCGGCCCTCCGGCATCGATGCAGAGAAGCACTTCGCTCTACGCCCGCAGGCGGCTCAGGTGCCCAGCCCGTCGCGCTGCCGGCGTGCTGCAGTTCGGCCGCCTCCGCGCCGTGTTCCCCTCCCCGGCGGCGGAGCAGCCAACGGCGCTAGCTGACGCTCGAGCTCGTGTTGGCAGGCTCCTGCCATGGCTTCTTCCGCCTCGGGTGCTATCTGCAGGTAAAAGGTGAGAGGATGGGGATAGAGGATAAGGAAAGGAATGAATGGCCAGAAAAGAAAGAGAGAACATGGGGTGCGGTGGGTCCCATGGACACGCGTCACACGTGGAAGGAGGAGGCAGCGCGGCGTTCCATCCTCCGAGGGCATACGATCATTTTCCTTTTAGTTAATGGTTTGCGTAGAACACATAAGTAGTCATTAGTCAGTTTAACTAGTAATTTAACGAGCAGTTAGTCCGTTCGAGCCTTTTGGGCTAGGTGGGACTAAGAGCACCCCCAGTCGTTGGGACTCCCCTGCCGAAATCCGGCGTAAGTAGGACCGGATGGATGTAAATTTCTGCCTAGGGCGACCCAGTTTTCAAGCGGCGAGCGGCTCTGCTTCCACCATGCTACCTCATATCGGACGAAACCGATGTGAAGGGTTTATCTAGACGAAGCATCGTCAATCGGAATTCATATCGGGTGAGTTGAGTAGTTTGCCGAAACGTGTTCTTTCTTAATCTCCGTATTCGTCTTCTATAATCAATTTTTTTGTTGCGCACGTCTCCCGACATCTGCCTGATCGGACTGCTTATTTCCGAAATAGCTGTCTCTTTTTTTGGCGGGTAAAAGATATGGCCATTGAGTGCACAGTCCGTCTCCAGTCTCCTTCTCGTCGCAGAGTAGCAGTCCAGCTCCGGAACAACCTGAAGCCTACATTAAGGTGCGCTGCACTGGTGGAAAAACAGGCTTCGGGTGAGCCCCAAATGTCGCGATGCTGCAGGAGCCGCGACTAATGGGGTCTTTAGTCGCGGTTCGTGTGGCGAACCGCGACCAAAGGCCTGGGCCCAGGGCGCACGGTGGCCAGCTGGTGCACGGGCTTTAGTCGCGGTTGGCTGGCCAACCGCGACTAAAGGTGCCCGGGTTAGTCGCTGGTTGTGCCAACCGACTAAAGCCCCTCCCCTATATATACGATCCAGGAGCCAACACTTAGCCATTTGGAGCCATTCTCTTCACAAACTTCACAAGTGAGTGTTAGGTTTGCTTTTGGTTCCTCTTATGCACATAAGGTGTTTGATGAAATGCCCCAAGAGCATGAAACAAACATGATATGAAGTGTTGGAGCCACACTTGAGCTTTCTCATTTATTTTTTCCTCCTCGATCGCGGTTAGCAACTTGAACCTTTGATGTGTCATTGATAAAATATGCATGTGTGTGTAGTTCATTGTTTAATTCATATTGTTTGTAGCTAGTTAGTTTAACAAATGCATGATGCATGGTTAATTATATATTTTATATTATAATAATGCAGATGAATCGGCAATGGATGTACGGTAACCGACTCTCCGGCGAGTTCACTACGGGTTTGAAAGATTTCCTCGTAGTGGCTAATGCGAACAAGCAGGGGGGTTTTGTTATCTGTCCATGTGTTAAGTGTAAGAATCAGAAGGGTTACTCTTCCTCAAGAGATGTTCACATGCACCTGCGGCACGGTTTCATGCCAAGCTATAATTGTTGGACCAAGCATGGAGAAAGAGGGGTTATAATGGAAGAAGATGAAGAAGGGGATGATTTCAATGATGAAAGCTATCTTTCTCATTTCGGTGATACTTTCATGGAGGATGGTGAAGGGGAAGGGGAAGGGGAAGGTGAAGAAGAGGCACGTGATGATCCCGTTGATGATCTTGGTCGGACCATTGCTGATGCACGGAGACGCTGCGAAACTGAAAAGAGAGGGAGAATTTGGATCGCATGTTAGAGGATCACAGGAAGGCGCTGTACCCCGGATGCGATGATGGTCTGAAAAAGCTGGGCTGCACACTGGATTTGCTGAAATGGAAGGCACAGGCAGGTGTAGCTGACTCGGCATTTGAAAACTTGCTGAAAATGTTGAAGAATATGTTTCCAAAGAATAACGAGTTGCCCGCCAGTACGTACGAAGCAAAGAAGGTTGTCTGCCCTCTAGGTTTAGAGGTTCTGAAGATACATGCATGCATCAACGACTGCATCCTCTACCGCGGTGAATACGAGAATTTGAATGAATGCCCGGTATGCACTGCATTGCGTTATAAGATCGGAGGCGATGACCCTGGTGACGATGTTGAGGGCCAGAAAACCGGGAAGAGGGTTCCCGCCAAGGTGATGTGGTATGCTCCTATAATACCACGGTTGAAACGTCTGTTCAGGAACAAAGAGCATGCCAAGTTGTTGCGATGGCACAAAGAGGACCGTAAGTCGGACGGGGAGTTGAGACACCCCGCAGATGGAACGCAATGGAGAAAGATCGACAGAGAGTTCAAAGATTTTGCAATGACGCAAGGAACATAAGATTTGGTCTAAGTACGGATGGCATGAATCCTTTTGGCGAGCAGAGCTCCAGCCATAGCACCTGGCCCGTGACTCTATGCATCTACAACCTTCCTCCTTGGTTGCATGAAGCGGAAGTTCATTATGATGTCGTTGCTCATCCAAGGTCCGAAGCAACCCAACGACATCGATGTGTACCTAAGGCCATTAGTTGATGAGCTTTTACAGCCGTGGGGCAGACCTGGTGTCCGTGTGTGGGATGAGCACAAAGAAGAGGAATTTGACCTACGAGCGTTGCTTTCGTAACCATCAACGATTGGCCTGCTCTTAGTAACCTTTACATCAAATAAGGGATACAATGCATGCACGCACTGCTTACATGAGACTGAAAGTGTACATTTGCCAAATTGTAAGAAGAACGTGTACCTTGGGCATCGTCGATTTCTTCCGAAAGGTCATGTAAGAAAGAAAGGCAAGCATTACAACGGCAAGGCAGATCACCGGCCGAAGCCTGCGGAACACACTGGTGCTGAGGTATTTGATATGGTCAAGGGTTTGAAAGTCATCTTTGGAAAGGGTCCTGGCGGACAATCAGTTCCGAAGGGAGCTGACGGGCACGCAGCCATGTGGAAGAAGAAATCTATATTCTGGGAGCTAGAATATTGGAAAGTCCTAGAAGTCCGCTCTGCAATCGACGTGATGCACGTTACGAAGAATATTTGCGTGAACATCCTAAGCTTCTTGGCGTGTATGGGAAGTCAAATGATACAAAGGAAGCACGGCAGGACCAGCAAAGTTTGAAAGACCCTGATGACCGGCATCCGGAACGGTTTCAAGGTCGTGCCAGCTACGCTCTGACCAAAGAAGAGAAGGTCATCTTTTTTGAATGCCCGAGCAGTATGAAGGTCCCGTCAGATTCTCGTCCAATATAAAGGGAATAATAAACATGGCGGAGAAAAAGTTCCAAAACCTGAAGTCTCACGACTGCCACGTGATTATGACGCAATTGCTTCCGATTGCTTTGAGGGGGCTCCTGCCGGAAAATGTTCGAGTAGCCATTGTGAAGCTATGTGCATTCCTCAATGCAATCTCTCAGAAGGTAATCAATCCAGAAGTTCTACCACGGTTACAGAACGATGTGATCCAATGTCTTGTCAGTTCGAGTTGGTGTTCCCGCCATCCTTCTTCAATATTATGACGCACCTCCTGGTTCACCTAGTCGATGAGATTTCCATTCTCGGTCCTGTATTTCTACACAATATGTTCCCCTTCGAGAGGTTCATGGGAGTATTAAAGAAATATGTTCGTAACCGTGCTAGGAGAAGCATCGCCAAGGGCTATGGAAATGAGGAGGTAATTGAGTTTTGTGTTGACTTTGTTCCTGACCTTAAGCCGATTGGTCTTCCTCAATCGCGCACGAGGGGAGACTAAGTGGAAAAGGCACGATCGGAAGGAAATCAATGATATGTATGACGGCCATTCTCTGACTCAAGCCACACAGTTCGACCAATTCCAGCTTGGTGGCTCCGTGCTTTGAGAAACACAAGAATATTTTACGCTCGGACAACCCGGGAAGCCTGAATCCTGGATTAGGAAGGCCCACATGGAGACTTTCGGCAGTTGGTTGAGAAAACATTTAATGAGTGACAATAAGGTTGTAGATCAGCTGTACATGTTGGCCAAGACACCATCTTCGACTATAACGACTTTCCAAGGGTACGAGATAAATGGGAATACATTTTACACGATCGCCCAAGATAAAAAGAGCACCAACCAAAACAGTGGTGTCCGCTTTGATGCAGCAACCGAGAATGGGCAAAAGGTCACATATTATGGTTACATAGAGGAGATATGGGAACTTGACTATGGACCCTCCTTTAGGGTCCCTTTGTGGTACGGGCATGGGGGATCGCTGAACCCGGAGACAGGGGAGTGTGTTTATCAGGGCAAAATAATTACACCCACCCAAAAGCTTATTGAGGCAATGAGGGAGGCTCAAGAGGGGAGGATCGGTTCAACAGAGAGAACGACGCCCGACAAAAGCCCTCGGGAATCCTGAACACGGAGGACGTATACGAGGCATGGGGCCCATTCCGTGGAAAATAGGGTTCCCCCAGAACGATGACCCGTACGGTTACAGAAGCCGTAAGAGAAAGATGGATCGGGATGCAGATGTTGTGGTGAAGTTGGTAACGGAAATGGATGTGATGAAGAAAACCGTGAGTGTACTAGTCGCCGAAAGAGATGCAGCTCGGGCGCAGCATGCTGAAGATCATCCAATGGATCTCGGAAGCCAGCAGCGGAGAAGAAGCAGCGTGGCTTCCACGGAGGCCTCACCGGGTGGTGCACCGACGATAGAAAATTACCGCACCGGAGCCTCTGGTGGTCGAAATTACTGCCGGAGCCTCGCTACCCCGTGGACGATATAAAGGAGATGAAAGCATGTCATCCGTATTATCCTATCGGGAACATGTCCATGAAGGTAGCCATCGGCAGTGCTTTCCACCGGAGCACTCCACCACAACAACCCCATTCAAGATGGCTATGCTCGTGTGACGGTGGAGGAGATAGTCCAAGGGTTTGAGGACCTGGACATTGACATTGCTACACCTGAAGGGGTGAAAAGACTTGGAGATGTCAAGCGCCATTCATTCTATGGCGAAGAAATTTATCAAGTTTCCAGGCGAGGCGCCAACAAGTCCACCCCGTACGGTGGTGGTGGTGGCGGTGGCGGTGGACGGTGGTGGTGGCGGTGGCGGTGGCGGTGACGGTGGCGGTGGTGCTTCACCTAATACACCTCATTCACGTCAGCCCGACGCCGTCGCCCCCGGTCCGGTCGGCGGGTGATCGGACACCGGTACCGCCCCAATCCACCTCCGACGAAGAAGCAGACCCGGGTTATTAACCCGGACCTTACGTACCTAAGAAAACAAAGGTGAGGAGGTATCACTGAAGCCTCTCCCCACGAGGCCTTGGGAAAGTAGTGCCGAGGAAGTCGAGGCGGGCGCGGCTGCTGATTTAGAGAAATGGAAGGCGAGCGTCAAGAAGAAAATAGAGGGCGAGCCCAACAGTATATTCGACAAGGAAAAGAGTGGGCTAAGTCATTTTTGAACACACCGTCCCAAGCCGCGAGCCTGACGACTATTTACGTGAACTTCGTAGGCAAGCACTCGCGTTCAAGAACAGGAAAGAGTTGGCGGAGAAGAAAGCCTTGAAGGACGAGGCCGAGTCAAAATTAGAAAGGGGGAAAGAAGTTGCCCAGCTCGGGAAACAAAGTAAACAATCGATCGCCCCGCTCATAGTGCAAGCCGCCGATCCGGATGCCCCCGATATCATAGCAGCTGCGGCAGCATGGATTGACTGTAACGAGTGCCAGAGAACAAGCGGCCGAGTTAGGTATCACTCTTCGTGCACTGCTAGGCCTTGATGAGGCGCCAATGAAGGACGTAGTATTTACATATGTGAAGAATGGCCCTCTCGTCGAGCCCGCGCAGGAAGGGGATCTACCTCGACAAATGCTAGGTCTGCTAAATTGGTACAAGGGTTACATAAAACATAAAAACGCCAAAGAGTATATCTATGCGGAAGTTAGATATGAGCATCACTTCAAACATTACTGGGTACAAATTCATCTGAGTGAATTGTTCCAGCTGTTCAATCTGCGCGACCTCGACAAATCTATCATCAGTTGCTACGTTCTGTAAGTGATTTATTAATTTCTACCCCATCTCGTTCATTGCCTGCATTGTCCTAACTATCTTGTTGTGTACGCTATTATGCAGAATGAAGAAGCGGGAAATGCGAATAAGGAACATCCATGATGTTGGGTTCATTGACCCACACATCGTTAATTCACATGTGTTAGAACACCACCCCGCCGACGTGGAGGATGACCTGTGGCGGTTTATTAGAAAACAGCAACAGAAAAGTGATATTCTATTTCCTTACCATTTTGGGTGAGTGTTTCTGTCTTGAGCACATTCTCTTTTGTTTACTCCATGCATGGTATGTGGCTAATCGATGAGTTATGCATGACTGTGCATGTATCGTGTCCGCAGGTTCCACTGGATTCTTATGGTAATTAAAGTTCAGACCTCCTCAGTTCTCGTCCACGACTCTCTGAATATGGATCCGGCGCTTTGGGGCGACATGAGAAAAATGATGCAAAAGTAATTATTTTCATTCATTTGCGCTCTATATCGATCGGCCTATTTCGTTCATCATTTCCTAATATCAAGTAACTGATTAATAACTCTCTTGTTTATTTAATTTTCTTTGCCTCGTAGGGTTTGGAGACGGTTCGTAGATACCAAGGTCGGTGAATTCAAAAAGGAGCTACATTTTAAAATGGTAGTGCCGACGACTGGGGATATTCAGCCACCGGGGACCAATCTATGTGGATACTATGTTTGTGAGAGGATCCGGAGATACTGCAATGAGCGGGACCAGACGTGTGAGAACAACATCCCGAGGAATAACCTCCGGAAGACGCTTAGTCCAGAAGCTCGCTTCCGACCACTTCAAGAGGAACTAGCTGGATGGTTGGCGAGGGAAGTCATCGATCCTAGAGGAGAACACTATTACGATGACGTAGAACTTTATATGCACCAGAATTTGTAACTAACTTGTTCAAAATTGTATATGGTCATCCGATATTGAATATATATTGTATATGGTCATCCGATATTGAATATATATTGTATATTCCTCTTGAATTCCTTTTGGTTCTAATTTCAAATTTGTTTGAAATTGTACATTCATATGCATGTATGTATACAGTACCGTAGAATATGTGAAACTCCTTCAAAATTAAAACCCAAAAGAAATAAAACAATACAAATTAAAAAGAAACCAGATTTAGGGGGGGGGGCTAAAACCCTAAACCCTGCGGAGGCCTTTAGTCGCGGTTGGCCAGAAGAACCGCGACTAAAGGTCCTCCGCCCTGGCGTCGCCTGCGGCCCACGTGGACGGGCCTTTAGTCGCGGTTCGTAAGGAACCGCGACTAAAGGGGGGGGGCCTTTAGTCGCGCTGCTTTGGTCGCGGTTGGGCCACCGCGACTAATGGCAGTTGCCAACCGCGACCAAAGCCCTTTTTTCCACCAGTGCTGGGCACCTAGCGCAAGCACAAACAACCGCCGCTGCATGATCGTGGATAGGTTTGAGAATATCTCGTGTTGTTGATGACAGACATGGAGTCTGTCCAGGAACCAGTCGTCTCGCCGTTGCCGTTGCTTGCGTTTGTGCACGATCTACTTGGAACCCGTACCGATTCGCAGCCGCTTCATAGCATCTCCAGCCAAGCCGTGAGCACGCTAGCCACCGACGAGCTGCAACACTACCGCTGCTTCGAAACCCCACAGGGCCGGGTGCTCGCTCTCGACCCTACCTCCTTGCAGACATTCTTATGGCGGCCTCGGAATGGCGAGAGGATCCAGCTGCCACCCAAGGAACACGGATTCCCAGAACGCTGCAGGTGCTTGCTCTCGGACATGCCAGGTGCGGCTTCAGGATGCTCTGTTCTGGTCTGTGATCTCGATGACTCTTAGATGTGGTCGTGCAAGATCGGGGCATCCAAGTTGTTAAATTTCATGCACTAGCCACTTGAACCAAAAGTCCGAACTGATGGAAAGGGCTAGGCAATCCACATATACACTTCACAACACCGCCACTCGCGTGTGACGGGAGAAGAGAAAGTCAACACGTGAAAGAAGAAGAGCACACCGAAACAGCGGTGGCTATAGAGGGGGGGAACAGTAATTTTTGATTTGAACTTGAGACCTGGGGCTCTGATACCATGTTAAGATTCATGCACTAGCCACTTGAACCAAAAGTCCGAACTGATGGAAATGGCTAGGCAATCCACATATACACTTCACAACAAAAGTGGCACAGCCACCGCTATCAACTCACCAGGTGCCGAGGAGGCGGCGTTCCCCGAACCGTCACATAGGCCAGTCTCAAGGCATTGCAGCTGTCCGTGCCGTGGATCTTCCTTGCACACCTTTAAGATACGATTATGCAAGTGTGCAAGGAAGATACAATTCAGATTCAGAACTATTAACTATTGCTATATGTATTATATTGTTTCAAATTTTGTGACGCGTTAAACCTATACCGAAGACATCATGCCTCAGGTAGATGTAATAATACTGGTAGAGTACTATTGTATAGATCCGTGATAAGTTGCATACAGGCCTTGTCTCCTGATGTGAAATTGCATAAGGAAAAAAGTTTTATCAGCGAGGTGAATTTTGGATAGTACAAGATAGTATAGATTGGGGAATAAATTGAGCATACATCTCGCAAATACACTTCTATTTAATCACAATAAAACATCTACCTGGGTGGAGGCGAAGCTGGCTGGCAACTGCAAGGCCATGGCCGAGGCAAATGTCGATCTAGGAGGTAGGGATAGCCAATAGGTCGAGGAGGATTTTGGGATCGTTGTTTTTTTTAAATGGGGATGTACCCCAGCTTCTGCATCATGATGATGCACACGATTTTTTATTAACCTTTTATTAACGAAGGTTCAAGATCTTAAAGGTTTACAACTCACGCATCGCCAAGAATTGATATAAAAACCAACCAGCGAAAGAAAAATGACATAGTATGACTACACATCAACATAGCCTCCTAGTATGCCGCCACCAACGTGGCACAAGATATTCTGAGCGAACATCTAAAGTCGTGTGCATCCAGAAGCCATGACATCCCGCTGTCCCTGTGGCGAAAGGAGGGACCAAAGCTGGACCCAATGCGCCACCATATTGGTAACCTGCAAGAAGTGAAAAGAATGTTTTTTTGTTAAAGATAATATCATTTCTGACCTTGATATAGACCAACATAAGGCCGAAACCCCAACCCGGATAAAAGCTTTAGATTGTCTATCTACTCCATTTAACCAATTGCCAAACATATTAGTAATATTAGATGGAGTTGGAAGAAGTTTAGCAAAGGGATAATAAAAAAAAGATGTTGGATGGTCTGCTGATCCCCGCAAAAAACACATCTCATACATCCATTCCAGTGTCGCTTTGCTAAATTATTTTTAGTTAAAAGAACCGTGTTACTAAAAAACCACATAAAAATCTTTATCTTTAGGGGGACTTTAACCTTCCAGAGATACTTTCTCAAAAAAAGGGTATGGTCACTCATAAGATCCTCATACATAGACTTAACCATAAACAACCCATTGGATATCAGATTCCATTTAAAAACATCATTATCTTCATTCAAATTTACTCTGATCAATTTTTGATATAATTGTAACCATGAAATCCACTTATTACCACTCAGCAACCTACGGAAAGTAATATTCAGAGGGGTTTGAGCTAACACGTGATCAACTGTAACATTCTTGTGATGAACAATATTATACAAAGACGGACACTAATGAGCTAACGAGGTTTTTCCTAACCAAGCATCTTCCCAAAAACGGGTACTCCTCCAGTTTCCCACTTGGAAGTAACCTCTAGAAAAAACCTCCCTCTTGACTCCCATCTATCCCTTCCAAAAGGGAGCATCAGTAGGCTTAGCCTGCTCGGATAATGTCTTCTGTTGTAGGTATTTATTATGTAGCAACTCTTGCCACACCCCGTCTTCATTCAAAAGTTTAAAGAGCCATTTATTCAATAAGCATTTGTTCTTAATTTTGATTACCTCAATACCTAAGCCCCCTTGATCTTTGGGTCGACATACGATATTCCATTTTGTGAGTCTATATTTTCTTTTATTCTCATCATACTGTCCAAAGAACTGAAGGAGATATGCCCTAGAGGCAATAATAAAGTGGTTATTATTTATATCTTTATGTTTATGATAAATGTTTATATATCATGCTATAATTGTATTAACCGAAACATTAGTACATGTGTGATATGTAGACAAACAAGAAGTCCCTAGTATGCCTCTTAACTAGCTTGTTGATTAATGGATGATTAGTTTCATAATCATGAACATTGGATGTTATTAATAACAAGGTTATATCATTGTATGAATGATGTAATGGACACATCCAATTAAGCGTAGCATAAGATCTCGTCATTAAGTTATTTGCTATAAGCTTTCGATACATAGTTACCTAGTCCTTATGACCATGAGATCATGTAAATCACTTATACCGGAAAGGTACTTTGATTACACCAAACGCAACTGCGTAAATGGGTGGTTATAAAGGTGGGATTAAGTATCCGGAAAGTATGAGTTGAGGCATATGGATCAACAGTGGGATTTGTCCATCCCGATGACGGATAGATATACTCTGGGCCCTCTCGGTGGAATGTCGTCTAATGTCTTGCAAGCATATGAATAAGTTCATAAGAGACCACATACCACGGTACGAGTAAAGAGTACTTGTCAAGAGACGAGGTTGAACAAGGTATAGAGTGGTACCAAAGATCAAACCTCGGACAAGTAAAATATCGCGTGACAAAGGGAATTGGTATCGTATGTGAATGGTTCATTCGATCACTAAAGTCATCGTTGAATATGTGGGAGCCATTATGGATCTCCAGATCCCGCTATTGGTTATTGGTCGGAGTGAGTACTCAACCATGTCCGCATAGTTCGCGAACCGTAGGGTGACACACTTAAAGTTGGATGTTGAAATGGTAGAACTTGAATATGGAATGGAGTTCGAATATTTGTTCGGAGTCCCGGATGAGATCTGGACATCACGAGGAGTTCCGGAATGGTCCGGAGAATAAGATTCATATATAGGATGTCATTTTATGTGAATTAAAATGATGCGGAAGGTTCTATGGAATATTCTAGAAGGTTCTAGAAAAGTCCGGAAGAAACCACCAAGGAAGGTGGAGTCCCGGAGGGACTCCATGGCCGGCCAACCCTAGTGGGGGAGGAGTCCCAAGTGGACTCCCCCTATGGGGCCGGCCACCCCCATATAGGGGAATCCCACCCCAAGTGGGATTCCCACCTTGGGTAGGTTTCCCTATCATATGGAAGGTTTTGGGTTCGGGTCTTATTCGGAGACTTGTAGTCCAACCCTTGGGGCTTCCACCTATATAATGAGGGACAAGGGGAGGGGGCCACCTCAAGACCACAAGCTGGCCGCACCCCTCAAGTGGCCGGCCACCCCTCCCAACCCTAGCCGCCCCTCTCCTCCATTGCTCCCGCGTGCTTTAGCGAAGCTCCGCCGGAGTTCTCCACCACCACCGACACCACGTCGTCGTGCTGTCGGATTCAAGAGGAGCTACTAATTCTGCTGCCCGCTGGAACGGGAGGTGGACATCGTCTTCATCAACAACCGAACGTGTGATCGAGTACGGAGGTGCTGCCCGTTCGTGGCGCCGGAGGGATCGTGATCAAGATCTTCTACGCTCTTTTGCAAGCGGCAAGTGAACGTCTACCGCAGCAACAAGAGCCTCCTCTTGTAGGCTTTGGAATCTCTTCAAGTGTGAGACTCGATAAACCCCTCGTTGCTACCGTCTTCTAGATTGCATCTTGGCTTGGATTGCGTGTTCGCGGTAGGAAATTTTGTTTTCTATGCAACGTTATCCTACAGTGGTATCAGAGCCGTGTCTATGCATAGATGGTTGTACGAGTAGAACACAATGGTTTTGTGGGCGTTGATGCTCTTGTTATCTTTAGTTTGAGTACTTTGCATCTTTGTGGCATAGTGGGATGAAGCGGCTCGGACTAACTTTACATGACCGCGTTCATGAGACTTATTCCTCGTTCGACATGCAACTTGTATTGCATAAGAGGCTTTGCGGGTGTCTGTCTCTCCTACTATAGTGAAGATTCAATTTACTCTTCTATTGAAAACATTAGTATCAACGTTGTGGTTCATGTTCGTAGGTAGATTAGATCTCTCTCGAAAACCCTAAACCACGTAAAATATGCAAACCAAATTAGAGACGTCTAACTTGTTTTTGCGGGTTTGGTGATGTGATATGGCCATAATGTGATGATGAATATGTATGAGATGATCATTATTGTATTGTGGCACCCAGGAGCCTTATGGTTGTCTTTAAATTTCATGTTGAGTAGTATTTCAAAGTAGTTGTAATAGTTGCTACATAGAGGACAATCATGAAGACGGCGCCATTGACCTTGACGCTACACCGATGATGATGGAGATCATGCCCGAAGATGATGGAGATCATGTCCGTGCTTTGGAGATGAAGATCAAAGGCGCAAAGACAAAGGGCCATATCATATCACATATGAATCGCATGTGATGTTAATCCTTTTATGCATCTTATTTTGCTTAGATCGCGACGGTAGCATTATAAGATGATCCCTCACTAAAATCTCAAGATAATAAAGTGTTCATCCTTAGTAGCACCGTTACCAAGTCTTGTCGGTTCGAAGCATCTCGTGATGATCGGGTGTGATAGAATCAACAAGTACATACAACGGGTGCAAGACAGTTTTGCACATGCGGATACTAAGGTGGCCTTGACGAGCCTAGCATGTACAGACATGGTCTCGAAACAAGTGATACCGAAAGGTAGAGCATGAATCATATGGTTGATATGATGAACACTTTGAGTGTTCGCCATTGAAATCACACCTTGTCTCGTGATGATCGGACTTAGGTGCGATGGATTTGGTTCGTGTGATCACTAAGACAATGCGGGGGATATTGTTTTGAGTGGGAGTTCACCTAGATTTTTAATTATGTTGAATTAAAATTTGAACTCAATTTGTCATAAACTTAGTCTAAACTTTTGCAAATATATGTTGTAGAGATGGCGTCCCCAATCAATTTTAACCAGTTCCTAGAGAAAGAAAAACTTAAGAGCACGGTAGCAACTTCACCGACTGGTTCCGTCATGTGAAGATCTTCCTCTCTGGCGGAAATCTGCAATATGTGCTTGATGCACCGCTAGGTGACCCTCCCTAAACTGAAACCGATGAAGTAAAAGCTGTTTACGAGACTCGGAAAACTCGGTACTCTCAAGTTCGTGTGCCATCCCGTGCAGTCTGAATCCGATCTTCAAAAACGTTTTGAGCACCACGATCCTCATGAGTTGATGAATGAGCTGAAAGCTATTTTGAGACTCATGCGGCCGTGGAATGCTATGAAGCATCGAAACATTTCTTCAGCTGTATGATGGAAGAAGGCAGCTCCGTTAGTGAGCACATGCTCGCCATGACCGGGCATGCGAAGAAACTCATGACTTGGCAATAGTGATTCCTAACAGGTGGGATTAATCGTGTCCTTCAATCACGCCACCAAGTTACAAGAACTTTGTGAGGAACTACAATATGCAGAACATGAAGGAGTTACCTGAACTCTTTGGCATGCTAAAAGCTGCTGAGATTGAGATCAAGAAAGAGCACCAAGTGTTGATGGTCAACAAGACCACCAGTTTCAAACAGGGCAAGTCTAAGGGAAAATTCAAGAAGGGTGGCAAGAAAGCTGCCACGCCTCCTATGAAACCTAAGAACGGCCCTAAGCCTGATGCTGAGTGCTATTACTGCAAGGAGAAGGGACACTGGAAGCGTAATTGCTCCAAGTATCTGGCTGATCGAAGAGCGGCCTTGTCAAGAAGAAGAAAGAAGGTATATCTGATATACATGTTATAGATGTTTATCTCACTGGTTCTCGTCTAGTACCTGGGTATTTGATACTGGTTCGGTTGCTCATATTTGTAACTCGAAACAGGAACTAAAGAATAAACGACAACTACTGAAAGATGAAGTGACGATGCGCGTTGGAAACGGATCCAAGGTCAATGTGATCGCTGTCGGCACACTTCCTCTACATCTACCTTCGGGATTAGTTTTAAGCCTAAATAATTGTTATTATGTACTGCGTTGAGCATGAACATTATATCTGGATCTTGTTTAATGCAAGACGGTTATTCATTCAAGTCTGAGAATAATGGTTGTTCTATTTTTATGAATAATATCTTTTATGGTCGAGCACCACAAAAGAATGGCTTATTTCTGTTAGATCTCGATAGTAGTGATACGCATATACATAACGTTGATGCTAAGTGAATTAAATTGAATGATAATTCTACTTATATGTGGCACTGTCGTCTTGGTCATATTGGAGTGAAACGCATGAAGAAACTCCATACCGATGGATTACTTGAATCACTTGACTTTGAGTCACTTGATAGATGCGAAGCATGTCTAATGGGTAAAATGACTAAGACTCCATTTTCTGGTATGATGGAGCGAGCTACTGACTTATTGGAAATCATACATACCGATGTGTGCGGACCAATGAGCGTAGCATCGCGCGGTGGTTATTGTTATGTTCTAACCTTCACAGATGATTCGAGTAGATATGGGTATATCTATTTCATGAAACATAAATCCGAAACTTTCGAGAAGTTTAAGGAATTTCAAAGTGAAGTAGAAAATCAACGTAACAAGAAGATTAAATTTTTACGATCTGATCGTGGAGGTGAATATCTGAGTTATGAGTTTGGCATGCATTTAAAAAATGCGGAATACTTTCACAATTGACACCGGGAACACCACAACGAAACGGTGTGTCCGAACGTCGTAATCGAACTCTCTTAGATATGGTTCGTTCTATGATGTCTCTTACTGATTTGCCATTATCATTTTGGAGTTATGCATTAGAGACAGCCGCATTCACTTTAAATAGAGCACCATCAAAATCGTAGAAAACGACACCGTATGAATTATGGTTTAATAAGAAACCTAAGTGTCGTTCCTTAAAGTTTGGGGTTGCGAAGCCTATGTAAAGAAGTTACAACCGGACAAGCTAGAACCCAAAGCGGAGAAATGCGTCTTTATAGGATACCCTAAGGAAACTATAGGGTACACTTTCTATCACAGATCCGAAGGCAAAATCTTTGTTGCTAAGAACGGAACCTTTCTTGAGAAAGAATTTCTCACTAAAGAAGTGACTGGAAGAAAAGTAGAACTTGATGAGATTGATGAATCTATACTCGTTGATCGAGTAGCGCAGTACCGGAAGTTGTACCTGTACCGCCTACACCGGCAACAGAGGAAGCTAATGATAATGATCATGAAACTCGAGGAAACTACTGAACCTCGCAGATCGACAAGGGAACGTGCCACTCCCGATTGGTATGATCCTTGTCTAAATGTCATGATTGTGGATAACAATGATGAGGACCTGCGACGTATGAAGAAGCAATGATGAGCCAGATTCCAACAAATGGCAAGAAGCCATGAAATCCGAAATGGGATCCATGTATGATAACAAAGTATGGACTTTGGTAGACTTACCTGATAGCCGAAAGGCTGTCGAGAATAAATAGATCTTCAAGAGAAAAACAGATGCTGATGGTAATATTACTGTCTATAAAGCTCGACTTGTCGCAAAGGGTTTCCGACAAATTCAAGGAGTTGACTACGATGAGACTTTCTCACCTGTAGCGAAAATCTGTGAGGATTTTGTTAGCAATAGCTGCATTTTTCGATTATGAGATTTGGCAGATGGATGTCAAAACGGCATTCCTTAATGGAGACATTGAGGAAGAGTTGTATATGGTACAACCCAAAGGTTTTGTCGATCCTAAAAATGCTGACAAAGTATGCAAACTTTAGCGTTCAATCTATGGACTGAAGCAAGCATCAAGAAGTTGGAACCGACGCTTTGATAAGTTGATCAAAGACTTCGGGTTTATACAGTGTCATGGAGAGGCCTGTATTTACAAGAAAGTGAGTGGGAGCTCTGTAGCATTCCTGATATTATATGTAGATGACATATTATTGATCGGGAATGATATAGAACTATTAAGCAGTGTTAAAGGCTATTTGAATAATAGTTTTTCAATGAAAGACCTTGGTGAAGCATCGTATATATTAGGCATCAAGATTTATAGAGATAGATCAAGATGCCTAATAGGGCTATCACAGAGTACATATCTGGACAAGATTCTAAAGAAGTTTAGAATTGACGAAAGTAAGAAAGGGTTCTTACCTATGTTACCAGGCAAGGTCTTGAGTAAGACTCAAGGACCGGCTACGGCAGAAGAAAGAGAAAGGATGAGTAATATCCCCTATGCCTCGGCAGTAGGATTTATCATGTATGCCATGCTATGTACTAGACCGGATATAGCACATGCTGTTAGTTTGACTAGCAGATATCAAAGTGATCCAGGAATGGAACACTGGACAGCGGTCAAGAATATCCTGAAGTACTTGAAAAGAACTAAGGATATGTTTCTTTGTTATGGAGGTGACCAAGAGCTCGTTGTAAGTGGTTACACCGATGCAAGTTGGAACACTGATCCTGATGACTCTAAGTCACAATCTGGGTACGTGTTTATAATGAATGGTGCTGCAGTAAGCTGGGCAAGCTCGAAGCAGTGCACGATGGCGAAGTCTTCAACAGAATCAGAGTACATAGCGGCTTCAGAGGCTTCATCAGAAGAGGTATGGATGAAGAGGTTCATTGTAGAGCTCGGTGTGGTTCCTAGTGCATTGGACCCATTAATCATTTACTGTGATAACATGGGTGCCATCGCCAATGCACAAGAGCCAAGGTCACACAAGAGGCTGAAGCATATCAAGCTGCGTTACCACTCGATTCGTGAGTACATCGAAGATGGAGAAGTAAAGATTTGCAAAGTACACACACTGATCTGAATGTAGCAGATCCGTTGACTAAAGCTCTCCCTAGGGCAAAGCATGACCAACACCAGAATGCCATGGGTGTTAGGTATATTACAATGTAAACTAGATTATTGACTCTAGTGCAAGACTTGAAGGAGATATGCCCTAGAGGCAATAATAAAGTGGTTATTATTTATATCTTTATGTTTATGATAAATGTTTATATATCATGCTATAATTGTATTAACCGAAACATTAGTACATGTGTGATATGTAGACAAACAAGAAGTCCCTAGTATGCCTCTTAACTAGCTTGTTGATTAATGGATGATTAGTTTCATAATCATGAACATTGGATGTTATTAATAACAAGGTTATATCATTGTATGAATGATGTAATGGACACACCCAATTAAGCGTAGCATAAGATCTCGTCATTAAGTTATTTGCTATAAGCTTTCGATACATAGTTACCTAGTCCTTATGACCATGAGATCAAGTAAATCACTTATACCGGAAAGGTACTTTGATTACACCAAACGCCACTGCGTAAATGGGTGGTTATAAAGGTGGGATTAAGTATCCGGAAAGTATGAGTTGAGGCATATGGATCAACAGGGATTTGTCCATCCCGATGACGGATAGATATACTGGGCCCTCTCGGTGGAATGTTGTCTAATGTCTTGCAAGCATATGAATAAGTTCATAAGAGACCACATACCACGGTACGAGTAAAGAGTACTTGTCAGAGACGAGGTTGAACAAGGTATAGAGTGATACCGAAGATCAAACCTCGGACAAGTAAAATATCGCGTGACAAGGGAATTGGTATGTATGTGAATGGTTCATTCGATCACTAAAGTCATCGTTGAATATGTGGGAGCCATTATGGATCTCCAGATCCCACTATTGGTTATTGGTCGGAGTGAGTACTCAACCATGTCCGCATAGTTCGCGAACCGTAGGGTGACACACTTAAAGTTGGATGTTGAAATGGTAGAACTTGAATATGGAATGGAGTTCGAATATTTGTTCGGAGTCCCGGATGAGATCCCGGACATCACGAGGAGTTCCGGAATGGTCCGGAGAATAAGATTCATATATAGGATGTCATTTTATGTGAATTAAAATGATGCGGAAGGTTCTATGGAAGGTTCTAGAAGGTTCTAGAAAAGTCCGGAAGAAACCACAAAGGAAGGTGGAGTCCCGGAGGGACTCCACCTCCATGGCCGGCCAACCCTAGTGGGGTAGGAGTCCCAAGTGGACTCCCCCTATGGGGGCCGGCCACCCCATATGGAAGGGGAATCCCACCCCTGGGATTCCCACCTTGTAGGTTTCCCATCATATGGAAGGTTTCGGGTCTTATTCGGAGACTTGTAGTCCAACCCTTGGGGCTTCCACCTATATAATGAGGGACAAGGGGAGGGGGCCGGCCACCTCAAGACCACAAGCTGGCCGCACCCCTCAAGTGGTCGGCCACCCCTCCCAAACCCTAGCCGCCTCTCTCCTCCATAGCCCCGCGTGCTTTAGCGGCTCCGCCGAGTTCTCCACCACCACACCACGCCGTCGGTCGGATTCAAGAGGAGCTACTACTTCCGCTGCCCGCCGGAACGGGAGGTGGACGTCGCCTTCATCAACAACCGAACGTGTGACCGAGTACGGAGGTGCTGCCCGTTCGTGGCGGAGGATCGTGATCAAGATCTTCTACGCACTTTTGCAAGCGGCAAGTGAACGTCTATCGCAGCAACAAGAGCCTACTCTTGTAGGCTTTGGAATCTCTTCAAGGGTGAGACTCGATAAACCCCTCGTTGCTACCGTCTTCTAGATTGCATCTTGGCTTGGATTGCGTGTTCGCGGTAGGAAAAATTTTGTTTTCTATGCAACGTTATCCTACAAGAACCTAGATCTATAGAAGTCCATATGTTTACCTACCCCAACAGGTATTTGGAAGAAGGACAACATAAACATAGGTAAGCTAGTTAAGACTGAACTGATAAGGACTAGCCTATCACCATAGAATAATAATTTCCCTTTCCAGCATCACAATTTACTCTCAAATCGGGTCTCCACTGGCTACCAATTAGAATTCCTAAGTTTTCCGTAATGGATAGGAATATCCAAGTATCCAGCATCACATCCAAAGATCTGCATGTACTGGTCTTCCTCATCCTTGGCCTTTTCCAAAGCAGAAAATCTCACTTTTATAAAAATTAATCTTAAGTCCTGATAGCTCTTCAAACAAACAAAGAATTAATTTCATATTAACTGCTTTCTGGAGGTCATGTTCCAAAAAAAAGATCGTATCATCGGCATATTGTAGTATAGAAAGACCACACTCAACAAAGGGTCATTTCACTTTATCATAATCCTTTTCAAAATCTATCTTAAACAACACCCCATCCATCTTCTTATTATGAAGCACATGAATTGTTTCATG
Source organism: Lolium multiflorum (assembly GCA_030979885.1). Classification (NCBI taxonomy): domain Eukaryota; kingdom Viridiplantae; phylum Streptophyta; class Magnoliopsida; order Poales; family Poaceae; genus Lolium; species Lolium multiflorum. The sequence continues at coordinate 227,979,764 of CM061752.1, forward strand.
TAGAATGATCACCCCTTCTAAAATATTTCTTCCAGGCAAAAAGGTTGATTGACTCGGTTTTATAACTCTTGGGAAAATCCCAGATATGCGATTTGTACCAGCCTTAGTGAAGAGTTTGAAACATACATTTAATAGACAGATAGGTCTATATTGTTGTATTTGGACCACATCCTTCTTTTTGGGTAAAAGTGTTATAACGCCATATTTAGTTTGTATAAGGGTAAATCCCCGTTACTAAACTGAAAGAATAACGCCATCAAGTCCTCTTTTGTTACATCCCAAATTTTTTGATAAAATTCCGCCGAAAAACCATCCGGTCCACGAGCTTTATTGAGCTCCATCTGTGAGATTGCCTCAAAGATCTCCTCTTCCGTAAAAGGAGCTGTTAAGATCTCATTTTGAACCGCTGAAATTTGCGGGATATCATGTACCACCTCCTCCATTAAAGATATATTACTTGGCACCAGTGTCCCAAATAATTTATTATAAAATTCAGTGATATAGATTTTTAGATTATCTTCCCATACAATAGTTCCCTCTTGTTGCTCTAATTGGGAAATTTTCTTCTTTCGGTGTTTACCATTTGCCATCAAATGAAAGTATCTCGTATTATTATCACCCTCCTGAATATGTTTAACTTTTGATCTTTGAGCCTATTTAGACTCATCATCCCTTCTTAGTTTATTTAAGCTCTCATTTGCTTTCTTTAGCTATTCTTTTTCATTCAAACTCAATGGATCTGTTTCCGCTTTCAAATCTAATTGATCGATGATATGTAACAGTCTCTTTTTTTCTTGTTTATACTTTCCACTTTAATTTTTTGCCCATCTCTTAAGAAATCTTTTTACATGTCTCAAATTATTCAACCAAGTCTCCATTGGATTCGCCCCCACCAAAACTGATTTCTACTCCTTTACTATCATATCAAAGAAACCCTATTGTCGCAACCAATGTAGCTCAAAAGAGAATTTCGACTTATTACCAGATGTGCTTTCACCCCTGAATCAATAAGTATTGGAGAATATGTGCACGCTGAAATCAGGTGAGGTGGCAACATATTTCATCTTGCCTAAGCTCTACCGTCCAGTAGAAACTGGATGTTGGATGCCACGGTGACCACGCCAAGCTCGCAATGCGACGGTCGAACATGCATAATTGTTAATCGAGAGACCAACACGCCACAGGATCCTTTACAAGCTCATATAGACCATCAAGTCCAAGCTCCCAGCAATGATGGCATAAAACTAACCCCACCTTGCTTGAAGGGTACATACTGGAGGTGGAGAGTTCACGGAAGTTGCGGACTCGACGAACGAGCCATGAATGTCTGCAAGATTTTCAGGGCATGTTCGGTATAGTTTTCTTTCTTTGATCAGACAAGCTAAGGTTTGTTAATAGTAGTTTTGAAAGAGAAGGTTTGTTAGCCCTTTTTAAGGAGTGCATGCACACGGGGTGAAAAATAACGATGTCTATTCCACAAGGATTGAGTGTGGCGGCATTTCTGAAGTAAATTGCGAGAAATGTGAACCACCCGACGTACCATCACAACAGATTTCATCTTAATACTAGTAAAGATATATGTTGCAGACTCTACAATTATTTACAGAGTCGGTGAATGGAATGGACTAACCGAAATGCACGTTTAAAAGTTTTGTGCGACATAGGCTTTATAAAAGTCATGGGTCCGCCATCTATGTCTTCCTTTCTTTGACACTTGGTTTGTCGGGGTTCACCATCTTAGGAATACGTGGAGCACGATGAGCAGCATTTGCACCACCTTCGAACCAATATTGCACGAAATTGGGAGGTAGTGGCACGCGATATTTAGATGCTACATCAAGGCCTTAGAACACTGGTGGAAAAACAGGCTTCGGGTGAGCCCCAAATGTCGCGATGCTGCAGGAGCCGCGACTAATGGGGTCTTTAGTCGCGGTTCGTGTGGCGAACCGCGACCAAAGCCTGGCCCAGGGCGCACGGTGGCCATGGTGCACGTGCTTTAGCGCGGTGGGCTGGCCAACCGCGACTAAAGGTGCCGAAGGCCTTTAGTCGCGGTTGGCCAGGCCAACCGGACCAAAGCCCCTCCCCTATATATACCGATCCAGGAGCCAACACTTAGCCATTTGGAGCCATTCTCTTCACAAACTTCACAAGTGAGTGTTAGGTTTGCTTTTGGTTCCTCTTATGCACATAAGGTGTTTGATGAAATGCCCCAAGAGCATGAAACAAACATGATATGAAGTGTTGGAGCCACACTTGAGCTTTCTCATTTATTTTTTCCTCCTCGATCGCGGTTAGCAACTTGAACCTTTGATGTGTCATTGATAAAATATGCATGTGTGTGTAGTTCATTGTTTAATTCATATTGTTTGTAGCTAGTTAGTTTAACAAATGCATGATGCATGGTTAATTATATATTTTATATTATAATAATGCAGATGAATCGGCAATGGATGTACGGTAACCGACTCTCCGTTCGAGTTCATTTGGTTTGAAAGATTTCCTCGTAGTGGCTAATGCGAACAAGCAGGAGGGTTTTGTTATCTGTCCATGTGTTAAGTGTAAGAATCAGAAGGGTTACTCTTCCTCAAGAGATGTTCACATGCACCTGCTTCGGCACGGTTTCATGCCAAGCTATAATTGTTGGACCAAGCATGGAGAAAGAGGGGTTATAATGGAAGAAGATGAAGAAGGGGATGATTTCAATGATGAAAGCTATCTTTCTCATTTCGGTGATACTTTCATGGAGGATGCTGAAGGTGAAGGGGAAGGTGAAGGGGAAGGTGAAGAAGAGGCACGTGATGATCCCGCTGATGATCTTGGTCGGACCATTGCTGATGCACGGAGACGCTGCGAAACTGAAAAGAGAGGGAGAATTTGGATCGCATGTTAGAGGATCACAGAAGGCGCTGTACCGGATGCGATGATGGTCTGAAAAGCTGGGCTGCACATGGATTTGCTGAGATGGAAGGCACAGGCAGGTGTAGCTGACTCGGCATTTGAAAACTTGCTGAAAATGTTGAAGAATATGTTTCCAAAGAATAACGAGTTGCCCGCCACTACGTACGAAGCAAAGAAGGTTGTCTGCCCTCTAGGTTTAGAGGTTCTGAAGATACATGCATGCATCAACGACTGCATCCTCTACCGCGGTGAATACGAGAATTTGAATGAATGCCCGGTATGCACTGCATTGCGTTATAAGATCAGAGGCGATGACCCCGGTGACGATGTTGAGGGCCAGAAACCCAGGAAGAGGGTTCCCGCCAAGGTGATGTGGTATGCTCCTATAATACCACGGTTGAAACGTCTGTTCAGAAACAAAGAGCATGCCAAGTTGTTGCGATGGCACAAAGAGGACCGTAAGTCGGACGGGGAGTTGAGACACCCCGCAGATGGAACGCAATGGAGAAAGATCGACAGAGAGTTCAAAGATTTTGCAGCTGACGCAAGGAACATAAGATTTGGTCTAAGTACGGATGGCATGAATCCTTTTGGCGAGCAGAGCTGCAGCCATAGCACCTGGCCCGTGACTCTATGCATCTACAACCTTCCTCCTTGGTTGTGCATGAAGCGGAAGTTCATTATGATGCCAGTGCTCATCCAAGGTCCGAAGCAACCCGGCAACGACATCGATGTGTACCTAAGGCCATTAGTTGATGAGCTTTTACAGCTGTGGGGCAGACCTGGTGTCCGTGTGTGGGATGAGCACAAAGAAGAGGAATTTGACCTACGAGCGTTGCTTTTCGTACCATCAACGATTGGCCTGCTCTTAGTAACCTTTCGGGACTGTCAAATAAGGGATACAATGCATGCACGCACTGCTTACATGAGACTGAAAGTGTACATTTGCCAAATTGTAAGAAGAACGTGTACCTTGGGCATCGTCGATTTCTTCCGAAAGGTCATCCCAAGAAAGAAAGGCAAGCATTACAACGGCAAGGCAGATCACCGGCCTGCGGAACACACTGGTGCTGAGGTATTTGATATGGTCAAGGGTTTGAAAGTCATCTTTGGAAAGGGTCCTGGCGGACAATCAGTTCCGAAGGGAGCTGACGGGCACAGCCATGTGGAAGAAGAAATCTATATTCTGGGAGCTAGAATATTGGAAAGTCCTAGAAGTCCGCTCTGCAATCGACGTGATGCACGTTACGAAGAATATTTGCGTGAACATCCTAAGCTTCTTGGGCGTGTATGGGAAGTCAAATGATACAAAGGAAGCACGGCAGGACCAGCAAAGTTTGAAAGACCCTGATGACCGCATCCGGAACGGTTTCAAGGTCGTGCCAGCTACGCTCCGACCAAAGAAGAGAAGGTCATCTTTTTTGAATGCCTGAGCAGTATGAAGGTCCCGTCTGGATTCTCGTCCAATATAAAGGGAATAATAAACATGGCGGAGAAAAAGTTCCAAAACCTGAAGTCTCACGACCGCCACGTGATTATGACGCAATTGCTTCCGATTGCTTTGAGGGGCTCCTGCCGGAAAATGTTCGAGTAGCCATTGTGAAGCTATGTGCATTCCTCAATGCAATCTCTCAGAAGGTAATCAATCCAGTTCTACCACGGTTACAGAACGATGTGATCCAATGTCTTGTCAGTTTCGAGTTGTTCCCGCCATCCTTCTTCAATATTATGACGCACCTCGGTTCACCTAGTCGATGAGATTTCCATTCTCGGTCCTGTATTTCTACACAATATGTTCCCCTTCGAGAGGTTCATGGGAGTATTAAGAAATATGTTCGTAACCGTGCTAGGCCAGAAGGAAGCATCGCCAAGGGCTATGGAAATGAGGAGGTAATTGAGTTTTGTGTTGACTTTGTTCCTGACCTTAAGCCGATTGGTCTTCCTCAATCGCGGCACGAGGGGAGACTAAGTGGAAAAGGCACGATCGGAAGGAAATCAATGATATGTATGGACGGCCATTCTCTGACTGAAGCACACCACACAGTTCTGACCAATTCCAGCTTGGTGGCTCCGTACTTTGAGAAACACAAGAATATTTTACGCTCGGACAACCCGGGAAGCCTGAATCTGGATTAGGAAGGCCCACATGGAGACTTTCGGCAGTTGGTTGAGAAAACATTTAATGAGTGACAATAAGGTTGTAGATCAGCTGTACATGTTGGCCAAGACACCATCTTCGACTATAACGACTTTCCAAGGGTACGAGATAAATGGGAATACATTTTACACGATCGCCCAAGATAAAAAGAGCACCAACCAAAACAGTGGTGTCCGCTTTGATGCAGCAACCGAGAATGGGCCAAAGGTCACATATTATGGTTACATAGAGGAGATATGGGAACTTGACTATGGACCCTCCTTTAGGGTCCCTTTGTTCCGGTGCAAATGGTTCAAGCTAACAGGAGGTGGGGTAAAGGAGGACCAGCAATACGGAATGACAATGGTGGATTTCAACAATCTTGGTTACCTTGACGAACCATTCGTCCTAGCGAAAGATGTCGCTCAGGTTTTCTATGTGAAGGACATGAGTAGCAAACCGAGGAAACGGAAAGATAAGAAAACGAGTACATCATGCGATGATCCAAAGCGCCACATTGTTCTTTCAGGGAAAAGAAACATCGTGGGAGTGGAGGACAAGACAGACATGTCGAAGATTATAATATGTTTGTGAAATTCCGCCCTTCAAAGTGAACACCGACCCAAGCATTAAGTTAAATGATGAGGATGCTCCATGGATACGGCACAATCGTAAGCAAGCAGGGACACAAGGAAAGAAATGATGTGTAATAATTTATTGTACCAAACTTTGTTGAATGGATCATGTGAATTATATTACCCGTGATGTGTTTGGTGTCCATTTTCGAATGATTCAATAATTGACTCGAGATAGCACTGATGATACAAGAAATTTGGAGTGACTAAGTCATACTCCTGCATACAAGAAATTTGGAGTGACTAAGTCATACTCCTGCATACATGAAATTTGGAGTGACTAAGTCATACCCTGCATACATGAAATTTGGAGTGATTTAGTCATACTCCGCCTAGGCGTATAGTATTCATAGTCGCCGCCGTTGTACCGGTAGTCGTCGCCTCTAAGTTGCGGCGCCGGTTGCCGGCCTGTCGTGCTGCTGGGCGGCGCTCGTGGCTCGGAATCGAGGGTAGCGCAGCGGGGGATATCGCCGGCCGTGATGTAGTCCATGACGCTCAGAGTCCGGCCGTACCACCATAGCCGACGGCCGGCCTCGTGGAAGTTTCCAGGAGGCAGACCGTCCTCCTCATACCTGGCGAGCGCCTCTCACGCGATTGATGAAGAAGGCGTCCCAAGGCTGGTTATCGGGATGCCGCGGGGATTCATCCGCTGCTCCGGCGTGAGGTCGAGGTAGTAGTGGTTCGTGATGGCCGCCCGGCGCAAGACTCGAGGACGGGAGGACGCACGCCCGGCGCTTAGGCTCTCCAAGAGGAGCCAGAGTCTGGACAAGGGTAGTTTGAGGCGCAAAGCTCCTCCACCCGCTGGTAGGTTAGAGTGGGTGCGGTGGAAGCCATGAGAGAGTGATGAGAGATTGTAGAGATGTGATAATGCTGGCCAAGTCGGGCTACCTATATGTAGTGACAAATGGCGGGAAAAATGGGAGCGGGAAGACAGGAGGCGGGAAGAAAGAGACGGGAAGAAAGTGGCGGGAAGAAAGAGGCGGGAAGAAAGTGGCGGGAAGAAAGTGGCGGGAAGAAAGAGGCGGGAAGAAAGTGGCGGGAAGTATTTTTTGATTTTTTGATATATTATTTGTATTTTTAAGAATTTGAATTGAATTAGTTTTATTTTTCTGATTTTTCTTATATTTTTTGTATTTTTAGGAATTTGAATTGAATTATTTTATTTTTCTGATTTATTTGATATATTTTTTGTATTTTTAAGAATTTGAATTGAATTAGTTTTATTTTTCTGAATTTTTTGGTATATTATTTGTATTTTCAACAATTTGAATTGAATTAGTTTTATTTTTCTGAATTTTTTGGTATATTATTTGTATTTTTAAGATTTTGAATTGAATTTTTTATTTTTATGAATTTATTGATGTATTATTTGTATTTTTAAAATTTTGAATTGAATTAGTTTTATTTTTCTGAATTTTTTGATATATTATTTGTATTTTTAAAATTTTGAATTGAATTAGTTTTATTTTTCTGAATTTTTTGATATATTATTTGTATTTTTAACATTTTGAAATGAATTTGTTTTATTTTTCTGAATTTCTTGATATATTATTTGTATTATTAACATTTTGAATTGAATTAGTTTTATTTTTGTGAATTTTTTGATATATTATTTGTATTTTATGATTTTGAAAAAGAAAAGTAATTTGAAAAAAGCCCTTTAGTCGCGGTGGCTTGGCCAACCGCGACTAAAGGTCTCTCGCGCGGGAAAAAAGCCGGCAAAAAGCCTTTAGTCGCGGTTGGCACGGCCAACCGCGACTAAAAGGTGCCCTTAGTCGCGGGTCGCCTCCCCAACCGCGACTAAAGGGGGGGGGCTATAAATATCTCGCGCGAACCGTCGCCTCCGCCATCGTCTTCATCGTCTTCTTCGCGCGCCATCGTCTTCTCCGCCGAACCCTAGACGCCGCCGCCAGACGCGTACGCGCTCGGATCGACGTCGTCGCCGCATCGCCATCGCCGCACGCCGTCGCCGCCGCCTCGTCGCCGCCGATCCGTATGTCGCCGCGCGCCCCGCGCTTCTACCGTACACTGTCGCGCCGCCGCCGATGACGCGCCGCCGCCGCCCGCCAGACGCCCGCCAGGCGTCGTCGCCGCCGCCCGCTGACGCGCGCCGCGCCCGCACGCACGCGCGACGCCGCCAACGCCTTACAGACGAAGCCGCCGCATGAAAAAAGAGAGAGAGAGAGGCCGGGCCGGATTATTTTTCCCTTTTTTGTGTTTTTTTCTTTTAATTTTAACTAGTTAATTAGTTTAACAAAAACGGTAAATTAACAAAAAAAGTAAAACTTGATAATTTGTAACTAAAATTTTATACTTAACACAAATTTGTAACTAAAATTTTATACTTAACACAAATTTGTAACTAAAATTTTATATACTTAACAAAAATTTACCTAAAATTTTGTATACTAACAAAATTTTGTATACTTAACAAAATCTTGACTTAACAAAAATTTTACTTAACAAAAATTTTACTTATCAAAATTTTGACTTAAGAAATTTTTACGCGTCGCCACCGCTTCTTCCTATTACCGCCACCGCCCTCTCGGTCACGCCACCGGTCATCGTCCCTCCTTTCGCCACCGCCAGGTCACGCGGTCATCGCGTCCCCCTCTCGCCACCGCCACCGGTCTCTCGGTCACGCGGTCACGCGTCCCCTCTCGCCACCGCCACCGGTCTTCGGCCACGCGTCACGTTGCCTCTCTCGCCACCGCCACCGGTCTCTCGGTCACGCGCGCGGTCACCGCGCCCCCCCTTTCGCCACCGCCACCGGCTCTCGGTCACGCGGTCACGCGTCCCCCTCTCGCCTCCCTCGTCGCCCTCTCTCTTTATATGTAGAAGAGAGTGATAATGCCGGCATATACACAATTAATTTGTTTTGACTACATGTTTTCGGATGACATATGGCGGACGATAGAGCTGACCCGATTGGACAACTATGATCCCACGCTGAAGACCATATGTTCGGCATCATAAATGGCGATATTCCATTTGTGCCGACCGAGAAGAAGAAGATGATATCTCTTATCTGAACCTTGAGGGTGAAGATGAAGGGCGCCGTCGGCAAAGATGGTGCCGAAGAAACGTCGATAAACGACGATCTTCAATTGGAAGTAGAACCACCTCCGGCGAGGTATATATATATATATACATATTGAGCGTACTGATTTGAATAAATGTGTGTACTAACGCGCGCGACTCTCTTTCTTATTTTAGCCCTCGGATCGTCGAAAAAATCGAGTACGTCGTCAAAGCGTGGCGCAACCAAGACGATGAAAGCAGGAGAAACATGCACCATCGATGTTGTCGATGAAGAAACCGGCAGGCCGCCGGAGCCCGCAAGAACGCCACCAAGTTTGTCGACCAATGCGGAGCCGTTGTTAGAGACAACGTTCCGATCACGCCAAGAGTGGAATGAGCCAAAGAAGGCACGTGTTGGTTTCACTTTTGTCGATAAGAGAGAAAAAAAGATTGCTTCAACAAGCTTATGGAACATTTCGTTCTACCTCCGGAATACCGCAAATACGATGAGGAGGGTAACAAGATTGCGGAAAACAAGGAGAGGCGCAAGCTAGTCAAAACAGTTCGCTCTTTCTAGGATGGCCAACGCATTCGGAAATACAAGCAAAATCTAGCCCATGACTTTGTCAACCAGGGCAAGACTCCGGATTTCAAAGGACAATATGAGAAACTGCAACATGATTGGCCAGAATTTGTGAAGCAAAAGAAATCGGAGCAGTTCCTTGAACTATCGAAAAAAATAAGGAAAATGCGGCCAAGAAGGAGTACAATCATAAAATGGGGCCAGGAGGGTATCGCTTTTGGCAGCCTAAGTGGGAGAAGATGGAGAACGAGCTGAGGGCGCGAGGAATCCGTCCAGGTACGGAGGGATGGGACCCAAGGGCCAAAAGCTGGTGGTACGGGCATGGGGGATCGCTGAACCCGGAGACGGGGAGTGTGTTTATCAGGGCAAAATAATTACACCCACCCAAAAGCTTATTGAGGCAATGAGGGAGGCTCAAGAGGGAGGATCAGTTCACAGAGAGAACGACGCCCCGACAAAAGCCCTCGGGAATCAGAACACGGAGGACGTGAGGCATGGGGCCCATTCCGTGGAAAATAGGGTTCCCCCGGAACGATGACCCGTACGGTTACAGAAGCCGTAAGAGAAAGATGGATCGGGATGCAGATGGTGGCGAAGTTGGTAACGGAAATGGATGTGATGAAGAAAACCGTGAGTGTACTAGTCGCCGAAAGAGATGCAGCTCGGGCGCAGCATCGAAGATCATCCAATGGATCTCGGAAGCCAGCAGAGAAGAAGCAGCGTGGCTTCCACGGAGGCCTCACCGGCTGGTGCACCGACGATAGAAATTACTGCACCGGAGCCTCTGGTGGTCGAAATTACTGCACCGGAGCCTCCTCGCTACCCCGTGGACGATATAAAGGAGATGAAAGCATGTCATCTGTATTATCCTATCGGGAACATGTCCATGAAGGTAGCCATCGGCAGTGCTTTACCTGGAGCACTCCACCACAACAACCCCATTCAAGATGGCTATGCTCGTGTGACGGTGGAGGAGATAGTCCAAGGGTTTGAGACCTGGACATTGACATTGCTACACCTGAAGGGGTGAAAAGACTTGGAGATGTCAAGCGCCGTTCATTCTATGGCGTAAGAAATTTATCAAGTCTCCAGCGAGGCGCCAAGTCCACCCCGTACGGTGGTGGTGGTGGCGGTGGTGACGTGGCGTGGCGGTGACGGTGGCGGTGGCGATGTGGTGCTTCACCTAATACACCTCATTCACGTCAGCCGACGCCGCCCCTCGTCCGCGGTGATCGACACCGGTACCGCCCCAATCCACCTCCGGCGAAGAAGCAGTCCCGGGTTATTAACCCGGACCCTTACGTACCTAAGAAAACAAAGGTACGAGGTATCACTGAAGCCTCTCCCCACGAGGCCTTGGGAAAGTAGTGCCGAGGAAGTCGAGGCGGGCGCGGCCGCTGATTTAGAGAAATGGAAGGCGAGCGTCAAGAAGAAAATAGAGGGCGAGCCCAAGCCAGTATATTCTGACAAGGAAAAGCAGTGGGCTAAGTCATTTTTGAACACACCGTCCCAAGCCGCGAAGAATCTGCCCGACGACTATTTACGTGAACTTCGTAGGCAAGCACTCGCGTTCAAGAACAGGAAAGAGTTGGCGGAGAAGAAAGCCTTGAAGGACGAGGCCGAGTCAAAATTAGAAAGGGGGAAAGAAGTTGCCCAGCTCGGGGAACAAAGTAAACAATCGATCGCCCCGCTCATAGTGCAAGCCGCCGATCCGGATGCCCCCGATATCATAGCAGCTGCGGCAGCACATGGATTGACGTAACGAGTGCCAGAGAACAAGCGGCCGAGTTAGGTATCACTCTTCGTGCACTGCTAGGCCTTGATGAGGCGCCAATGAAGGACGTAGTATTTACATATGTGAAGAATGGCCCTCTCGTCGAGCTGCGCAGGAAGGGATCTACCTCGACAAATGGTAGGTCTGCTAAATTGGTACAAGGGTTACATAAAACATAAAACGCCAAAGAGTATATCTATGCGGAAGTTAGATATGAGCATCACTTCAAACATTACTGGGTACAAATTCCTCTGAGTGAATTGTTCCAGCCTGTTCAATCTGCGACCTCGACAAATCTATCATCGTTGCTACGTTCGTAAGTGATTTATTAATTTCTACCCCATCTCGTTCATTGCCTACACTGTCCTAACTATCTTGTTGTGTACGCTATTATGCAGAATGAAGAAGCGGGAAATGCGAATAAGGAACATCCATGATGTTGGGTTCATTGACCCACACATCGTTAATTCACATGTGTTAGAACACCACCCCGCCGACGTGGAGGATGACCTGTGGCGGTTTATTAGAAAACAGCAACAGAAAAGTGATATTCTATTTCCTTTTTGGGTGAGTGTTTCTGTCTTGAGCACATTCTCTTTTGTTTACTCCATGCATGGTATGTGGCTAATCGATGAGTTATGCATGACTGTGCATGTATCGTGTCCGCAGGTTCCACTGGATTCTTATGGTAATTAAAGTTCAGACCTCCTCAGTTCTCGTCCACGACTCTCTGAATATGGATCCGGCGCTTTGGGGCGACATGAGAAAAATGATGCAAAAGTAATTATTTTCATTCATTTGCGCTCTATATCGATCGACCTATTTCGTTCATCATTTCCTAATATCAAGTAACTGATTAATAACTCTCTTGTTTATTTAATTTTCTTTGCCTCGTAGGGTTTGGAGACGGTTCGTAGATACCAAGGTCGGTGAATTCAAAAAGGAGCTACATTTTAAAATGGTAGTGCCGACGACTGGGGATATTCAGCCACCGGGACCAATCTATGTGGATACTATGTTTGTGAGAGGATCCGGAGATACTGCAATGAGCGGGACCAGACGTGTGAGAACAACATCCCGAGGAATAACCTCCGGAAGACGCTTAGTCCAGAAGCTCGCTTCCGACCACTTCAAGAGGAACTAGCTGGATGGTTGGCGAGGGAAGTCATCGATCCTAGAGGAGAACACTATTACGATGACGTAGAACTTTATATGCACCAGAATTTGTAACTAACTTGTTCAAAATTGTATATGGTCATCCGATATTGAATATATATTGTATATGGTCATCCGATATTGAATATATATTGTATATTCCTCTTGAATTCCTTTTGGTTCTAATTTCAAATTTGTTTGAAATTGTACATTCATATGCATGTATGTATACAGTACCGTAGAATATGTGAAACTCCTTCAAAATTAAAACCCAAAAGAAATAAAACAATACAAATTAAAAAGAAACCAGATTTAGGGGGAGGGGGCTAAAACCCTAAACCTGGAGGCCTTTAGTCGCGGTTGGCCGAAGAACCGCGACTAAAGGTCCTCCGCCTCTGCCGCCTCGCGCCCACGTGGACGGGCCTTTAGTCGCGGTTCGTAAGGAACCGCGACTAAAGGGGGCCTTTAGTCGCGCTGCTTTGGTCGCGGTTGGGCCACCGCGACTAATGGCAGTTGCCAACCGCGACCAAAGCCCTTTTTTCCACCAGTGGAAGCTGCCCTAAGAGTCAAATATCACGACATTGCAAATGCTTGCCACCCCTGTTTGCTACAGTTTGAGTGTATGGACCAACAATATATGTAGCAATACTATCATTTCAGTTGCCTAGTAATACACGGTCAGCCGTTTTGGCCACAATATCAGTAGGTTGATATTTCATTCATATCCCCTATGTTTGCACTATATTTTCGTACCTACCATTAATAATCTGCTACAAAAACTATCATTCGAATATTTCAAATTTGGACCCCACGAATTTTCTTTTAGGGGAAGTTATCTATGTCATTTAATTGATTATCAAACATGGATAAATAGTTCAAAATAAACGGCCTAAGAAAACTAGGGGGTTCCTCGACCCAAATATAGGAAACATAACTTTTAGCAACATTGCTAGATATCTCATGCGCCACCACATTGGCATTCCTTGAAAACGATGCTGGAATGAAATTCTGTCAAAACCAATCTCCACCATTTCACACCCTTGAAAAATGCCTTTAAGTTGTTGACACTGAAAAAACCATAATGTGCAAGCGTATTGACCGCCTCTAGAAATCTGAGTGGAATATCAGTCAATAGCATCCTATCTATTGCGACTGTCGAAGTTCGTCCCTTAACGTGTTTACCTCATCCATTATCATTACATCATAGGTAGTATTAATTTTGTTACTTCTCACAGCTACGAGATCACCTCATCTACTATCGCGGATAATTGCACTTGTAACACCCACGATGTATATATTATTGATAGTTGCATCGACATTGAATTTGGCCATACCTTCCAATGAACATACTCAAGCTTCCCAAGGTTTTGTCTTAGGTCGCTCGTAGATTCTCGAGTTATTTACCAGAAGAGAGAGCATCAGTAGACAAAACAACTCGTTTGAACCACGCTGGGCGCTGGCCGTACAAGATCTGGGATGCCAACTTCGGGAAATAATTGCGGATTCAAGAGAGAGACCCCATAAAGTTGGGAATGATATACTCCTTGCAATCAAGAGCCAATATATAGGACATGGCGATTCTGGTCTCGAGCTCATCTAGTCCCGATTCGTGATTGGGTCGTTTGAGCATCGGATGATGTGCCAATGTATTGCTTTGGATGGATACGGCTCACAAAAAATTCTGGTATCCTAGTAGGATATTTTGGGCCTGAGTTGGGACATGGTGCAGTACCGCTAGCCCATAACTGTGACATGGGCTTGTGCATAGAACAGAGTTGAACAGACTTGCAGTTTCCTCGCTAAAGCTCCCAGGTCAATAACTCAAGATGCAGCCATGGCGATGAGGGGTGAGCCGGCGTCGCCGCCTGCCTGATCTCCCTACACCTGTGTTCTCTCCCAGCTCCGCGACCGGATGCGGGTTTCTCTCTCTGCCATCTCTATTTCTCCATACCGATGTCTCTCGCTGCGAGGCGTCGTGGCGCCCGCCATCCCCGTCAGCCACGTCTTGCATCGAAGCTGAAGTTGTGCGGCTCCATGGCTCCGGCAACCTCTCCGGCCGAGGTGGAAGTCGACATGTGATGGCCTCCTACTGATGGCTGCATCTCCGGCAACCTCTCCGGCCGAGGTGCTGCCGTGCTTGCGCCGTCGGGGCTTACGCGGAGTCACTGCAACCTTCATATTCCCACCGGCAAAGGAGCTAGGCGGTTTCTCTCCAGCCACGCTTTAGCTTGGATGGATTGATGTAGCGGAGACCACGGTGAGCGCATTAATGAGCTTTGATGTGCTGGTCAGTGCACTGTTCATAATAAATAATACTTTGAAAAATACATGAGTAAATACACTGTGATGTCAGCGAAATGGTGAACCTGATTGGTCTAGGAATAGGGAGTATCTGAGCCCGAGATCAGATAGGCATTTCCGCAATATATATCATCATGAAACAAAAATAGAGTGCAGTCTGGGCCATGGAGCAAAACCGTTACGTCCGAAGCGGGCTTTTCAAGCCAGGCCCGGAAGCTCATACCCAGTGCAAACGGGCTGCACAGGCACTTCCATCTGAAAAACAATTGCACGAAGCAACAGCCCGTCCATTGTTTTGCTTGGAAGAGTAAACATCTCTAATGCAGTACAGGAGACTCAAGTGCTGTTGGAACAGCAGAGCATCGATCAACTTGCAGGAAGGAACTTGCAGTGCACCTGCCACTGACGTGGCTGGCAGTATTCAGGTTGGTGCATACGTGTCTGTCTGAACATCGATCGCCACTGACTCCGATTGATACCCTGCAGCGCAGGCCGCAGCCAGACTTGACGGATGCAGCTAGATTGCGACGTTTAGTTTAAGCACCTGACGCGTCCAGCCACTGTCTCTGGCAGGCTGCATTGGATCCCCTGGACTGGACTGACCAAAACTAGCCCAGAAAACAAGAGGCTTAAACTTTAAACTAACTGTAAGCTTAACTGAAGCAACGCATGACGCGGCGATCAGCATCTCTACGCCGCGCACCGACCTTCCCTGGCGCGACTATTCAAAGGAGGAAGCGAGCTGCAGGCTGCACGCACGCGCCTGCTGCAACGACCACGTTGCAGGGCTCGCTATCCCGAGGTTGTCAGACTGCGCTAATCGGGTAATTAATCAGTGTATGTCGCGCATGAACATAGTTTAGTCAGTGCTTGCCCTGACAGGATCTCAGGGTTCTAGGTCGCCCATCAAACATGACAGACACGCTTTCCTGCTTGCTTTTTGTAGATCCACAACTCTCAAGACCTACGAACTTGAATCGGTTAACTGCGCAAACTTTGTTAGTTAAGTGCGTTAACCAATACCGGACATGCTCTGGGTCTCTCCTTGGCTAATAGTGACGCGGGAACACGTGCCTGCCCAATGCCCATACCTTGACACCATTGAACCTCCCGCTCGATCAGAACTGCAAGAGAAAGAAAAATCAGTGTGTATCACTGGTGGTCACCAGTCGCCACTGCTGCAATATACTAGGCGACACAGGATCAGATACCAGCTCTCACATGCAAAGTTTACACGGAAATAGTAGCGGTCAGGACAGCCCAGGAGATGGCCGCGGGGCAGAGACAGTGTCAGTACAATAATGCCGTGGCCTCACCTCACATACGCAAGCTGCAGAGCGATCACAGCTTTTTTTATCCTGATAATAATATAGCACCGTGATAGAGCATCAGCGAGCGGCGGAGCGCGACACGGCGCCGTACGAACGGCCACGCAACCGCAAAACAAACGGTCGCACCTCGTGTCTTCGTCGATCTCGCGTGAACCTGCCGGCAGATTCTGCGCCAGCTGCACGGGTCTTTGGTGGTGGCACCGCCGCACGCCTCTGACGAGGCACTGCCCGTGCGGCGTGCATTTCTTTAATCCGCCGCTTGCGCTTGTACCGTTTGCCCAACCTTTGATTAGTACTGACCAGGACTGCCGACTTTGAATCTTTGATCAGTGTCTTGGCTCGTTTAGAGAGAACCAACAAACTTCGGACCCAACACTGAAATCAATTTAACTTCTAGTATCCCTGAGGCCATCTCCAGCGGCGCGACGTAAATGGTCGCTGAGCGACCGTTTTCGTCCGTCGTGACCGGAAATGCGTCTGGGGCCTGCTCCAGCGGCGCGACGTAAAGTGACCGGTCGTCCGCGAAGACGCAAACCTGGCCCAAATATGCCAGTTTGCCTCCGCGGACGCGCATTCGCATGGAGCGTCCTCCATTTCTTACCCGGTTCGCATGTCGTGACGAAATCGACCGATTCGATTTGCTTCTGTTCCCCTTCTTTCCTGCCCTAGTGCAACACCACCACCCCACCCCTAGCGCCGTTCGTCAGCGCCGTAGTCGCCGTCGGTCGTTCTTGCCGCGCGGAGCGGCGTGCTCCGCCGCGCACCCCGGCTGCGAACGCTCCGGCAGCGCCGCCCTTCTGCGCCGCCCACGACCTGTTCGGTCAATTGCGTCGGTAGGTCGGCGCTATCGTGCGCGGCCATTGATCCGCAGTTTGTACCCACACAGATGGACATGTGGCAGATGTTGGACAAGTTCCACGCGGATGTCGTCGACTCCTCTTTCGACGAGGAGTCCGATGAGTCGACGCAGACTTTGGCAATAACTGCGGCCTCCATGATCCACGAGTTCACCTCTAACCCGGGGCCGCAGCACCGGGGCTCTGTGAAGGGCCGCGCAAAGAGTGGAACAGGGAAGCCTCCACAAGGACTACTTCCACCTCACTGATTCGATCTTCCCGGAAAAAAAATTCCGGCGCCGATACAGGATGTCAAGGGACCTGTTCTTGGTCATTCTACGGGGCGTCAGAAACTACGACCCCTACTTCCAATGCAGGCGATGCAACAGGTGCGTTAGGCTTCACCTCCTACCAAAAATGCTCCGCGGCTATTCGCATGCTCTCATATGGAATGGCTGCGGACATATTCGATGAGTATCTTTGAATGGGTGAGAGCACCTGTCTTGAGGCCATGTACAGGTTTTGCCGAGCCGTGGTTGCCGTGTTCGGAGAGTATTACTGTAGGGAGCCAACTGTTGAGGATACAAGGCGCCTCCTGTCTATCAACAAGTCTAGAGGCTTCCCACGAATGATTGGCAGCATAGATTGCAAGCACTGGCAGTGGACAAACTGTCCATTTGGATGGCAGGGTGCGTACAGCGGGCATGAGGAGGGAAGAACTGTCATTCTTGAAGCTGTCATATCTCAAGATTTATGGATTTGGCATTCATTTTTTGGCATGGCCGGTTCCAACAATGACATCAATGTGTTGCACCGATTACCGGTTTTCAACCGGCTCATGCAAGGCAAAGCTCACCGGGTGAGCTATGAGATCAATGGAAATGCATATGACAAGCCATATTATCTTGCTGATGGCATCTACCCTGACTGGGCCACATTGGTGAAGACTGTCCGTAATCCAAACTCCGAGAAGAGGAGGTTTGCCAAGATGCAAGAGGCTTGCAGGAATGTTGTGGAGCGCGGATTTGGTGTGCTCCAAGCTCGGTGGGCAATTTTCCGTCACCCGGCAAGAACATGGTCGCTGAAGACCATGCATGAGGTAATCACATGCTGCATGATCATGCACAATATGATCGTTGAGAACGAGCGTCCTGATGGCCGCAATGAGAACCAATGAGATTTCCAAGGTGAGCTGGTTGCGTCACTTCCTGGAGCTTCAACTTGGCAGGACTATCTACATAGGTATGTAGAAGTCACTGACGACAACGTCTCCAAACAGCTGCAAACGGATCTGATTGAGCATCAATGGACATTGGCTGGCCATGAAGATCATGCCTAGAGAAATACTATCTTATTTTCATGTCGACTTTTAAATGTAATAACTATGACTTTGTTGATTTCCTTATTTTGTTGTTTGGAAACTTCATAAATTGATGCAAACGCAAAAATGCGTCAGCCCGCTGGAGCCACCCCTAGGTGCAAACGGACGCGCGGACAAAAACGGTCTATTGAGCGTCCGCCGCGCGACGCAAACGGACATTTCGGACGTCCGAAATGCGCCGCGCCGCTGGAGATGCCCTCGGAAAAAGAAATTAACTTCTAGCATGCCAGGGGAGATTTCAAAAGTGTGATCCCTTTCGCGGCTAGGGTTTCTCCCCGCGCTGGAACCAGGCGCGTTAACACACCTAATCACCTCCTTCTCCCTTTCAATATCTTTATCGCCCAACCCCCGTCGTCTTCCCGCAGTGCCTCGGGGAGTAAACTCAAGCACCTAAGAAATTCAACCAAGGAGTGTCGTGCCGCCGGATTTGACCATGCTGGCGGTGGATCCTAGTTCCCTAAGGGCAGTGGGACCATCGGGCTGCTTGCAGCGCAGGCGGCGGAGGATGGATGTTGGGGCGCCGGCCCCTAGTCAGCGGTGGGCAACAAAGGATCGTGCAGCGATGCGGCTGCAGGAAGACGTCGGTGGTGAGGGCCGACAGATGGTGTGTGTCTTCGATGTTGCAAATCAACAAACAGCTCGGCGGAACCTGGGAGCGGCCGCTTTCTCATCCGTCGAAGTCTGCTTGATGGCGGGTTGCAGCGGAGTTGTTAGTATTTAGTGCAGGTTGGCCGACAATCAGTGTCGGTGCCAAGAAATGGTGGCTGAGTATTCATTTCCATGAAAAAATCTCTACGCAATATGAGAACAAAAAACTGCTACATATAAGACATATGGCCACATTTTCAGTACGATAGTCAATTGCCAATACATAATAGGTAAGACCATAAATCCATAGCAATTATCAATACTACAACAATAATTTTCATTGAGGCAGTACCTCTTGACTCTTGAGTGAACAATTGATGATATGACAATATAACTCTACGATCCCCTTGTTGGAAGACATTGAGACATCTGTATCCTTCACTTGGGTGAATAATTCTCTCTCAACAAATCTAACCATACAATTGTTCAAGTATTCATCACCCATTTTGTTCCGCTTATTCTTCACATTGTTCAATGATGAGAACACCCTTTCCACACTGCCAGTAGCTATTGGCAAAATCAATACCAACTTATGAAGCTTGTAAACAACAAAATATTGTTCATGTTTTTTTGTTTCCACATGCATAACTGAAAGTTGAACTATGTTCTTCAAGGTTTTAAATATTTCATCTCCACGCAAATGACTAATATACATATCTAATTACCATGGAAGTCTTGCCAGTTCATCAATTCTGAAATCACTAGCATAAAACTTTGAAGCAAGCCTAACCAACTTCTCTTGATCATAAGCGGGAAATGAACGAAGTGGATAGAATGTTGTCATGCAAGAAACTAGTTACGTGTTTACCCCATCAAATCTTCCATTAAGCTCAGAAATTTGCCTATCAATGACACTCGCATACATATCAACATGGAAGCGAAGGTAATTATTTGTACCATTATATAAACCACCTCTTCTAGGTCTCCCAAGAGGATAGTAACGAGCCTTCATATCAACAACTTTGCTCTATACTGAAAGATGTTACCTTCATGAGAAAATCATCCCATCCAGGACCAAACCTCAAGCCCTCTATGTGATAATTGGTGAGATCAACTAGCTCAATAGCATGAACAATATCCTCCTCTTTCATTTGCAAAGCTCTTCTCAAGTCATCACATATAGATGTCAGCACATATAGATCTTCTTGAGCCTCCGCACCATTGTACTCTTTTCGAATCATCAAAAGGACTCGTCGTATTGCAGCATACATAGAGATGACATGGTTCACAGTTCGGAAGTGAGAGCCCCAACGTGTGTCACATGGCCTTCCCAAACCCATTTCCTGATTTTGTTCGATCCATGTTTCTACTTCTTCCAATTCCAATGCATCAATCAATTCCTCGGCTTGAGCGATTCGAAGCATCATCATCTTTTTGCAGGACATGCCAAGAGCATTTAACAAGTGTGCAAGATGTTGAAAGCACCAAGTACAATCACCACTCTCCTTAGCAATAGCAACAAGAGTTAGCTAGAGTTGATGGGCAAAACAATGAACATAGTAGGAAGAAGGAGACTCATTGATACGTTGCAAACGTATCTATAATTTTTGATGCTCCATGCTTGTTTTACACCAATTTTTATATATTTTATTTAAACTTCGTGGCATTTTTATACATTTTCTGGAAACTAACCTATTAACAAGATGCCACAGTGCTAGTGACAGTTCCTGTTTTCTGATGTTTTTGTATTTCGAAAAGTTGTACAGGAAATATTATTGGAATTTGACGAAACGAAAACCGAAGTTCCTATTTTACTGTCACGAAGACGGAGTATGGTGTGGGCCCCTGGCCGCACCTAGGTATGGTGTGGGCCCCTCAGGCGTCCACCGACCTCGCCCTTTCGCCTATAAATTCACATCCTCGGGAAAAACCTAAACACCCGAGCCTCCATGCATGAAAAGTTCCGTAGCCACCACCATCGTCGACCCTAGTTCAGGAGGGTTCTGAAAATCTTCCCAACACCCTGTCGGAGAGGGAGATCATCACCGGAGGCCTCTTCATCACCATGTCCGCCTCCGAAGTGATGCGTGAGTAGTTCATCTTTGGACTACGGGTCCATAGCAGTAGATAGATGGTTGTCTTCTCCTCGTTATGCTTCATGTTTAGATCTTGTGAGCTGCCTATCATGATCAAGATCATCTTTATGTAATGCTACATGTTTTGTTTGCTGGGATCCGATGAATATTGAATACTACGGTTGAGTTGATTATAGTCTTGTTTATATGTTATTTGTGATATTGCATGCTCTCCGTTGCTAGTAGATGCTCTGGCCAACAATGTGCTTGTGACTCCAAGAGGGGGTATTTATGCTCGATGGTGGGTTCATGCCTCTAGTAATCTGGGAGAGTGACAATAACTCCTAAGGTTGTAGATGTGATGTTGCTACTAGGAAGAAAACAACAATGCTTTATCCAAGGATAATTCTATTATTTACTTTACACACTTTACTTAATGCAATAATATGTTGCTTGCAAATTAATACTGAAAGGGGTGCGGATGCTAACCTGAAGGTGGATTATTAGTCATAGATGCAATTAGATTACGATCTATGAATCTTGTTGTAATGCCCAAATGAATCTCATAGTAATCATCTTGTCATGTATAGTCTTTATTATGTCAATTTCCTAGCTATAATTTATTTACCCGGTATGTTATTTATCTTTATGGAGAGACACCTCTAGTGAACTGTGGACCTATGTCCTTTCTTTTACATTGATAAAACCAACCCCCACGGCAACTGCAAGCACTGTTCTCTTTATTTCACTTCAATAAAAACATATCTTTCCACACTATACGTTTAATTCTTTGTTTTCAACAAAACCAGTTGGATTGACAACCTCACTATAAGTTGGGGCAAAGTATTTTGGTTGTGTTGTGTGCAGGTTCCACGTTGTTGCTGACACCGGTAGTGCGCCCTGCCAAAGTCAGTCAGTAACACCTTCAGAAGTGATTTCTTTCTCCTATTGGTTGATTAAACCTTCGTTTTTACTGAGGGAAAACTTTTTGTTGTGATCATCATACCTTCCTCTTGGGGTTTCCCAACTGTGTGCTCTGTACAACATCAAGCTCTTTTCTGGCGCCGTTGCTGGGGAGAAAGAGGATTTCTGCAAGGGGAGTCTTTCATCTCCAATCTCTTTACTTTGTTATTGTTTTTCTTAGTTTATTTTACTTTGTCTTGTTTTCTTTTTTATATCAAAAACACACAAAAAAATAGTTTCTATTATAGTTTTTATTTCTGTTGCTCTATTTTAATCTTGCTAAAATGTTAATCCTGAGAACACTAAGTTGTGTGACTTTACTAGCACAAATAACAATGATTTTATTTGTACACCTATTGCGCCACCTACTCCAGAAGCAACTTTCTATGAAATTAAACTTGCTTTGTTAAATCTTGTTATGAGAGAGCAATTTTCTTGTGTTAGTACTGATGATGTTGCTTCTCACCTTAATAATTTTGTTGAACTTTGTGAGATGCAAAAGTATAAGGATGTAGATGGAGACATTATGAAACTAAAATTGTTTCCTTTCTCTTTGAGATGGAGAGCTAAAGATTGGTTGCTATCTTTGCCTAGAAATAGTATTGATTTTTGGGTTAAATGCAAAGATGCTTTCATTGGAAAATATTATCCTCCTGCTAAGATTATATCCTTGAGAAGTGATATAATGAAATTTAATTTTTTTGATAATGAACATGTTGCTCAAGCTTGGGAAAGAATGAAATCTTTGGTAATGAACTGTCCCACTCATGGACTAACTACTTGGATGATCATCCAAACTATTTATGGAGGACTGAATTTTTCTTCAAGAAACCTTCTGGATTCAGCTCCTGGAGGTACCTTTATGTCCATTACTTTGAGGGCTACAACAAAACTCCTTGATGATATGATGATAAATTATTCTGAATGGCACACTAAGAGGGCTCCACAAGGTAAGAAAGTAAATACTGTTGAAGAAACCTCTTCCTTAAGTGATAAGATTGATACCATTATTTCTATGCTTGCTAATGGTAAAGCTCATGTTGATCCAAATAATATTCCTTTGGCCTCTTTGGTTGCTCAAGAAGAGCATGTTGATGTGAACTTCATTAAAAGCAATAATTTTAACAACAATGCTTACGGGAAATTTTTGGTAGTAACAATTATAGGCCATATCCTTCTAATAATGGTAATGGTTATAGAAATTCTCATGGTAGTTCCTACAACAACAATAGAAGTGCACCCTCGTATCTTGAAGTCATGCTTAAGGACTTTATTAGTAAACAAACTTCTTTTAATAAATCTGGTTAGGAAAAGTTTGGTAAAATTGATGTTCTTGCTTCTAAAGTTGATAGCCTTGCTCTTGATGTTGAACTTCTTAAACTAAAGGTTATGCCTCATGATTTTAAAGAAAGCAAAACTTTGAATGATATTCAAGTTAGAATTGATGGCAATGTTAGGATGTCGGCTGAATTGCATGCTAGCAGGGAAAGAGAGGATGAAGGTTCCAGAAAGAATAGTATGACTAAATTTTCTACCATTACCACCACCAGTAGTGCTGAAGTCTCTAGCAAACCTCCTACTATTAATGGTAAAATAATTGGTGTAGGAAAATTCCTCACTCCTTCTACAAAATTTCCTAGAACCACTGAAACTATTTCTGATAAGAGTGCTGAAATTTTTCAAAGTACTGGAGACAATAGTCCTCTTACCTTTGATAATAATGACTTTGATTTTGATGGTTGCAATATCTCTAATGTAATTATGTTCCTACAAAATCTTGCTAGAATTCCTAATGCTAGTGCTATAAATATGGCTTTTACAAAACATATTACAAATACTCTCATGCAAATTAGAGAAGAGAAGTTAAAACATTAAGCTTCTATTCCTAGGAAGTTAGAAGATGGTTGGGAGCCCATCATTAAGATTAAACTGAATGACTTTGATTGCAATGCTTTATGTTATCTTGGTTCGGGCATCTCTGCTATTGACATAGGCATCCCAATGGGCCTGCCAAAGATGGTACCCGGGGTTTACTGAAGGCCCATGACCCGAAGGATAAGAAGAATCGGAAGCCCAAGTTGCTAGTTAAGGAAAGCTAGAGTTGTATTAGGATACAATACTTGTAATCTTGCGGGATGAGTTGGAAACCCTCCCGGACTCTGTAACTTGTGTATCACGAATCCCTCGGCTCCGCCTCCTATATAAGGGGGAGTTGAGGGACAAAGAAAGCATCGATTCATTGTCTCACAAACCCTTGTTTTCATATCGTCGAGCACTTTTCGGCTGAAACCTTCGAGATCTACTTGCCCTCTACTTCCGACTAAAACCCTAGTCTACAACCGTAGGCATTGACAAGTTAATCCCTTGTCAATTGGCGCCGTCTGTGGGGATTAGAGGCGTCAAGGATCTGATCTCGATGGCACGTTCAAGATCGTCGACTTCATCAACAGCAAGCAACGCGATGGATTGAGGTAAACAGATCGAAACTGGTCTAGTCGATTTTGTTCCTCACCCGCCCTCCCGTTTGGATGCATATGCATATCTAGAGGAGATGACGTTCGGAAGGTTCCACTTTCGCATCGAGAAAGAAGGAGCGTATCGTCTCGAAATTCCGATCTCGTCGGGATTATCGGCGGTCTTTTCCGACTTTTCGAGTTCAAAATCGTCAATCGAGTCAGGCGACGAGGAGACTTCTTCGCCGCGCTTCATCAGCACCAGGGCAAGCGAAAAGCTCGCCAAGATCTTCAGCGACATGTCCTTCGAGTCATCTGCGGACTCAGATATAAGCGATGACTCGAGCAGTGTCGACAGCTTCAACTTCATCGATAGATCCACCACCGTGGGAAACGTCTTCACCAATCTCTATGATGGTGGCACCAAACCCAACAAGGATCAGAATTCAAAATATCATCAGATCTATGCCATTGGAGAAACAAGTCGCGATCAGGAGGAGACATCAGAGGCTTTCGACGAGTTGGGAAATCCATACATCGATCCCTCCGATCTAAGGCGAGGTTTAGGCAATAAATATGTCGGGTCTACACCACGTGTTAGGGTTCAACTTCCACAAGCAGCATGGGATAGAGCCGCAAGAGCTATGGATGGTTCAGAACCAATGTCCACAACCGCTACAACGGAAGAATTGCAAGCATACCAATATAGGCTCGCTCGAGCTGGAAGGGAATTGGAAAAACAGACAGCTGCTCTGAACAGAAGAAAGGAGGCAGCTTCCGCATCAAGCAGGTGAAGGGCGGAGCTAAGTCGACATTCAGGCTCGGGAGATAACCACAGAGAAGCTCGGAACAGAGCAAGATCTAGGTTGCCAAACATACCTGAGGCTGATAGGGAAAACTTGGTTCAAAACCTCGATATGTCCTTTATGTCGATAGACACGAGAGGAAACATTATCCCTAAAACACCAGAAGCCGGATATATGGCGACACAAGCCTTCATCCTCGCATCCAGGCCACCTCTCGGAGATCCAAGGGAAGCACTGTACAATATGGCCATGGCAGGAGTTGGAGCCATGGGAACGGCGTAACTTCGCCTCCCGAAGGATCAGCAAGGCAAAATAGTCCACGACCTACTGCAGCAGCACCAGGTCCCGAGAGAACAAGTGGAGCAAGAGATACAGCAGCCCAAGCACGGGTGGATAGAGCACGACAAAGCAGAAGAGAACATCGGCACTCTCCGGAGATAGATGACGAGGATATGTGTGGGCTGCCGTGCTTCACAAGGAGGGTCCGGAAAACTCGAGTTCCTTCAGGGTTTAAGTTACCCGATAACTTGAAAAAGTTCGACGGCCTGCAAGATCCAGAGGATTGGCTAGTTGACTATCTCGAGATAGTGAAGCTGATAGGAGGAACCAGAGCAACAACTATGCAGAGCATCCAAGTACATCTGAGTGGAGCCGCGAGATCGTGGATAAAGAAGCTTCCCCCGGGTTCCATCGACAGCTAGGACAGTTTCGAGGATGTGTTTGTCAAGAACTTTCGATCTACCTGCAAAAAACCTGCATCGTTAGAAGAGCTGAGAGCGTGTCGACAAAAGCAGGATGAATCAATGAGGAAATATATCCAAAGGTGGAATATTATTAAAAAGGGATTTCTATTTTCGTGCCCTCAGGTCCTTAGTTGTACTCAGTTTTCCCCAGCTCCTTAGTTTTTCCTCAGTTTTCCCCAAACCCTTGTTTGAAACCCGCAGAAGCAGCTCAGACGGCAGGATTCCCGTTTAGTTGACCGTTCGTCACGTGTGGGGCCGCGTCGTGTGGGGCCGCGGCGTGGGCCGCGTCGCGCGGGGCTGGTAGAAAGGGACCGCGTGGGACAGGACGAGAAGCGTTTGGTTGCACGTGAGCAGGAGCTGGGTTCTGTCTCTCTCGGCCCCAAATTGGCATTATTAAGTGCACCTTTTCCCCTCTTTCTCTGTCCTTTTCACCAAATTAGTATAAAATCTAGAGAAGCTTGCATTTCTGACTTTCTTCAATTATTTGTGCCTTTTGGCCCTCGTTGTTTGCCCAATATGGCAGCAAATCTAGTACTCCCTCTGGTCCATGTGTATGTAGTTAAATCTAGAAGCAAATCTCCAGGATAATGTACGATAAATTCACAGTCAAAGTAAATCAAGAAAACTAAGTACGGCCAACAAAATATAGTAGACTAGGGATAGATAATCCCTAGATAATATGGATAGATAATAAGCTGCATACACGGCAGCCAACATAGTAACAGGTTCTTCACAAGACCATCATACTAACATAACAACAAGGGATCCCTAGCTAACAACAAAGGGATCCCAACAACAACTAGGAGGCAGCAGCAAAGACACGTCCAGACTCCGCCACCCCATCCGCTCGCTCCACTTGTTGCTCTTGCTCCCTTGGGAGCCTTGGGCTTGAGCATGCGCCCGGCGGAGATCTCCACCCGCTGCAAGCCGCGGAGGTGCATGCCGAGCGCCCGTGCTTGGCGCGGAAGGAGTGGACGTTCACCGTCGTGCCGACCTTGGGGAAGGTGGTGTGATGTTCTCGGCATGCGTGACGAGGCAGTTGAAGTCCGTGGCGCCGAGTCTCCCGGTGCGAGGGGCACTGAAACCTCCTTGGGTAGGGAGATGATCGCCGACTGCACCTCCAAAGACTGCGAGTCTTGACGTCCTCCTCCTCCTCGTCGCTGCGACATCTGATCCATATCAAACAGAAACTAGTGAATGAGTTGCAACGATGACTAACGTACATGATAACAAAGTTAAGAAAAACAGAGTCAGCCTCAGTTAGAGTGGACATGATTATATATCTACAGGGAAGGTGTAAGCGAACTAAAGCTCATGCACAACAGATTTGTACACAGCAATGGTTCGCTGAACCCTCCCTGTTTGTGCCCAACCATTCATCATAGGCAAAGAAACAGATTCTAGATCTGAACTAGATCTGAACTTGAACACATTCGAGATTATTTGCAAAATTAAACGGTTGATATCTTTTGATTAGTGCATAAAATAACTGATTGAGATCCCATGATTACTTGCATAAATTAACCGATTGAGATCCAATATTACTTGCATAAATTAACCGAACAGCCGAACCCCAAATCTTAAACGAAATCAAGAAGTGATCAAAACAAAATGGAATAAAATCGCGCAAATATTAGCCCAATACTCATCCATCTACGATCCATCTACACCAGCAAAAATAGGGTTCAAAAAGGAATGGGGAACAAAAAGGAAGCAAACCGTAGTTACCTCGCTCCATGGGTCCTCCAGGGAGGTGTCGTAGGGGTTCGGGGGCGGGACGTACGGCACGGGGTCGTAGGGGTCCCATCCCACCGGGATGACGCCACGGGCGGCAGCAGCCTGGCACCGACGGCGGCGGGCGGCGGCGACGTCCGTAGAGGGGACGGCGCCGAAGATGGAGGCATCGCGCTTCGAGCCTACCTCGACGATGGGATTGGCATTCTCCTTGTCCATCTCTCCGGCGGAGGAAGAGGAAGAGGGAGAGGGTTTTTTGCTTTGGAGAAGATGATGGGACGTGAGAGAGTTGGCGATGCGTGAGCGAGTGAGAGTGACAGAGAGTGTGCGAGAGGCGTCTATAAAGGCGAGGGTGGTTAATGCGACCCGCGCCCTAGGCGTGCACAGTGCACGTCCGCACGTCTTGGACTTCTGCAACGCGACACGCGTCCACGATTGCACGTCTAGACTTCTCCACCGCGACCCGCGTCTACGCGTCAACAATTGCACGTGTCCTCGAGTCTAACCCTGGAAATTTAGATATACTCAGGTATACCCCCGAGTCTTATACTAGCATTTTTTGTGTGCTCAATTTCCCCCTCGAGTGCTAATACTGCTAGTGCAATATACTCAGTTTTACCCTCAAGTGGCTGGTCAACAGAGAGTCAACAAATGGGATTAACTAGTTAAATGAGTTATTTAATGTGCAAAAAATTCCGAAAAAGAGTGGCACTTACTCATGGAGTCTTTACCACAAATTGCCACTTCTCAAATCATAGATAAATCCTAGATAAATCAAGTTTCACCACAAATTGCCACTTCTCAAATCACCTAGTAGCTATGAAGGTGCATGGTTTTCCATAATAAGCCCTACCCAAAACAGCTTTCCCCAAAACATACTTTGTCTGAATGAGGCCATAATTTTCACACTCATGTAGATTTGTATTGCAAATAGTTTGAGGTAGGCCAAGATGGGTTTCATTGTACAAAACACGCATTTTCCATTTTTTAAATCTCATATTTGAATCCCTTAGTCTCTTTACTACTCACTTGCCCTTGGTTTCTTGATACTACTCAGTTTTGCCCTCTCCCTTCACAAACTCTCACAGACGCCCAACATTGCCCCGATTGGTCTAGCCCATGTCACGCGGATCGTGCCCGCCGACCGTTGATCGTATGATCTAACGGCAGGATAACCCCTATCTCTCTCTCTCTCGGGCCACCACTCTCTCTCTCTCTCTCTCGTCGTCGGTTAGCTTCACGCAAAGTTTGGTTTTCTGCATTATTTTTCACGAGCTAAATTATAAACTCTTTTTAGGCATTACTTTTCACGCAAAAAATGATAAACCATCACCGATTTGTTGTAGCCATTACTTTTCACGCAAAAAAAATGATACACCATCACCCATTTCGTGTACCCATTACTTTTCACGCAAAAAACGATAAACCATCACCGATTTTGTTGTAGCCATTACTTTTCACGCAAAAAATGATACACCATCACCCATTTCTTGTAGCCATTACTTTTCACGCAAAAAACGATAAACCATCACCGATTTTGTTGTAGCCATTACTTTTCACGCAAAAAATGATACACCATCACCCATTTCTTGTAGCCATTACTTTTCACGCAAAAAACGATAAACCATCACCGATTTTGTTGTAGCCATTACTTTTCACGCAAAAAAATTATACACCATCACCCATTTCGTGTACCCATTACTTTTCACGCAAAAAACGATAAACCATCACCGATTTTGTTGTAGCCATTACTTTTCACGCAAAAAATGATACACCATCACCCATTTCTTGTAGCCATTACTTTTTCAAAAAACAATAAACCATCACCGATTTTGTTGTAGCCATTACTTTTCACGCAAAAAATGATACACCATCACCCATTTCTTGTAGCCATTACTTTTCACGCAAAAAATGATAAACCATCAACGATTTGTTGTAGCCATTACGGTAAATGATAAACTATCACGAATTACCATTTCTTTTAGGCATTACTTTTCACGGTAAAATGATAAACTATATCACAAAGTTCCATTTTCGTCAAGATAGTCCGCATTACTTTTTTGTTGAGATATATACCCCCACAACGGTCATCTCCTCCTTAAATTATTGTGTAAACCCCACAACGGTCACCTCCTCCTTAATTTATTGTGTAAACCCCACAACGGTCATCTCTCCCTTATAAACACCCACAACGGCCATCCCTTGTGTCAATGGTTCTCTTTCTTCTTCGTTCACATACACTTGATCATCCATTGCCATGGCTTCCACGTCTCGGACGCAACGGAAGGGGAAGGGGGGGAAGGGGAAGGGGAAGGGGAAGGGGCGGCCGGGGGGTGGATCATCATCATTGCCACCACCACCGCCGTCAACACTGCCATTGATCATAGAGGAGTTCTTCATCGTCATCTATGAAGACCCTTTGGTCAAGAAGGTACGTATGCGTTCCCACATATATGATGCATGTGATTAATTATGGGCATGTTCTAAAAAACCTTTAATTTCAAACGATCGGCGCTCGATCTCTTTAGGCACCCAAAAAAGTTTGCGGACTATCTTGACGGCCAGAGCCTAAGGTGTATCTGCGAGCAGCTGACTGCGGTCCTCGTCTCTGGACCGTGGAGGTCCTATTTGACGGACAAGGCCGGATGTATCTCGACAAGGGCTGGGAGAATTTCGCCATCGCGCACGTGTGGATTTCGGCTACGTACACTTCAAATATGAAGGCGATGATGTGCTCACAGTGAAGGTGTTCGACGGAACAATGTGCAGGAAGTACTACTACTCAGACGACGAAGATACTGACGATGAAAGTGACGATGACGTGAAGCCATGCATCCATCCCCTTTAGAGATCTAGCTATTTTCTATATATTTAGAGATCTAGCTATTTTCTATATATTAT
Source organism: Lolium multiflorum (assembly GCA_030979885.1). Classification (NCBI taxonomy): domain Eukaryota; kingdom Viridiplantae; phylum Streptophyta; class Magnoliopsida; order Poales; family Poaceae; genus Lolium; species Lolium multiflorum. The sequence goes on from CM061752.1 coordinate 228,010,079, forward strand.
GCACAATGTTTAGCATAAGAGTCACTTTAAATTAAGCTACGAAAATAGTCACCTGCCATGGGCTGAGGCGGCCCCACAGAGCGGCTCTATATTATATTCTCTAAATAAATAGACAACCCCAGCGGTCATTGGCTGCGGAGGCCCCACAGAGCGGCAATATATGATTTTCTATAAATAAATAGACGAGCCCACTGGTCATTGGCGGCAGCCCCACAGAGCGGCAAATATATGTCTTTTCCTGAAAAATAGACGACCCCACCGGTCATTGGTGCAGCCCCTCGAGCGGCAATATATGACTTTTTCCTGAAAATAGATGACCCCAGGTCATTGGCTGCGCAGCCCAATAGAGCGGCCCCATTTGTCGCACGAGACGGGGAGGAACTGCCCTCTGTGCAGCCCCACCCGTCGATTAACGGTAACGGTAAGGCCTCGACCGACGGCAACCCTCCCGTCCGAGCGTCTGCGAGGGGTTTCAAACTAGAGGGGGGAAAACTGAGGAAAAACTAACGAGCTGGGGAAAACTGAGCACAACTAAGGACCTGAGGGCACGAAAATAGAAATCCCTAAAAATCGGCAGAGAACATATCTGACGAGAGAGCGATAGATGCGTTTGTCGCAGGAATCCGACGAGGAGATTTTGTCGAAGACTTGGGGAGAACCAACCCAAAGACAGTATCAGCGTTGATGGAGATAGCAAACATATGGGCAGATGGAGAAGATGCTGTTCACAACAAGCGGCACAGGTCACCAGAGGAGGACCGTGGTCGAAATTATCAAAATAGACGTCGGTTTTCTCGGCAGTTCTTGAATTATGACGCTCCTGGCCAAATCTCGGCCGGATTTCGAGCAAGCACTGGAGGAAGCAATAGAGATGACTATCAGAGGAGCAACGAGCAGCGAGGCGACAATAGGGATGACTCCCGAAACAACAGGCAAAATAGTGGGCCAAGGTTCCAGAGACCTTTCGTATCTCCCGAGGATATGATGAACGGGCCGTGTCAGATGCACTTCTATCTCGACAGCAATGGGAAGAGACAGTCAGGACATTTGCAGAAAGACTGTCGAAATTTTCAAGCAATGCTAAGGTTTGCAGGGCAAGCCAATGCACAGGCGACAAATAGAAACCCTCAAGGGCCCAGGAGTGAGATCCACTTGCCACCTCCTCCCGCAATTACGGACGAAAATCGACACCAGCTCAGAATAGCGGCAGCACCTCAACCACCTCCTTACGTTGATCCCAATTCCAACGGAGCGATCTCGATGATTCAGAAGGGCAGGCCGTCCAATAGAGCTCAGAAAGTAATCTCGCGACAAGTGTTCATGGCAGAGAAGATGCCTCCACCAACGATCGAGTACCTCAATTGGTCAGGGCAAGACATTGGTTTCACAATAGCGGATCATCCGCAGCAAGTTCCTCGACCAGGGCAGTCAGCACTTATCTTACCAGCAGTAATCGCAGGATTCGACGTATCTCGAGTATTCATAGATGGAGGCAGCAGTCTAAACCTTATGTACGCAGATACACTAAGGAAGATGAACATATCTCTAGCAAATCGGAAACCAACTGACACACGTTTCCATGGAATCACGCCAGAGAAGCCGAGTTATCCGTTGGGAAAGATTAATCTCGACGTTCAGTTTGGGACCCGAGAAAACTACATAATAGAAAGGCTGGAATTTGAAGTCGTGGATTTCCCGTCGCAGTATCACGCCTTGTTGGGATGACCAGCATATGCCAGGTTTATGGCGGTACCACATTACACATACTTGCTATGGAGGATGCCTGGACCTAAGGGACCAATCACAGTCAAAGGAAGCTTCGCGTTAGCCGATAAATGTGACAAGGATTTTCATCGACTGTCAGAAACTTTCAGGATGCAAGCAGAATATATGGCATCAAGGCTCACGGCTGATTATGATGTGCTGCCAGATGTAGGGAGGCCTAACAAAGAACCGACATTTAACACTGTGAAAGATTCCAAGGAGGTGCAGATTCACCCAACAGATCCGAAGAAGACAACATCTATCGCGATAGACATGGACCTCGCATAGGAAAGCGCGGTCGTCGAGTTCCTCCGTGAGCACTGGAAAATCTTCGCATGGTGTCCAGCTGACATGCCAGGAGTACAGGAACTTGCCGAGCACCACTTAAACTTGGATCCAATAGCGAGACCTATCAAACAACCTTTGCGGCGTTTTCCGGAGCCGAACCGCAAAGCTATGCTATCAGAGATTGATCGACTAAGAGAAGCTGGTTTCATTAAGGAGCTGCATACAGAGGCCACGTGGGTAGCAAACCCAGTGTTGGTCCCGAAGAAAAACACTAAAGTCCTTCGCATGTATGTCGACTTTACGTGTCTCAACAAACACTGTCCAAAGGATCACTTTCCCCTCCCGAGGATCGATCAAATTATCGACTCTACGGCAGGATGTGAACGTCCTTCCTTCCTGGATGCATATTCTGGTTACAACCAGATCAGATTGAAAGAAGAGGACGAGGTCAAAACAGCGTTCATTACACCTTACGGCGTGTTTTGCTATAGAACAATGCCCTTTGGTTTGAAAAACGCGGGAGCACCATATCAGCGGATGATGCAGAAGTGCTTAGCAACACAGATCGGGAAAAACGTACAAGTATACATTGATGATGTCGTCATAACGTCAAAAAAGGGGGCAACGCTAATCGAGGACTTGAAGGAAACCTTTGACAACCTCGACAAGTTTTGTCTCAAGCTGAATCCGACGAAGTGTTCTTTCGGCGTCCCTGCAGGAGAACTTCTTGGGTTCCTAGTCTCAGCAAGAGGGATTGAAGCTAATCCAGAAAAATCCAAGCTATCGTAACAATGAGGAAGCCAACAAAGTTGAAAGAAATACAAATAGCTAACGGGCGAGTCGCAGCTTTGCGATTCGTCGCTGGGAGAAAAGGCGTTACCGTTCTATGCCTTAATCAAACAAGGGGAGAAGTTCCAGTGGAACGAAGAGGCAAATAGAGCCTTCGAAGATCTTAAACGCACAATTTCGACACCACCAATCTTGGTGGCGCCAAAAGAGAAAGAATCCCTCCTGTTATACATTGCGGCTACACCCCAGGTGGTCAGCACGGTGCTAGTTGTCGAAAGAGAAGAAGAAGGAAAACTCCATGGAGTGCAGAGGCTGGTATATTTCATCAGTGAAGTTTTATCGCCTTCAAAACAGCGGTACCCACAGTACCAGAAGCTAGCATATGGAGTGTTCACAACCGCAAGAAAATTGCGGCACTATTTTTCGGCACACCCGATAATAGTGGTCAATGAAGCACCTCTATCCAATATACTAAATAATCCAGAAGCTACAGGTCGTGTCTCCCTTTGGGGAATAGAACTTTCTCCTCGGGACATCACGTATGAAAAAAGAAAAGCAATAAAGTCGCAAATTCTGCCAGATTTCATCGCAGCGTGGATGGAGCTGCAAAACACAGGACCCCCGGATTTATCGAGAACCTGGACCATGAATTTTGACGGGTCCAAGAGGGTAGAAGGAGCTGGAGCAGGCATGATACTCATATCACCTGAAGGCGGAAAATTGAAGTATGTCTTACGGATGACGTTCCCAAACGTGTCTAACAATGAGGCAGAATACGAAGCTCTTATCCACGGGATGAAGATGGCGAAGGCTTGTGGTGCAACTCAACTAAAAATCTTTGGCGACTCACAATTGGTGGCTCAGCAAGTCATGAACCAATGTGATGCAGTCAATGATAGCATGGTGGCGTACAAAGAAGTGTATAATGAGCTCGAGAAATTATTTGATGGATGCGAAGTAAACCACATCAGCAGGTTGAGCAACGATGAGGCCGATGTTCTTGCAAACATCGGGTCGCAGTGCCTCGCAATTCCACCAGGTGTGTTTTGGGAAGAAATAACCGAGAGGTCTACAAAGCCGAAGAAGGCGCAGAAGAAGCAGAAGGAGGAGAAAACCTCGACGGCTCCCAAAGAGGCTCCAGAAGAAGAAGAGGAACAAGAGTTAGTGATGATGGTGCAAGTCCCATGGATGCAAGCGTACATATCATACATCTTAAGAAAAGAAATACCCGACGACCCAGTTGAAGCAAGGCGAGTTATTCGACGATCCAAAGCCTTTACAGTGGTTAAAGGGGAGTTGTACAAGCGCAGTATTTCGGGTATGTTACAAAGGTGCGTCACACCCGAAGAAGGAAGGATAATCCTGAAGGACGTACACGAGGGAATATGTGGTCATCACGCGAGCAGTCGAGCTATTGCGGCCAAAGTTTTTCGAGCTGGATTCTGCTGGTTGACAGCAATCGAGGACGCGAAGGAGATAGTACGAACTTGTGACGCGTGCCAGAGATTTGCCGCGAAACCTCACTCTCCGGCAGCTGAGCTGATGCCAATACTATTGTCTTGGCTTTTGCTCAATGGGGCCTCGATATGGTGGGAAAGTTACACAAGGCCTCGCCAGGAGGATACGAGTATATGCTCGTCGCTGTCGACAAATTCACCAAGTGGATAGAAGCAAAGCCGATAAATTCACCAGACGCAGCATCAGCAATAAAGTTCGTGAAAAGCATTGTTTTTCGGTTTGGAGTACCTCATAGCATCGTCACGGACAATGGTAGTAACTTCACATCCAAGGAATTCAAGGCATACTGTGCAGAAGTAGGCATCAAATTGCACTTTGTGTCAGTTGGGCACCCGCAAACCAATGGTCAAGTCGAGAAAGCCAACGGTATCATCTGCAATGGTATCAAGAAGCGTTTGTTGGGACCCTGGAAAAAGCTCGGCATACGTGGCCAGAAGAGTTGCCAAGTGTAAAGTGGAGTATTCGAACAACGCCAAATACAGCGAGACAAGAGACTCCGTTTTTTCTGGTCCATGGAGCTGAGGCAGTACTGCCGATAGAAATAGAGCATGATTCTCCACGAGTCACGGAGTATGATGAAGAAACTTCCAAGAGAGCACTAGAGGACGATGTCGATGCACTTGATGAAGCTCGAGATGAAGTACTATCACGGGTCACCAAGTACCAGCAAGATCTAAAAAATTACCACAGTCGACGCATGCGGCCAAGATCCTTTCAGGTTGGAGATTTAGTTCTACGACTCAATCAACAGAGCACTGAAAAACTCGAGTCACCATGGCTTGGCCCTTACATCGTCACGGAATTCATCGAAGGAGGAGCATACAGGATAAAGGACAAGAAGACGGGGGTTCCCGAGAAAAACCCCTGGAACGTGGCGCAGCTAAGGTGTTTTTACGCTTAGTGTCAAAATATAGTCCTCCTTGTAAAAATACAATGTACTGAAACGCCCGCGAGTTTTCAGACGCACTCTTTTCCTTTTCAGGGCACCGAGTGGGGCTGGAAAGGTTTTTAATGAGGCGGGCTCGCGGTGCTGCAATATAGTAAAAGATATTGGTGATATACATCTTTCTTCGTCGACAGGCCCGGGGGCTCATAACCCACCACAACAAAATATATATACTCTCGCAAAATAGTAAATTCATCGACATGAAAAAATAGTTTGAGCTCCGACCAAAGGCAAGAAGAATTCGACACAAGAAATATATGATTTCTCGCAATATAGATTATACTTTACAATATAGACAACTTCATCGACAAGAAGAATTCGACACAAGAAATATATGATTTCTCGCAATATAGTACAACTCAGTTGATACCTAATATATTGTCTATGGTTAAACCTTTGTTTGCAGCAGTTGTCGTATGTTCTGCATAGCTCCCTTTTACAAAAAATTCAGAGTCCATCCGAAGAAGTTCGTCCATCATCTCTTCGGCGACAGGAGTTACAATATCGTTGATCTTGTCGATGTTCCTTTTTCGCTTCGATTGCTTGGCCAGACATTTGGCGACAATCTTCGTCAGGTCTAACTTTCGGTAGCAGATCTGTATCATAATCATGGCGAACCTTGCTCCAGCAGACAGTTGAGCTCGCACAAAGTTATGGATACGAGGGGCATCCCAAAATTTTTCCATCAGTCCAAGAAGAGTGTCCGGTATCTCGTTCCGAGGAAACATTGTACTATAAACCAAGGACAAGGTTCTGGTACAGAAGTCGAGGAACTCACGAACCTGACAGGCGCGATCTTGAAATCTGACAATCTGTCGGGTGCGTTCTGGAGTGGCCCCGAACAGAGAACCATGGTCAAGTGAAAGGTTAACCAGGAGATTTGTCCTTGCATCTACCCTTTGGTCTTCAGCAGCAGTGTCTAGAAAAGAACCTATTTGGCGACAGCACAAGAATTTTAAAGGAGGAAACAACGAAAAAACAGAAAGAGTTTTTGTTTGCACAAGCATACCTGACATATCCAAACTGGCTTCATTCATCAACTCGAGCATAAAATTCTCTCGAGTGGTAGCCTTTGCAGCTTCAGAAACGGCGACTTCCTTGGCAGCTATGGCTTCTTGAGCCTGCTGCAGCGCAACCTTTTCTTTTTCGGATGACTTTCGAGATTGCTCCATCATCACAAGTGTTTGCTTCTTCACATACTGAAGCTGCTGACGAAGTTCCTCTAAGTCCTGCGCTGAACCTTTACTCGAGGAATCTTCACCAAAATCAATATCGACAGTCATTTTCTTCGAGTGGGAGGAAGCAGGAAAAACATCGGAGGGACGAGGAGTTGAAGTGTAGTTATCAAATATCAACTGAAAATAAAAGTTTCGACATCAATCATCAAGCGAAATAGAATTCCATTGATTTTCGGAAAATTTACAAGGCATTACAATGGAGGACACCCTAGCGAACTAGTTGGAGAAGTGTCGACAAAAGCTACTTTGGCGACAACATCAAAAAGAAAAAGAAAAAATAAGAAAGACAGGGTGGTCTACTTGACCTCCGGCTTGGATGAGCTTGGAGAAGGAGTTGGCTTGCAACCGAGGAAGGCAAGGATCGGCTTTGAGGGTGGTTTGGCAGCCTTAATCAAGGATTGCCACTTCTTCATTTCCATCTCCTTTATCTCGCCAACCTTAGCCCAGTCGACATCCTGTTGGCTATCAGCAACAAGAGAAATGGTGCCCTCGACACCAATCTTCAGGCCTTCTTGGCGAAGTTTAAGCCCAAGGTCTTCTTGCGAGTTGAAGCACTTGGCAAGATTTGTGAAAACCTTGGGTTCTTCTTTCTTCGGGAAGAAATAAGGAAAAAGGCGCGACAGACCTGCTTTGGCTTCAGCAAGGCCTTCGCGTGCTTCCTCTCCATGAAATTCAAGAAGGGAAAGTTCGTCAAGCAGCTCATCACCTTCAGGACATTCCAAGTAAAAGTCTTGATGTGTTTTCCCTATAAAGGAGTAAAAGAAAGATCGTCAAAGATTGCGCAAGGATAAAATTAACAACCCAAAGAAGTAGCAGAGGCTTGGGAGCTTACTGACAAAACGTCGACTTTGCGATTGCAAGCGACTAAGGATTCCAGCTTCGCGAACAGCTTGTTCGGATACTTGGTCGCTCAAAGCAGTTTCCGCGTTATGAAGTCTTTGGCGAAGATCTTCGACAGCGGCAGCATCTGCTTTAGTCTTCTTAGCATCTGCTTCAGCCTTCTTACGAGCCTTTTCACTTTGCTTCAGTTTTTGAGCAAGTGCATCAGCACGGTTGTTGGCTTCCGCAAGATTTTCTGCAAAAATAGTTGAAACCAATCAAAATCACGACAAGAAAAAAGGGAGAGGTCATTTACCAGAAGAAGTAGCGAAGTATTACCTTTGGCTTTGTTAGCATGATCACGGTACCCGACGAACTAGGTACCGAAACGGATGAACTCCTTGATCAAAGGCTGACACGGAAAGATAGAGAAAGAAAGCATCAATATAGCAAAAAGCTCGACCACAAAAAGAAAAAAAAGCAAACAACAAGGAAGCCGATAGCATCGGAGAGTACTTTGCACAAAAAGAGAAGAAGGAACTTACATCATCCAGAGGAGGAGTCATGGAGCCACCAAGTTGTAGGGAAGGCTCCGTGATTAACTCGACCCTTGCCCTTTTTGGCGAAGGGGCACAGGGGCTTGCAGGTGGAGTTGGGTGCTCGGTGTTTTGCTGAGGAGGCGAAGATTCATCTCCATCAGCTTGATCTTCATAAACAACTAAAGTACGCGACGTACTCGTTCGAGCAGTCGCGTCAATAGGTTGGTCTTCACCCTCATCGCTGCTGAGATAAGATGGCGACAGTATAAGAATCAAGATAGACAGAAATATCAAGCGCATAACAATAATGAGCAATAAAGAACTTACGAGCTAACAAGGGCATCCTCATAAGGATTGAAAGCTGTCTTCCTTTCAGAAGGACCAGCTTCTTCGGCTTTGGAGGTGCCGGAATCTTCGACTTCATCCCTTTTCCTTTTGTTCCTTGGAGAAACAGCGGAAGGAAGGAAGCGTGTCGAGGCAGTAGCCTTAGATTCGGCTTCTTTTTCAGAGGAAGCCACGGATTTTTGGGAACCCGCAACTTCACTCTCAGGGCGAGAAGTGCCCTGGTTGTCATCATCGACAACGGTACGTTCTTCAACTTCTCCACCTTCAGGAAGAGGAGGAAGAGAAGCCAGAACAGGATGGTTCTGCGAAGAGCAAGAAATGTCGACAAGAAGTTAAGCAAACAACGCTAGCAAGATAGTAATTGACAAAATGCTAAACATTCGAGAAGACAAAATAGTAGACAAGAGGAAAAAATACCTCGGGAAGGGGATTGGCGCCACTATATGGCGTAATGCGGCAAGAGGATGGAATAGTATCCTTCTTGTTGAGCGACGAGATTCTTCAAATAAGCTTCTCCAAGTCCTTCAAGGGAAGGTCTTTGGAGATCCTGTCGACGTCTTCTTCACCGGCGTACCTCCAAAGGGGATTTTTGCGAGCCTGAAGAGGCTGCACTCTAATCCTAAGGAAATAGGCGGTGATCTCAATACCCGACAGTTCCTTGCCGCGGGTGTTTTGGAGCTTATGGATGCGAGTCATCAGCGCCTCTGTCGCCAATCTCTCATCTTCGGTAGCTTCAGCATCCCAGGAACGGCGGCGAAGGATTCTGGCTCCTCCGTCGAAAGGAGCGATGTTGTTCTCCACTGAATCGGAGCTCTCCTCGTGCACATACAGCCATCTCTTCCGCCAACCTTGGACGGAGTCGGGGAATTTGACGTCGAAGTATTCGACGTCAGAACGAACACAGATAACAACGCCGCCAATGTTGTAGGCGACGTTGTGGGAGCCATTACGGCGGAGGCAGAAGATACGCTTCCACAGAGCCCAATTAGGTTGGACTCCGAGGAAGCACTCACACAGTGTGATAAAAATTGACACGTGGAGGATGGAATTGGGCGTCAGCTGATGCAGCTGAAGCCCATAGACAAAAAGAAGACCTCGAAGAAACTCATGGATAGGGGGAGAAAGACCGCGGATGAGGTGGTCAATGATATGTCCATTTTGCATCACTATTTTATATCATAATTTGCTGCTATTCATTGATATATTTCATATTTGGGGATGATACTTATGTTATTTCATCTATTCTACATGTTTCATGATTATTGGAGGATCGCGCACCGGAGTCAGGATTCTACTGGAAAAAGCGTCGTCAGAATGCAATATTTCTAAGATCAACAATTGATGGAATTTATATGAAAAATCCTATTTTTCCAGAAGACGAAGGGAGCCAGAAGGAAGAGCCGAGGAGGGCCGCTGTGGGCCCACCTCACAGGCCGGCGCGGGCCAAGGCCTGGCCGCACCGCCTTGTGGGGAGGGAGCCCACAGCCCCCTATGGCCTCCTCTCCTTCGCGTACATCTTCGTCCCGAAAACCTAAGCTCCAGAGAGGAGGGTCGCGAAGAGTCACAGGCGCCTCTGCGAGGCGGAGAACACAGAGAGAAAAGAGCTCCCCAGCTGAGATCCCGGGGAAATTCCCTCCCGAGGGGGAAATCGACGCCATCGTCACCGTCATCGAGCTGGACATCATCTCCATCACCATCGTCATCATCTCCACCATCATCACCGCCATATCCACCGCTGCACATCGTCACCGCTGTAACAATTTGGGTTGGATCTTGATTGTTTGATAGGGGAAACTCTCCCGGTATTGATTTCTACTTGTTATTGATGCTATTGAGTGAAACCATTGAACCAAGGTTTATGTTCAGATTGTTATTCACCATCATATCACCTCTGATCATGTTCCATATGATGTCTCGTGAGTAGTTCGTTTAGTTCTTGAGGACATGGGTGAAGTCTAAATGTTAGTAGTGAATTATGGTTGAGTAATATTCAATGTTATGATATTTAAGTTGTGGTGTTATTCTTCTAGTGGTGTCATGTGAATGTTGACTACATGATACTTCACCTTTATGGGCCTAGGGAATACATCTTGTATTCGTTTGCCAATTGCGGGGTTGCCGGAGTGACAGAAACCTAAGCCCCCGTTGGTATATCGATGCGAGGGATAGCAGGATCTCAGAGTTTAAGGCTGTGGTTAGATTTATCTTAATTACTTTCTTGTAGTCGCGGATGCTTGCAAGGGGTATAATCACAAGTATGTATTAGTCCTAGGAAGGGCGGTGCATTAGCATAGGTTCACCCACACAACACTTATCAAAACAATGAAGATTAATCAGCTATATGAAGCGAAAGCACTAGACTAAATTCCCGTGTGTCCTCAAGAACATTTGGTCATTATAAGTAAACAAACCGGCTTGTCCTTTGTGCTAAAAAGGATTGGGCCACTTGCTGCAATTGTTACTCTCGCATTTTACTTACTCGTACTTTATTCATCTCTACATCAAAACCCCCGAATACTTGTCTGTGAGCATTTACTGAATCCTTCATCGAAACCGCTTGTCAACACCTTCGCTCCTCGTTGGGATCGACATTCTTACTTATCAAAATATACGATACACCCCTATACTTGTGGTCATCAAGACTATTTTCGGCGCCGTTGCCGGGAGTGAAGCGCTATTGGTAAGTGGAATTGGTAAGGGAAACTTTACTGTTTGTGCTGATTTTATTTCTCCTCTGCCATAATTCATTATGGAGAGATCTTCTCTGAATTTTTATTTGGAAAATCTACTACTACGCAAAGGTAGTGGATGAGGCGCCAGGTGAGGAAGAAATACCATACAAAATACCTATGAAAATTATTGAACGTGTTGTGGATAACCGTTATACAGGGGATGGAACTGTCCACCCCGGAGATCATTTATTGTTCTTACATGAATTATGCGGTTTATTCAAGTGTGCAGGTATTGCTATGGATGAAGTGAGGAAGAAACTATTCTCTATATCGCTGTCTGGTAAAGCGGCGCATTGGTATAAATTACTGGATAATGGGGATTCTCTTGAATGGAATGATATTGTGCCCCGATTTTATTCTAAGTTCTATCCTCCAAGTGAAATTCACAAAGACCGAACCGCATATATAATTTTTGGCCTCATGATGGAGAGAGTATCGCCCAAGCGTGGGGGAGATTGAAGTCTTTAATGCTCAAATTCCCCATTCGTGAGCTTCCGGTAATGTTATCATTGATAATTTCTATGCAAGACTTTCTTTTCAAGACAAGACCTTGCTGGATACTTCTTGTTCTGGATCATTTACACGCAACAAAGAAGAGTTTAAAAGGGACCTTCTTAATCGGATCCAGGAGAATACCGAAGGATGGGAGAACGACAAAGATAGAGAATCGTATAAATTATGATTATAAATGCATTGGAGCTTTTATGGATACTGATAAATTTCGTAATATGAGTGCTACTTATGGTCTTGATTCTCAAGTTGCTGCAAATCTTTATAAAGCTTTTGCCTCTCATTATGAATTGCCTAAGAAGAATTTTGATAAGTATCATGAACCGTATAAAGATAAAATTGATTCATCTATAAATAAATGTGTTGTAGTTGAAACTGTTGATCATGTTATTCCTGAAGCCTATATTGAAAAAACTCCTTTTCCTGCTAAAATCAAGGAGTACTCTGTTATAAATAGTGTGGTTCATAAAAGTGAAAAGAAACCTATAGAACCTGAAGAGCAAATAAAAGTTGAACCTGCTATTGCAATTGTTAAAGATCTTGTGACTGAAAATGTGGAAGATGGTCATATTATTTTCTGTGAAGATGCTTCTAATATTGTTTCACATCCTAATAAGTCTAGGAAAGCTAGTGTTCCTATGCTATCTGTTAGAATTGGTGATCATTGTTATTATGGTTTATGTGATATTGGTGCAAGTATTAGTGCTATACCTTATGAGCTTTACACGGAGATTATGCACGAAATTGGTTCTTGTGAACTTGAAGATATTGATGTGGTTATTCGGCTAGCTAATAGAGAAACTATCTCTCCAATTGGTATTGTTCGAGATGTGGAAGTTCTATGTGGTAAGATTAAATATCCTGCTGACTTTTTGGTACTTGGTTCTGCTGCTAGTAAGTATTGTCCTATCATTTTTGGTAGACCTTTTCTAAATACTTGTGGAGCTGTTATAGATTGCAAGAAAGAGAAAATTTTGACTAAATTTGCTGGTGAATCTTATGAGTTTAATTTCTCTAAATTTGCCAAAACTCCTTATAAAGCTGATTCGCCTAATAATGATTTTAGAGTTGAACAATGTGCATCTATTGCTCTTGCTCCTAACAATCCTTTGCAACAACATTTGGAGAATAGTGAGAGTGAAGTTTTTAGGGAATAAAGAAATGAGCTTGATGAAATTTTCCTTCGTCAACCTATTCTTAAACATGATTTACCGGTAGAAGATCTAGGTACAACATTGCCACCAAAAGAAGATCCTGTTTTTGATTTAAAACCATTGCCTGATAATCTTAAATATGCTCATATTGATGATAAGAAAATATATCCTGTTATTATTAGTTATAACTTTCAGAGATTGAGGAAGAAAGGTTATTGGAAATATTGAAGAAACACCAAGGAGCTATTGGCTACACTCTTGATGACTTGAAGGGGATTTCTCCCTCTATTTGCCAACATGCCATTAATATGGAAGATGATGCAAAGCCTGTTGTTGAACATCAGCGTCTAATTCCTAAGATGAAGGATGTGGTAAGAAATGAGGTATTAAGACTTCTTGAAGCTGGTATTATATATCCTATTGCTGATAGTAGATGGGTTAGTCCTGTGCATTGTGTTCCTAAGAAAGGAGGAATGACTGTTGTGCCTAATGATAATGATGAGCTCATACCTCAAAGAGTAGTTGTAGGGTATAGAATGTGCATTGATTATCGAAAAGTTAATAAGGTTACTAAGAAAGATCATTACCCTTTGCCTTTTATTGATCAAATGTTAGAAAGGTTATCTAAAAATACTCATTTTTACTTTCTTGATGGTTATTCTGGGTTTTCACAAATTGCTGTTAAAACTAAGGATCAAGAGAAAACCACTTTCACTTGTCCCTATGGAACTTATGCTTATAGACGTATGTCTTTTGGTTTATGTAATGCCCTGCTACTTTTCAAAGATGCATGTCTGCTATTTTTCATGGCTTTTGTGAGAATATTGTGGAGGTATTCATGGATGATTTTTCTATCTATGGGAATTCTTTTGATAATTGCTTGCGGAACCTTGATAAAGTTTAGCAGAGATGTGAAGAAACTAACCTTGTTCTTAATTGGGAGAAATGTCATTTTATGGTTAATGAAGGAATTGTATTGGGACATAAAACTTCCGAGAGAGGTATTGAAGTTGATAGAGCTAAAGTTCAAGCAATTGAGAAGATGCCCTATCCTAGGGATGTTAAAGGTATTCGTAGTGTTCTTGGTCATGTTGGGTTTTATAGGAGATTTATTAAAGACTTCTCCAAGATTTCAAAGCCTCTTACTAATCTTCTTCAAAAAGATGTACCTTTTGTTTTTTATGATGATTGTAAGGAAGCTTTTGAAACTCTAAAGAAAGCCTTAACAACTGCTCCTATAGTTGAACCTCCCGATTGGAACTTACCTTTTGAAATTATGTGTGATGCTAGTGATTTTGCTGTAGGCGCTGTTCTTGGACAGCGGGTAGATAAAAAATTAAATGTTATTCATTATGCTAGTAAAACTCTTGATGATGCTCAAATAAATTATGCTACTACTGAAAAGGAATTGTTGGCTGTAGTCTTTGCTTGTGATAAGTTTAGATCTTATATTGTTGATTCAAAAGTTACAATTCATACTGATCATGCTGCAATTAGATACCTTATGCAAAAGAAAGATGCTAAGACAAGGCTTATTAGATGGGTACTTCTGTTGCAAGAATTTGATTTGCATATTGTAGATAGGAAAGGTGCTGATAATCCTGTTGCTGATAACTTGTCTAGATTGGAAAATATTGCTTATGATCCTGTTCCTGTTAATGATAGTTTTCCAAATGAACAATTGGCTGTGATAAAGGTGAGCTCGCGAGATAGCCCTTGGTATGCTGATTATGCTAACTTTATTGTTTCCAAGTACTTGCCTCCAACCTTTTCAGCCCAGCAAAGGAGGAAATTCTTTTATGACTTGAGGCATTATTTTTGGGATGACCCACACTTATATAAAGAAGGAGTGGATGGTATTCTGCGAAGATGTGTTCCCGAATATGAACAACAGGAGATATTGAGTAAATGTCATGGTAGTGCTTATAGAGGACATCACGCCGGAGATAGAACCGCGCAAAAGGTTCTACAATCAGGTTTTTATTGGCCAACTCTCTTCAAAGATGCAAGGAAGTTTATTTTATCTTGTGATGAATGTCAAAGAGTTGGTAATATCTCCAGACGCAATGAAATGCCTATGAATTATACTCTTGTTATTGAACCATTTGATTGTTGGGGATTTGACTTCATGGGACCTTTCCCTCTTCAGAAGGTAACACTCATATACTTGTTGCTGTTGATTATGTTACTAAATGGGTGGAAGCCATACCTACAAAAAGTGCTGATGGTGAGACCTCTCTAAGAATGCTTTTAGATATTATTTTTCCTAGATTTGGAGTTCCTAGATATATTATGACTGATGGAGGTTCTCATTTTATTCATGGTGGATTTAGAAAAACTCTTGCTAAATATGGTATTAATCATAGAATTGCTTCCGCCTATCATCCTCAAACTAGTGGGCAAGTAGAATTATCAAATAGAGAGATTAAATCTATCTTGGAAAAGACTGTTAATAAATCTAGAAAGAATTGGGCTAGTAAATTGAAGGAAGCACTATGGGCTTATAGAACTGCTTATAAAAATCCCATGGGTATGTCACCTTATAAAATGGTCTATGGAAAAGCTTGTCATTTACCTTTAGAACTAGAGCACAAAGCTTATTGGGCTGTAAGAGAACTAAATAAAGATCCTAAACTTGCCGATAAGAAGAGATTGCTGCAATTGAGTTCTCTAGATGAATGGAGAAGTGAAGCTTATGAAAATGCTAAACTCTTTAAAGAGAAAGTTAAGAAATGGCACGATAGAAGAATTATCAAAAGAGAATTTAATATTGGGGATAAAGCCTATTGTATCGGTCTCGTCTCAGATTCTTTGCAGGGAAATTACTCCCAAAATGGGAAGGACCATATGTCGTTGAGGAGGTGTATCGTTCAGGAGCAATTAAAATTAGCTCTCTCCAAGGCGATGCCTCACAAGTGGTGAATGGACAAAGGCTCAAGCATTATATCTCAGGTGATTCTTATAATGAAGATGTTGATGTTATTCAAGTGGAAACACCGGAGGCTTTCATCAAAGGTCAAATTGACAGTCCGCCAGAGTTCGACTTTGAATAGGTAACAGTACTGGTAATGAAAAGTTCGCGTTTTACTTTCCGAACAATGTTTTTGCTGTTTTTGGAAAATATGAAAAATTACGAGATCGAAACGGAGTGGAGGAGACGCACGAGGGCGTGCCCCATAGGCCGGCGGCCCCCGCCGCGCCGCCCTATGAGGTGGCTCCTCCTTGCCCCTCTCCGACTCTGGTTCGACTGGTACTTTCCTTGTGTCGTAAAAATTCCTGCTATATAATCCCCGGACCCCTGGAGGTCCGTATATCGTTTTCTCGACGTGTTTTGTTTTGAGCTGTTTCTGCCAGGATCTATTTTCAATCTAGAAGCATCATGGTTTCCAACAACAAGGGCAAGGGGCTTTCGGATGAAGAGATTCAAGATCCCGAGTGGAAAGAGGTGGACGAGAGCGTCAAGGAAGAAGATGAAGAAGAAGTGGATGAAGACTCGCGCGCATACCCGCGTGCTACCATCGCAAGCATCGAGGTGGTGGATAACCCTTTTAGTGCAAAGAGGAGCGCAAGAATTCGCACCGGAGGAAGGGTTCCACGTCATTACCTAGCTCCAAAGACATCTTCTTCAGGCACTTACCACCCCTTCCGCAATCTAATTTACAATAGTCAAATTGAAAGGACTCCCAAGGCAGCATTGCCTAGCAATTGGGATATAGATCGTTCTAACACTGCAGGAAGGATGAAGCCTGAAGTTGAAGAGTGGGGAAATAACTCCAAGAGTTGGGACCCGCCGTCGGACATACTTCTTAACCGCATCGAGCACAATTCGGAGATGATCCGCAACCTCATGTACAAGATTGATGAGCTTCAGGAGCTTGTTGAGAAGCTTGTCAAGAATTCATCACCACCACCGTCGAAGGAGTAATTCATCATCGGTATTGGCATCCCCTTGGTTTGTTCCAAGCTTGGGGGAGTGCCGCGGTATCACATCATCACTATCTTTTACTTTTTACTATCAAGTAGTGTCATATCATGAGTAGGGAAGTTATCATATAAGATGGGTTGCAGTGTGGAAGTATCTCTCCTTTAGTTGGTTGTCTATGTATCCCTTGGTGTGAGTTATCGTTATGAAATATTAATGAGAAGTCTTATCATTTACATATTGCACATTTTATTTTAGTTTGCAATCTCTATTATATGATTGATCTTGTTATTAGTATTGGTATCACTTTGGGAGCATTGAATAAATCTATTTGGTTTTGCCAAACTTAGCATTGGTCAATAGCAATCACACTTTGAGGTTTAAGTAGAAAAGAGAAATACATGTAGTTGTTTCATTGTCTTCCTTTCTTGTTAGCTCATAGCTTATTATTCTGAAGTTAAAATTGTTTGTGCTACAAGGAATGTGCATGATTGTTTCTATCACATGTATATTTGTTTGTTTCCCTCAACTCTTATGCTTGCTATCCAAAAACCTGTATTGAGAGGGAATACTTCTCGTGCATCCAAACCTTAACCCAAACCTATGCCATTTGTGTCCACCATACCTACCTACTACATGGTATTTCCCGCCATTCCAAGTAAATACTTCGTGTGCTACCTTTAAACAATTCAAAATTTACTATCTCTTATTTGTGTCAATGTTTTATAGCTCATGAGGAAGTATGTGGTGTTTTATCTTTCAATCTTGTTGGGCAACTTTCACCAATGGACTAGTGGCTTCATCCACTTATCCAATAACTTTGCAAAAAGAGCTGGCAATGGGGTTCCCAGCCCCGATTAATTAACCTTCATAACTTTACAAATAGACACTCCTCCATGGTATGTGATTGTTGGAAGGCACCCGAGGATTCGGTTAGCCATGGCTTGAGAAAGCAAAGGAGGGGAGGAGTGTCATCTAAATAAAACTAAAATAAAAAGGCACTCCTTCATGGTATGAGATTGTTGGCAGGCACCGAGGATTCGGTTAGCCATGGTTTGTGAAAGTAAAGGTTGGAAGGAGTGTCAACCAAAAATAAAACTTTATGGGAGCCGATCTTCGAGAGTTTGTCTGGCAAGGGGATTAGAGTACCCGCTACCATTCGTTGACA
Organism: Lolium multiflorum; assembly: GCA_030979885.1. NCBI lineage: Eukaryota > Viridiplantae > Streptophyta > Magnoliopsida > Poales > Poaceae > Lolium > Lolium multiflorum. Next base: position 228,027,811 of record CM061752.1, read on the forward strand.
ACAACAAACACCTCTCAAAATGTTACTTTTCCTCTCTTTATATGATTTCAAAACTGAAAAAGCTCTAGCACATGATTTAATCCCTGCTTCCCTCTGCGAAGGGCCTTTTACTTTATGATGAGTCAGTAAACCTATTTCTCTCCATCTTAAGCAAGCATTTGAGTTGTTGTGATCAAACCATCTATATTGTGATTTACTTCATCATGTCTTTTACTCTTCCTTGTTTAGTACAAGTTTTATCTGAATGAATATAGCTTTGAAAGTTATCAATGATTATGAGGAGATTATTATGATTGAGTATGCAAGTTGTGCCATATAAACTTTAACATGAGAGCGTTGCTCGATAGTTAAGTATAACCTGTTAATTGTTCTCTGACCAAGAACGAAGTTTGCCATCACCAATTATGATTTCTTATGCACCTTTATTCGTGATTACCTTATACTTTTTTCAAGTTGAATTATATGAGGAAGTTGTTTACTAGAATGTCTTGTGTGAATGAATATGATGCTTCTTGTCCGTATTTTATTTATCGACTCTTCACTCCATAAACATGTGGTCCTGTTTACCGAGTTCAGTTTCGCATGGGGACAAGCGAAGTCTAAGCTTGGGGGAGTTGATACGTCCATTTTGCATCACTATTTTATATCATAATTTGCTGCTATTCATTGATATATTTCATATTTGGGTATGATACTTATGTTATTTCATCTATTTTGCATGTTTCATGATTATTGGAGGATCGCGCACCGGAGTCAGGATTCTGGAAAAAGCGCCGTCGAATGCAATATTTCGGAAGATCAACAATTGACGGAATTCATATGAAAAATTCTATTTTTCCAAGACGAAGGGAGCCGAAGGAGGAGCCGAGGAGGGCCGCCGTGGCCCACTCACAGGCCGGCGCGGGCCAAGGCCTGGCCGCGCCGCCTTGTGGGGAGGGGGCCCACAGCCCCCTCTGGCCTCCTCTCCTTCGCGTACATCTTCGTCCCGAAAACCTAAGCTCCAGAGAGGAGGGTTGCGAAGAGTCACAGGCGCCTCTGCGAGGCGGAGAACACCAGAGAGAAAAGAGCTCTCCGGTAGGCTGAGATTCGCCGGGGAAATTCCCTCCCGGAGGGGGAAACCGACGTCATCGTCACCGTCATCGAGCTAGACATCATCTCCATCACCATCGTCATCATCTCCACCATCATCACCGCCGTCTCCACCGCTGCACATCGTCACCGCTGTAAAAATTTGGGTTGGATCTTGATTGTTTGATAGGGGAAACTCTCCCGGTATTGATTTCTACTTGTTATTGATGCTATTGAGTGAAACCATTGAACCAAGGTTTATGTTCAGATTGTTATTCACCATCATATCACCTCTGATCATGTTCCATATGATGTCTCGTGAGTAGTTCATTTAGTTCTTGAGGACATGGGTGAAGTCTAAATGTTAGTAGTGAATTATGGTTGAGTAATATTCAATGTTATGATATTTAAGTTGTGGTGTTATTCTTCTAGTGGTGTCATGTGAACGTCGACTACATGATACTTCAACTTTATGGGCCTAGGGAATACATCTTGTATTCGTTTGCCAATTGCGGGGTGATAGAAACCTAAGCCCCGTTGGTATATCGATGCAGAGGGATAGCAGGATCTCGTAGTTTAAGGTTGTGGTTAGATTTATCTTAATTACTTTCTTGTAGTTGCGGATGCTTGCAAGGGGTATAATCACAAGTTTGTATTAGTCCTAGGAAGGGCGGTGCATTAGCATAGGTTCACCCACACAACACTTATCAAAACAATGAAGATTAATCAGCTATATGAAGCGAAAGCACAAGACTAAATTCTCGTGTGTCCTCAAGAACGTTTGGTCATTATAAGTAAACAAACCGGCTTGTCCTTTGTGCTAAAAAGGATTGGGCCACTCGCTGCAATTGTTACTCTCGCATTTTACTTACTCGTACTTTATTCATCCGCTACATCAAAACCCCCGAATACTTGTCTGTGAGCATTTACAGTGAATCCTTCATCGAAACTGCTTGTCAACACTTTCTGCTCCTCGTTGGGATCAACATTCTTACTTATCAAAAATACTACGATACACCCCCTATACTTGTGGGTCATCAGTCAACAAAACTGACCCGATACTCGATTGGAGGCGAAGGATAGCTCTCCTCCTTGGGGAAGCGGAGCGCGTTCTCCTTCTTGGTGAACCCCAGCTTCTTCAGCAGGTTCATATCCTGGTTTGAGATCTTAGATCTCTCCCACTCCAGATCTTCGGCGGCCATCTTGGATTCCGGAGTGCTATGTCTGGTTAGACGCGCGCGAGGTGGCATCAATGAGTGTGGAGGAGAAAGGTGTGAGCGTGGTTGAGCGCTTGAAGAAATGGGAGCAATGGAGGATTTTGCAGAGGAGAAGCAGAGGTGCGGCGCGAGCGAAAGTACTAAAGGAGGAAGACGATGACTTTATATAGAGGTGCGGTGAATCGACGCACCGTTGGATGAAGAAATTGCGGGATAGATGGTGTACACGTGGACAAGGGGTAAAAAGTAATTTCAGTCAGATGAGAAAGAACAGGAGCTACAGTACGTGCGCCAGAAAAAGTGGAGGACGTGTGTCTCCCACTTGCGCGACGTGTCAACTTGAAGAGTAATTTGGGCCCGCAAGGCAGTGAGAGGGTAGTTCTCGCGTTTTCCCGATACAGCGATCGTGGCTATCGTCAGCAATGATGTCACCCTGGTAAGAGAAAAATTTGGCTAAGCAACTTTATAAGAATGGCGACAGCAGAAGATTGTGGATTATTTCGAGAGCCTTTGATCAAATACAAGTTTTTGATCAAATGCTCGGGGGCTACTTTGGAAAAATGAAAAGCTCGAGAATGACAAAATAGAAATGGCGAGAGCCTATGATCAAATACAAGTATTTGCTCATAGCCTCGGGGCTACTCCCATCGGAGCGCCTGTCGCGCACCCGACAGATATGAAAACTTCGAGAAAGAAGAAAAATATAGCAACATAAGGTGTTGAGCCTACACCCAAGCACAAGTTCTTGGCTGTAGCCTCGGGGGCTACTCCCATCGGGAACGTTGTTCGCGTGCCCGATGAAATTATAAAAAAGAAAGAAAGAAGAAGAAAAAGTAAGCATATTTCGAGTTATATAAATAACTCTACATATACTCCCATCGGGAGCGCAATATAAGTCATCCGTTGACTCAATAAAATGTGTTATTCCAACAGCCGAAAAAGCACTCGACAATATATTCTCAGAACGCCAAAGTTGCGAACAATTCGAATGCCGCAAAACTTTGCGAAGGTAAGACCAGATCCGTTCTGTGGCGTGGCGCCGTCTCGACGTCGGTTTGTTAATTTTTTCCGTATCAGATACGAAGAAAAATCCTAACGGACGCGTTAGGTACCCGATAAATATGACGGGACTCGACAAAATGGTAAGACCTTAAGCGCCACCTGTCGAAGTTTACACCAGTATCCCGAGATCATGTCCAGGGACGTGATCTTGAAGTAGGTTTTGCGGATTGCCACTATAGCAGTTAACTAGTACCTGATCCGTCAGATGAACTAGCCCCAACTACCATTATCCCTGTACAATATATAAATTCGTATCCAAAGATATGTGGTTAAGTTCGGAACTATTGAACGAATATAAAGTTGGAGATTTTTCTTGACTCTGCGATTCAAGCAAAATCTCGGGGGCTACTGACATAGGCATCCCCAATGGGCCTGCCGAAGATGGTACCCGGGGTTTACTGAAGGCCCATGACCCGAAGGATAAGAAGAATCGGAAGCCCAAGTTGCTAGTTAAGAAAAGCTAGAGTTGTATTAGGATACAATACTTGTAATCATGCGGGATGAGTTGGAAACCCTCCCGGACACTGTAACTTGTGTATCACGAATCCCTCGGCTCCGCCTCCTATATAAGGGGGAGTCGAGGGACAAAGAAAGCATCGATTCATTGTCTCACAAACCCTAGTTTTCATATCGTCGAGCACTTTTCGGCTGAAACCTTCGAGATCTACTTGCCCTCTACTTCCGACTAAAACCCTAGTCTACAACCCGTAGGCATTGACAAGTTAATCCCTTGTCAGTTATGCCTAGAAAAATTTATGATATGCTTTATTTGCCACCTTTGGAACAATGTTATTTGGATGTTCAATTTCCTGATATATATATTACTAAGAAGAAACCTTTGGGGAGAGTTAATGATGTTTTTATTATGGTTGATAATAAAATTTTCCCCATTAATTTTATTTTTTTGGATACTGAATGCAATGATTCTTGTCCTACTGTTTTGGGGAGACCTTTTCTTAGAATTGTTGGTGCTGCTATTGATATGAGAGATGGGATTATTAAATATCAATTCTCACTCAAGAAAGATATGGAACACTTCCCTAGAAAGAGAAAGAAGTTACCTTTTGATTCTATTATTAGGACAAATTATGATGTTGATGCTTCTTCACTTGGAAATACTTGATTCAAGCTTTCTGCGCCTTGCTGAAAGACGTTAAAGAAAATCACTCTTGGGAGATAACCCATGTTTTATTTCTGTATTTTTTCTTTTTTTGAGTCTTGGAAGTTTTTACCTCTGTAATAACCTCTCCTTATCCTTTTTATTTTGTTTTTTTTTGGCCAAGAATAACCTCTAATAGGAAGAAGGTAAGATTTGGGGAAGTTGCTGTTCTGAAACAGATTCTGTGCTGCCACCAAAACGTCGAATTGATCTGATAATTTTTGATCATGTGCCCTGGGTTATTATCTAACTTTTATTAGTTTTGCACTTTTCTATTTGAGCAACAGAGGATTTACGAAATAATCGATCTTTACCTGATGTTCTATTTTGATAGATTTCTTCCACTATTTGCATTTGCCTATTAATCCTTTTCTTTTTGAGTTCTTTTGAGAGAAAGAACTTTTAAAAGAAGTTGCTACAATAGCTAATATTTTACTGGATGTTTGATTTATGTTACAACTGAACCAAAATGGATTTTTTATTTTGATTGCACTAATACTGCTAATGAAAATGTTGTGACCTTTTGTATGAAGAAAGTTTTCAAGTGTAGGGAGAGAAGAATGATGTGATGAGATGAAGGATGGACAAAAGCTCAAGCTTGGGGGTGCCCATGTACCCCAAGAAATATTCAAGAGGTACAAGCGTCAAAACTTGGGATGCCCAAGGTATTTCCTTCTTCATTAACAAAAGTATTAGGTCATCTTTCAAGACACTATATTTTTATTGCTTCATATGATATATGTTGTTCTTGGAGCGTCTTTATTTTTATTTTTGTTTTTAGTTTTTTTTGGTTTGTTTGCTATAGTATATGGTTGGATCCCGGCATACTTGTTTTGGAGAATGACACACTCCATTTTCATTGCATAGAACACTCTAGTTTTCAGTCTTATTGTTCTGCGAGTGTTCTCTTTTGCTCATACTACATTTAGCTATTGTTTTCCACTCGTATTTTGTTCAGAGCTTGTTAGTTTTCTTTAGTTAGGTATGATTAGCTCTCTGGTCTTTATTGATTATTATCTATGAGAGTTGTTTTAAATAAATTGATGGATGTTAGAGACGAGTAAAATATTTTATGCTTATAGTGGTGCAAAACGAAACTTTTTTAGACTATGGCTTAGACTTTAGCATGTCATGTTAGTTGTTATTTTAATTATATGATTATTAGTTATTGTTGTAGCATGACTTGTCTCAAATAGCTTAGAGTGCTTAATGTACCATTGAAAGAATCATGTGTTGTTTCCATCATACAAAAGCATAATATTATGGTATTCTCCTTTCATGCTTTAATTGGGTTGACTTGGCACATGCTTACACTATGTTATGAGTACAAATCAGTCACCTCAAGCCTCTATGATCATTTAGTGTTTGACTTGTAATATCACTTTACGTTTTGATTCATAATGTTTTGTCGGTATCCATGATTATGGTCATTATTGCTCTCTTAGTTGGTCGTTCTCATTCTTTTGCTAGCCTTCACATGTACTGAGTATGAGCTCTACTCGTGCATCCAACTCCCAAAACCCAAAGTTTGCCAATTGTGTCCACCATACTTCAACGACGAAGCGTCTCATTCGCCGAAGGAATTTCGGCGCCGGTTTAGGATGAAGAAGGAGATGTTCTTGAAGATTCTCTATGGCGTCAGGGAGTACGACAAGTACTTCATTACCAAGAAAGATTACACAGGTTTGTGGGGCTTCACCTTAATTCAAAAGTGCACTGCTGCAATGCGCTGTCTTGTATACAGAGCTCCTCCAGATACAACCAATGACTACCTACGGATGGCAGAGTCGACATGTACAGAGACTCTCTACAGGTTTTGCCGAGAAGTCATAGCGGTGTTTGCTAAAGACTATTTGAGAACACCAAGAGAAGATGATACAGCACGGATCCTGCAAAAAAAATGCAGCAAAAGGGTTTCCTGGATGCTCAGAAGCATTGATTGTATGCATTAGGGCTGGAAGAATTGCCCTTTTGCTTGGTAGAGGATCAACAAGGGGCATGCTGGTGAGTGCAGTGCCATTCTTGAGGCGGTGGCAGACCAGGACCTTTAGATCTAGCATGCATTTTTTGGCATGGCAGGAACAAACAATGATATCAACGTGCTGCAGCGCTCTCTGGTGTTTGCCAGGCTAGCTGAGAGACAAGCTCCTCCCGTGAACTTTGAGGTAAACGGCTAGGCATACAACAAGGGGTATTATCTAGCTGATGGTATCTACCTGACATATGCTACATTTGTAAAGACAATTCCCTCTGCAGCAAACGAGATGGAAGCTTATTTTGCAACATGCCAGGAAGCAGCACACAACGATGTTGAGCGTGCTTTTGGGGTGCTTCAGCAGCGTTTGGCCATTGTCAGGTACCTGCTCTCACTTGGTTTGAGTCTTAGATGTGGGAGGTGATGAGCGCATGTGTGATCATGCACAACATGATCATTGAGAGAGAGCGTGACAAACCGTGCAGGATGATCAACCATTTGATTATGAGGGGCCACTTTTCTTCATATGCACAATGAAATTCGAGATGCAGACGTCCATGTACAACTGACCCGAATCAATCTGCGCATTTGCGGGCGAGGAGAGGAGCCACCAACAATGCATGATTTTATTTCTATTTATTTGCCTCTATGAATAATTTAAGTACTATTTGTTTTTTGGGTTGTATGAATAATTGAAGTACTATTTATTTGATTGATTGTATGAATAATTAATTATATTTGTTTGATTGATTGTATGAATAATTTAAATCTATTTGTGTGATTGTATGAATAAAATGTGATTGATATGTTGTTTCAAAATATTGTAAATACAAAAAAAATTGGAGGCTACCGTTTGGGAGGCGTCGGGGTGGGAGCAGCCTCCAAAAATGAAGGATGCACTTCTAGCGCTCCCAAACAGAATTGCCGGCATTCCTGCAAGCGTCTATTTAGAAGCTGTCGGTGGAGATGCTCTAAGCGCTATCCAGGCCGGCCGAACCGACGGCAAAATTCTGTCCGCTGGTGACACAAACAAATCAAAGGGACCGTATGGGTAGCTGATTTGAGTCGGCCCGCTGTACCCATACTCCCCACGAGCCAGCCGGTGCTTGTGACCATGACTCGAGACACTGCCACGGCGCTGGGAACAGAGACACAGTAGCGTCTTGCGGCAGACAGCGACCTACTCAGGCCACCCAGCTAGTACCGTGGGGCGCATGCATGCGGCGCAGCAGGGCAGAGCGTGCAGCGGTGGTGCGGTCGTCGGTCAGCAGCGGCAAATCTGAGCCTAGATCAGTCAATCCTCCATCGCTCGCGCATGGGCGCAGCGCCTGACACACGCACTGACATCGTCTCAGCAGGGGCAGGGCTGGACGGACTGCAGCAAATGCACTGCCGTCGCCATTCAATTCACCCACCAGGGACTCCTTGTCAGTCTCCTCCTGACAGTCCTGCATGCACAGGAAACCGCTTCGCTCTCCTCGGGTCGCCCCCTCCAGGCGACCGAGAGGCGAAACCCTAGCCGCGCCGCCTCCGTCTCCTCCTCCCCCTCCTGCCCTCCTCGTCGCCCCCATAGACGCCGGCGGGCTAAGCCCGCGACGCCGGTGAAGGGGGCGGCAGGGATCTGAGCCCTTGGCCCCCCGCGCGGTTCTAGATGGAGGATCTCCGCGCCGGGATCGCCTTGACCGAGACGGCGGCCGACGAGCTTTCCCTTCGCGGACGAGCTTGTCCGTTGGCTTCCCCGGTGGGGGCTCGGGATCTGAGGCGGCGGCCTCTGGTGGTGTGGCGGCGCGGGCTCTGCGGCGAGCGGCGTGCGCGATGCGGGTCCTCCTCTTCGGCTGTGTGGACGGCGGGGAGGTGGAGGGTGCTGGTCGTGGTGCGGGGGCCGCGGCGTCGGTGCCCCGGACCAGATCGGAAGGATGGCGCCTCCCTCTTCGCTTGGCGCGCCCCACCCTCCCGGCGTCGTGCTCCGACGGTTTTTGGCTGGCGGAGCGGGTGCCGGGCTGGTTGCTGGAGGTGGATTCCGGGAGAAATCCCTGGCTGGCTGTGTCAGCCACGACGGTGGCGACGCCCGCGGGCGCCGTGTTCTTCCTGGAGCGCCGTCAAGGTATCTTGCCCCCTCCCTTCCCCTTCCTGATACCGGGAGAAATCCCAAATCCTTTGGATTGGGCGGCAGCGACGCCCCGTGCGCCGTCACCTTCCTGAAGGTGTCGCCTTGGATCAGTTGGGGTTGTGGGTTGGCGTTGTTTCCCTGATGGTTGGCGATGTGGCTATGGTATGGGCGGTGGTGGTGCTGCTGAGCTCAAGCGTCTGGCTCCCACAATCCTTTTGGATGCTCGCTGGTTCGTGCTCTGCACTCGCTCGGGTGCGAGGTTGCGGGACGACAGGAGCACGATGCTTCTCCCCTGTAGGTGCTTCCCTGAGGCTCGGCTATGCCGTTCCTCGTCTCCTTCAGAGCCCCTTCTCTTCAGCGTCCTCGCCCTGCAGCTTCGTCTCTTCGTGTCAGGTGCCGCGGCCAGCAGCAAGGCTTCTCGTGGTGTGCTCGACGCAGCGCTCGGGTGGGCTCTAGTGTTGGCTCAGTTTTGCAGTCTGGTTCATGTCCCTTCTCTGCTCTGGGTGAGTGTGTCTCCATGGGCGGCGGTACGGCGCCCTTCGAGCCAGGGCGAGGGGGCAGGGGTCCCTCTCCGGCCATGGAAGAGAATGGACAGGCGACGACTCGCCATCTTGCTCCAGCCGTGAATCCTCCCAAGCAAAGCAGATGATCCCATCCCAAGTTTCACCTTGCCTGCTCCCTGGTACTTCGATCGCGTTGGAAGGGCTCTTCGGGCTTCAGCTAGTTTCTGGTGTACCTTATGTTTGCTGTTGTCGGTGTAAGTTGTAAGCTGTTCTTCAGCATCTTTGTACCTTGGCCGCGTGGCTTTATTAATTTAAAGCTGGGCACTTTGTGCCTTCTGTTTAAAAAAAGTCCTGCATGCACACCTGCAAATCTCTGCATCCGGCTTCTTGCTCAATAGACCGGAGACCTCGCAATGGGAACTTTGAACGGTAGTGACATGACATCACGAAACGGTAGTTAACATAAGCAAGGAGGATGACCAAACGAAAAGGTATTAACGGTTTAACGGAGGAGAGCCTTGCTGTGTCTGCCTGTGACCTAGTTGGAGCACTGTTGATCTTAAAGAAAGTTATAATTTCTGTATTCTCTTAATAAGCACTGTACGGCCGTCTCAGGGAGCATAAAGTAAGGCGCTGAGCAGGGTGTGTATGGGCGACTGACTCAGCTTTTGCTCAGAATCTGCAGATGTGACAAACCATCACACGCAGAGGAATCACAGAAAAGAAAATGAAAGCCAACACGCGAGACTCCGCTCACAAGCTAGCATCTCATCATTTAGTATTACAGGGACTCACTGACAGACTGATGCTGCAGGGAAAAGAAAATCTAGTCGCCTAATAAGATTCAGATAGCCTCAACCTATAACTAACTGATTAACACAAACAGCCTCAAGCAGATATTACAGAAATGGAGAAGGAAAAAATTGGAAATGGAAGCGATCGTCGAGCCTCAGCAAGTTTCAGCCTTTCAAGATGCTAACCGATCGAGCTGTCGGTGGCACTCGGCACGGCAAGACAGCACCAATCGATTCGCGCCGTACGTGCCGGTGGAAATGGCTGGTGCAAATCCAACCACTTGCACACGTTGCGATGATTCATTCACCTGCAGATCGTGAAAGCAAAACCATTAAGCTAAGGAAACACTTGGAAGTATGCATGAACTGATGCAGCCGACGCACGTACCGTGGTGGTAGCGGGAGGTGGTGGTGATGGGCAGCTCGTTGTGCGCGGACATGGGGATGGAGATGGACAGCTGCGTCTCGCCCTCCAGCCCCATCCACGACCCCTTGCTGCCCGCCTTCTCGTGCGGCCACTCGTCGAAGAACGGCCGGAGAGGCTTCTGCGCGGCGCCGCCGTCGTCTGACGACGGCTTGTCGAGCCGCAGGTCGGTGCCCAGCAGGAAGCAGTGCTGCCGCCTCTCCTTCTCCTCCTCCTCCTCCTTGGCGGCCAGGTCGATGGCATACGCGCTGCCGTTGTTGCCGTAGCCCGGGTAGAGCGACGCCTGGGTGTGCTGCTGCTGCTTGGGCTGCTCCATGCCGCCCAGCTGCTTGAACTGCCACTGGCCCGCGCTGGCGTGGTGCTGGTGCACGTCCCTCTCGGCGCTCACGTCGGAGGAGAAGAAGGCGTGCTCGCCGCCGTGCACCTCCTTGACGCTGTGCCCGTACGCGTAGGTGTCCTTGCTGTGGTCCATGGTGGCGTAATAGGACGGCGGCGGGTGCGGGTGGGTGGTGTCGAGGTGCAGGTGGAACGGGCTGGCCTGCGCGTGGTGGTGGTGGTGGTAGGCGCCGGCGTGCTGCTGCTGCGGGCGGCCGGCGGAGGCGTAGGGCCCGCCGTAGAGCGCGTGGTAGGGCGACGCGTCGTGCGTGACCGCGCGGTGGTAGGAGGGCGCGGGCGAGGTGGTGGCGACGTTGATGGCGGAGTTGATGTTTGAGGAGGAGGAAGACGCGGAGGAGGATGGCGGCGGGGGCGTGGCCAAGGACATTTCCACAGGCTTTCTTGAACGGTTCTTGCCGCGGTGCATGTGCTTCTCGCAGTACTTGGAGTCCGGGTACGCCTCCTTGGAGCACCGCCACTTCTTGCCGTCCGTCCGCCGGCACCGCCCCGGCTCCGGGTCCTCCGCCTTCCGCCCGAAGCCCATCCCGAAGCAGCCCCAGCCAACTGCAAACGCCATGAGCAGGTAGGACGTAAGTACATGGTATTAATACAAGCTTATTCACCGGAAAGATAATGATGGAGCTGGTGAGTGAGTACGTACGTGCTGCCTGCGGAGGGTAGCCGAGGGAGGGGGAGGTGGCGAGGGCGGAGTCGAGGAGGAAGCTGCGGCGGAGCGGGAGGAGGAGGTCGGAGGGGATGGGCACGCCGGAGGCCATGTACTTGTAGATGAGCGCCTGGTGCTCCAGCTCCTGCCACTGCGACGCCGTGAACGGGCACCTCCCGCCGCCAACGCCGCCGACAGTCCCCACGCCGCCCCCCGCGCGACCGCCCAGCATCATCATCTCCAACAAGACGTACCGCCCGGCTGGCGCCGCCGCCCGAACACAGCAACCTAGATACGCTACCTAGCTAACACCGTGAGCACGGCGAGATTTGCCGATCGGAGCGTAGCGTGCTCCGGTGGTTGTGGTGAGTGGTGACTCGGTGGGCGGTGGGTGCAGGTGAGCACTCTGGGAGGCCGGGAGGGCGGGGGGTTTTGTAGGCGGACGAGGAGGGAGGGGCTGACGCGCGCGTTCAAACCCTACGTGGTGTGGAGAGGACTGTTCCCGGAGGCCGGAGGCAGAAACAAGTGCGTGGGTCGGGCAGCGCAACGTGGGATTTGTCAGTACGGAGCCTTCACGCACGCCTTCACCAGCTGATGCTCTCCATTGCTGAGGACCTACGGTCGCTCAGGCTTTTTTTTTTTTTTTTTTTTTGAGAGAGGCCCTTTACGTCATCTCCAGCGACGCGACGCAAACCGGAAATGAGTCCGGCACCACTTCCAGCGGGGCGATGCGAAGTGATCGGGGCGGCCGCGAAGACGCAACCTGGCTCAAATATGCGCCTCGGATTCGTCTTTGCGGACGTCTGTAAACGTCTGCTCGCGTCTGGCGGACGTCCGTAAACGTCTGCTCGCGTCTGGCGGACGTTTCGTTGGGCCCCGCCAGGCGTTGCGTCGCTTCGGCACTCTGCGCCATGTTAATGGCGATGCCTCGGCTGCCGAGCGGCTGCCCACCTCCGCCAACCACGTTAATGGTGACGCCACGCGTCCCGCGGCCACCGCATGCCGCCGGCCTATATAAAGGGGCGCACGTTCTTCTTCCTCATCCACTCCTCCAAAGAAACCCTAGCCGCCACAAAGCTCGACCGTATCGCCGCCTAGGTGCCTCGCGACGCACCAAGCCCGCGAGGAAGTCCATGGCCGGTCTTGGCCGGCGAGACGGTCGAGGCCGCGACCCTAGGGCCCCGTGGCCGGGCAGGGCCGCCGTGGTGGAGCAGCCACGGCCCCACGCTCGCCGGCGCCTTCCTCGTCCTCGCAGGAGGAGCCTTGCTTCGAGTTCCTCCTCTGCATCGACGACCACCCACTCGCCATCAAGCGGCTACCGGACAAGTTCGCCGAGTTTGTCGACGGCGTCGAGCCGGCGCAGTTGGCTACGGAGGCCACCGCCCGGACCGTGGAGGTCCTGTTCGACGGCGGGTAAGACGTACTCGCACACGGGTGGGACAAGTTCACCCGTGACCTCGCGCTCGAGCCCGGCTGCCAGCTCACCTTCCTCTATGAGGGGGACGACGAGATGATCGTCAAGGTGTTCGACAACACAGCCTGCCGCAGGCGCTAGCACACCGATGAATCCGGCTCGGACACCGATAGTTAGAACATACAGTGTTCTTTCTTTGCAGCGAATCTGGCTACGGGCCAGATGAAGCCAGTAGTCGAGGTTTCTGGATGTTCGTCTCATCAGTAGAACCAACAAGGGCACCATCTCTTCCCGCTGGATTTTCCAGTTTGGGTGATTGGGTGTGCCCTCGGATGTTCTTTCTTGGCAGCGAATATACGGAAATCAACACAACTGGCTTCTTTTTAAAAAAAATTATATTTGTATCGACCATGGTTCAAACTATGTGTTAGTTTGTGTAAACCATGTTCCAAACTATGTGTTAGTTTGTGTAAAATCATTTTTCAAAATGTAATATTTAAAACTATGTTTAAATGGAGAAGAGGGAAAAAAAGAAGAAGAAAAATGCGTCGCCCCGCTGGAGCAGACCCTAGATGCAAACGGAAGCGCGGACAAAAACGGTCATTTTAGCGTCCGCAGCGCGACGCAAACGGACGGTCGCGGACATTAAAATGCGTCGCGCTGGAGATGCTCTTATTGATTAAACCACATCAAAACAAAAAGTTCCTCCGATACAATCCCGGAACAAAATGAAAAACTCTAGAATTTGAAACAGAACCACAAGATTTAGAGCATCCCCACTCGTTTGGGCTCGCCCAAATCCGGCGAAATTTAGCGCCGGATGGATGTAGTTTTTGGCCTGGGGAGGCCCATTTTCCCAGCCGCGAGCCCATGGACGCGCACCCACCGCGTGCATAGCGACGGCGCAGTCACCGGGAAGGGCAATCGTCGGAGTTCCTCGACGCATTGAACCGTCGCGTGGACTGGAGAGCCGGAACGACTCGTCGGGAACGGTCGAAGTGGCCTCGATGCGAGAACCGCCGTAATGGAGCACGAACTCCGGGAAGAGCAACCGCGCTCTCTGTCGAGAGACCTACATATACGGTTTTCGACGGCGACGCCATTCATCTGTTCTCTCGTCACCATCCTCCGTCAACCATGAGCGATATCTCTGGCCATCGGACACCGACAGCGAGGGGAAGCCGCCTGGATGGCGCCATTGGTGGGATCCAGCTGCATCGTCCAGCAGCGACGATTCCCCCCCGCCGGCCAGCGAGGACGAGTTGGACGACGAGGAGGAGGACGAAGAGGCCGTGGAGCAGGCCGAGGAAGAGGCCGAGGAAGAGGAGGAGGAGCAGGAGAGGAGGAGGAGCGAGGAGGAGGACGAAGATGAGGACGACGACGAGGACTCAACTTCCTCCGACGAGGAGGTGGCGAGCCGGAAGCGTCGCCGCGACGACGATGAGGCGGGGCCTTCTAAGAAGAAGAAGAAGTAGTTTAGTTTTAAAGTTTTTATATGTAATTTTATGTTTATTCGAATTATATTCGAAATATATATATAATCTATCTATGTTGCACCAATTGAGAGTTCAAAGCTTTCGTTCGACGAGGGTATTGCCGTAGATCGGGAAGACGAGGGTTTTGCCGTAGATCGGGAAGACGAGGGTTTTGCCGTAGATCGGAGGCCATTGTCGCCGACAAGTTGGGGCCACGCGCTCGCTTGTCCGAGCCCCGAGCGCTCCCGGGGGGCCGGGGATGTCGTGGGATCGCCGGATGGATTTAGGCCCAAATCCGGACGAAAACGAGGAACCGGGGGCGCGACTGGGCCGAAATTCGCCGTCCGGATGGAAAAAACGCTCGCCGGGGGCATGTTCGGGGGACGAGTGGAGATGCTCTTAGCTAGAATATGCGCGCTCAGGGTTAGCAGCACATCTCTGCCGATTTTTAATCTCTAGTCACATCAAAGTATGTTCGTGTTCTGTAATAAATGAAAATAAATGTGAGCACCTCCACATGCAACCTTTTTAAGGATTTATATATGAATCTTGCACGATTTAAATTCTAAGGACAATTTACTACACATACCGATTATTCACAAAAACACATTTTATAGGAAAATTCCTATAGCCATCTTTTGCTGTAAATTCTATAAAAAAACACTTTATGAAAAAAAATCCTTTCCCGCAATTAAAGGCACTTTATCATCCTAAAGGATTCATTCGGACATGACATTCAGATCCTATTTTTATTCCTCTGTTTTCATGTTGCACGAATCAAAAGAAGCTCTAAGTGCCTCTTCGAATTCTATTCAAAACGTAGGGATATGAAAAACACTGGTGAGATATCATGCACTGCAAATTTCTATAGGATTTCAAAACACGGTAATATTGTAAGAGGTGTCTCTGGATGTTGCAGCACCGAAACAAGCACAAGAACTTTACAAGATTTAGGAGATGGATAGAGTGTAAGTACATTAGACTTATAAATGTAAAATTAAACAAGGTTTGGGCTCATGTTGAGATTAATATGGAATGGAGAGCATAAGAAAGGATTTCAAAGGAATCGGATGAACTCAATCCTATGATCCAAATGCATTTCATATAGAAAGTACGATAGGTTGGAATCCTTTAAAATACATATAAAAATACTCGATCCAAAGAGTTCCTTTTTTTTTGAGAATTTCTCTACATTCATATCACGAAAAAATACAAAGTTGTTGACCCTTACAAGCACGGAGAAACACAAACATAAAGGACCAAGAACACCTAGAACACCTTAAGACCATCATAACCCATGAAGATCTCCAGAGCCCTGTGTCATCATCCCATAAACTTGAGAGAAGACCCCTGCAGCAGTAAGAACTACAACCAAGCGCAAGCAGGTCATCATCTTCGACCACGGTGCAATTGCCACCACGTTGCTTCCTCCTTCCTTGACACCAGCGCCGAGAAGGCATGGACACAAATCCAACACGCTTGCAGCAGCCGTCGCCATCTTTGGCTTTGAGTACCGCGAAAAGTGTCCCTTCCGGAAGGAAGGGAACTCGAGTCAACCGACCGGTCAAGCACCGCGGCCGAGCCATCCGACCGGACAAACCAGGAACTCCTTTCAACATCAGTGCCGAGGAAGAAGAAGAACAGCAGCAGCAAATCATACCGACAAGGAGGAAGAAGGGTCTTTGGCGTCACCACGTCGGACCGCCTCTTCCCCTCGCCACCAAGGCCGGCCGGAAGAAGCTGAAAAACATGACAGTCGCAAGCCACCAGAAGAACACAATACCTAAAAAGGAAGGCAGTGGTGCCATCTCCTTCCTCTCCCTCGCCACCACGGCCGGCCGAGGAGAAGGCAACAACATTAGCACTCCTCCGACTCCAGAACACACTCCGCAGACTCCATGGCAGGGTAGAAATTCGACCGTGCCCGAGGAATCCACCCTCCCCCGATCCGCAGATCTGAGAGGAAACCATGCCAGCAGCTCGCCGGCGCCGCCACAAGTGGCCTTGCCGAGATGGGGATCGAGCTCCAACATCCTTATTCCGACGCGATGTCGCCTCCACCATCTCGACACCGTCCAGAACACCACGCGAAGACTAGGTCGGGCGCTTCCCGGCGCAGCAGAGGAAGACCCCCCGCCGCCGCCACGCCACCGGGGCTTTGCCCGGCGGCGCCACCGGCGGTGCGACGGGAGGAGGGGGTGCGGTGGGGGCTAGGGTTGGGGTCGTGATGGAGGAGGTTCGTGTTGGTAAAGATGCTTAATGTGTCTTACCATCCCAAAATGTGTTTTGTTTGGGCGTTCGGACAATTTCTATACAATTGGGAGCGTGTGCCCACATCCACACACTAGTCATTTTAAAACAATCAATTTTAAAGGTCTAATCCAAATTTCATTCAAATTTTAGAAAAATATTTCATTGGAATATATATAAGAAATTCGAGGCGCGGCGTTCGTGATGCCTTCTGGTGGCCTTAGCACCAAAGACCGGTAGCAGGGCCAGCAGTACCAGCACCTCCGGTTATGCCACACAAAAGTTCCGGCAGTACTGAGACTGAGACTGTGGGTTCAGGCAACAGTCCACGACGATAGATTTTATCAAGGTTATAAATGGAAGGGTTCTTCTTCCCCAAGGGGTTACCTCTTTCATCTCTCTCCTCCATTGATGCCCGAAGCTCAATCTTGCAAATCGTCAAACCATTGTGACATAATCTCCTTGATACTTTGGGATTTTGTGTAGTAGGACTAGATCTAGGGTTTCCCCCTTGTATTCCTGTGTGGATATAGCTACCCTTTGACTCTTTGAAACTCAAAGGGAAAGGAGGTCAATATGGAGCTCAATCTAGGTGTTGTGAAGCTTTATGATCGTCGTTGGGAGCCTCCAATTAAATTATGGAGAGAGACCCAACCTTGTGTAAAGGTTTTGGTTAAAACCTTAAAGGTTACGACTTATTGGAGTGTGACCTCACCTTTGTGGCTTGTACACCGGAGAACAGAGTGAGGCTTGTATGGCGTTAGTTGGCCTCTGTGGCACCACACTCTTCGAACGTAGAGACACTTCTTTTAAAAAGGAAGGAATCACGGGAATCAACCCTTTGTATCTCCACGTGCTTCTCTGTGAGTTACTTCTATTCTTTATCATCTAAAGGTATAATAGATGCCCCCTCATGGGGCAACTAGGTAAATCAGATTTGATTAGCCTTAGATTTTACCTTCAGTAAATCTGGACCGTCAATTTTTTTACCGCGCCGGTATAAAAGGGCAATTGAACGGAGGAAACCCTAACTTCTGGGCCCAATCCCCTCCCGAGCGCCTCCTGCCCAATCCCCTCCCGATCTCCTCCTCTTCCAATCCCCCAGTCGCTCGCGCCCGCCTCCCACCTCGAGCTCCGGCTTGACCCGCTGCCTCCCGTCCTCCCTCCTCCAATCCACCTTCGTCTCTCCCCCAATCCCCACTTCGTTTGTCTCTCCAATCCCCCAAGCCCTTCATCCTCCAATCCCCTTCTCCTCCGTCACAACATCTTCCCTTCTGGTCATCTCTATCGCTGGAGCAGAAAGAGAGAGGCGGAGGGCAGAAGCAGTGGCATGGCTGGAGGAGGAAGAGTGGCTGGTCGCCACCAGGAGGCACTGCCGCCGCGCGTCGCCGGGAGCAGCCTAGCCCTCCGCTCCTCCACCTCCGTGTCTTCACCGATGTCGCTGTCCTGCAGCCCAACGACCTGCCCTCCTCCACCTCTTCTTCAAAGGAGGCCTGCAACTTCTCTATCACACATAGGATAGACTACAACTCTACAATGGTGGCTTGCAGGGTAACAGGCCAGAGCAACGATGCTGGTGCGACCTGAACACAACAGATCTGGACAGTGACAGATGGAGGTTCGAGTTGCTCGCTGTAGTTTTCTTCCCCTTTATATTATTCTGTGTTTTACTTAATTTATTGATCAAGAATACTTGATTTATTGATGCTTCAGTGATTTAACTTTTGTGTTTGTGGCAATCAACAAGTGCCCATTTGAGTAGCAAACAAGAATCTTGCTACATACCATTATGTACTAATGTTGTTCAGATTTATCTTTTAGTTGATAAGGAGAAGGTATTTCTCAAATGAACTTCATGCCCCTGGCCCATGGTCTGTCACTCCCAGAGAGTATACCATTCTTCCTGTAGAAACTATTAATGACGGGGAGCTGTTTAAAAGGAAAAGTTGAGCATTTGTAGCCTCATGCGTTACTGGCAGTATGCTAGCGCGCTCACTGGATCACTATCATCTTTGTAGTTGTCATCTGAAATCTATTTGACTGGAAATACATGGTTAACAAATACAGTTCTCTTATCTATTACGTGCTTTGCAACTTCTTGTTGAGACATTTTATTGTGTTCCTTTTTGCAGCTATGGCGGACAGAGATACAAATACAATGGTGTTGTCCCGTTGCCTGCTCAGCAGAACCTAACTCCACCACTCACTCTCTACCTGCTGCAGCCAATGCCCTCTTGCTCAGAGAACTACAGATATCACAGGTTCTCCTCATCGGCGAATCTTGACGCAAGCAGTAGTACGCCAAGCCGACTAGACGTCAATTTATTATCCATGCGCTCGGTCACCACTATATACTATGGTGGCTATTGACAAGATTATGAGGCTTATGGTTGTGTTTATGCACAATCTCAAGACCCTAATTACCAGCAACCAGAAGCAGCGCAACAGCCGCTGCAACAGAAGGTGAAGTTCGTCGATTGATCTCAGTGCCTATCTAGCTCTAGAGAGTTGCAAATTCAACACTGAATTCTATTTGACCACGAGTCCAACATTTCAATAGTAGTGGTGATAACCATGAATTTTGCTGACTAATCTAAAGCTGTGTTTCCTTTTGACATGTACCAGCTGAGAAAATATCTTTTAGTTTGAGTGCTCTTATCTTTGCATAGATTGTCCTGTACAGAAAACACGATAAGAAATATTGATATGTGCTTTCATGTAAGGGCTAACCTTGCTCAGTTATGAAACTTTAAATAAACCAACTGCCTGAAGGTAGCATTAACAAAATGGATCATTTTAATTTGTAACCCCGATAGTGTGATTGTTCACCATCTAATACTTCAGTACTTTGATTGTTAGTGATTTGACTATATTCATTACAGGGAAGAAACAGAGGGAAAGCTTAAAGGCATTTTATTAAGGAAAATTTGCATGCTCTAATGCACGATGAGGGTTTTTAATTAATTTCGTTTGCTTCATCTGCTCCTATGTGAGAATTCCTCTCTGTTTCTAATTTATCTTCTTTCATCCTTTTTTTGTGGAGTTTTTCACCTTTTCTTGCTCAAACAGAACCAATAGTGGACTTCTCTGTTTAACATTAATATTGTTTACATTTATGTTATTTCACTTTGATAACTATTAGCGTCGTGGGTTCCACCTGGTGGACCTCAGTATTTTACTTCAGTTTGCGACTTTGCGTTGTTGCAGATCCCCTGCTTATTGCTTTTTAGTTTGTATGTTTCATTAGAATAGGATTTTTAAAGGAAGTTGGTTTGTTTGATGGGAAAAAGATGTGTTCTGCCAATGGAGATGGTTTATACATCCTTCATAGTTATGTTTCAAGAATTATTTTAGGTCACCTCTAAAAAAATAAAGAGAACGCAGACCATGGTAGCATTCAGGTCGACCATTCAAAATAACCACCTGATTTGAGCTTTTTTAGCAATATAGTTCATATCATGTTAATTTCCCAGCAATGCATAGTCCTCGCCATGTTTGTTTTTCCAACAGCCCCAAGCACTTTCCTATTTCAAACAAAATGCTAAATTTTTTGATCTGTTGTTTTTTCCTCATTTGTTTTTGCAATTGAATCATCTTAATTTTGATGGCTTTATATTGATAAATTTATTCCTCATTTGATAGATTTTAAGCATCTACATATCCATGAACATGCCCTCCTAATTTTCACTGACGATGTCAAATCTATGATCTTCTATTGCAAGAAGGTAAGATATGACATATGATTATATGTCCATGTTCTGCTACTCAATTTTATTTTGGCATCTATACATGATAAGGCCTATGCCCCTTTTATAAGAATAAACTTAAAATATGTTCTCATCCATAACTAATCAGGTGCTATATTGTTCTTCAAGTCTGATTGTACATTTTCCTTGCTGCATGTACTGTGTCTGCTGCAAACTATGTATTTTCGATGCTTATTCTTTATATGACATTGCCACCTCGCGCCGCACCCCATCTCTCACACGATCCGCTCCCTCTCCACTCCAGATCGTGGTAGAGCCACCGCCGCAGATTGATACGGGGGATTGAGCACAAGAGTGGCCTCGAGCCGCCAGCGAGCTCGCCCTCATGGGCACTGCCGGGAGACCGAGGCGGACGGTCTACGCGGCCTCCGGCACCATCGGGAGATTGGGGAGGATGAGGCTGCTGCTGCCGTGCACATGGTGGGGAGGCCGCCGTGAACAAGGACCACGGCGAGGCGCACATCGACGAGCGCGGGGTGGGCGCCGCCAGGCCGTCGACGAGTGCCCTCGTGCTCCCACCACCACCGGCGGAGGGAAGGCTCCGCGAGCGCGTCTCCAACGAGCATGAGCGGAGGAAGCTGGCCGGACCTTATCTCATCAACCCTGCAGCGTCGCATCGCAAGGAGGAGCACATGTGGATGCTGCTATGTCGTCGTCGTCGGTGGGAGGAGCGGAAGGCCGCAACTAGCTTCTCTCCCTCCGACACCGCATCCGCCCGTGCAGGAATCAGGCACGAACATGGGGGCACCTCCAAGGAGTCTGCTCTGTTCTGAATGACAGCCAGGAAAGCAACTTCCCAGCCTCCTCCACATCCTCTTCCCTTGCCTTCAGAGGAACTGATGCAACGATGACCTCGTGCTCAACTTTGGACTCAGCTAGAGAGCGGGAGTCCCTTCTCCTTGATCCATGAGTAGGTACGATTTCTTTTCGTGCATCTTAAGAAAACTGTGGGAACGAAGCTTTCTTTCAGCTTTTACAACTGGTGAATAAGGGGCAGCAACATCCATCAAATCAGAACATATAGTAGCAGATCCGCCTCTTCCAGACACAATCGCCACCGTTAAACAGCAGACTTGTTTTTCTTTAATTTTTTTGTTATGGATGATTGTGTTTGTCATCTAACAATTGTGCTTGACAGGTCCAAATGATTATGGCTTGATCTTGAGATCAGCTCCGAACTATGTGGAAGAGTTATCACATCTCCTGAAAGTGACGAATGGCAAAAAAATTGTTCGTTCGCAGCATTATTTAAGAGAAATGGTTACAAGTGAAGCTGGATACGACTAGATGTGTATCTGGAATTCTAGATCCGTCCCACATGAAAATCTTTTAGATATGTAGTTTCCAAGATCACATCCGATAAGAAAAGTCAGTTCCACCTTGCAATCTTGAGATCAGGTATGATACACATTGAATAGGTAATCTGTGTGCTTTTCTGCAGCTTCGAAGTTTTATTTGTAGCCTTAAGGTGTTACTACTTTATTTCAGGCTCCTCACCGTCATCATTGATTCTTTATTTTTGCAAACTTCATTTCTGGTGGAGAGGTATTTTCTCTCTTTTCTTAGCATTGCAACATCATTAGTGTTATTTTTATAGTTTATATAACCTGCTTAAATGTGCAGATTGGACACACAAGTTCTTGAACCTCATAGTCGTTATCTTTCTAAAAAATTGTTTCTATATTTTCCGAGGTAAGTTCTGACTTATATGCTTGCTTGTATTGCTGAATGAAACAGTGACAATGAAACATATGTATGGTTTGATGTGTGAATTCATATGACAGTTGTACTTTATTTCTCTCTTTTGGTAATCTAAATATTCCCTTCTAGCATGCCATGTACCTGAATTTATCATTTTATTCTAGGCTACATGCACAATTTCATAAGCAATTGATGATGCAGTGTTGGAATTAAAACTTATGAGTTGCGTACCCTTCTGTAACCACGATGGAGATTTATTAGCTGTTGAGCTGGATACTTTCTAAAATTAAGGAGGTGAAATGAAGCTTTTATGGAAAAAAGGTGTTGTGGTTTATATGAATTGCAAGCATTGCTAGGTGACACTATCTATTTATTCTTTGCTCTGTAAAAATCATTGGTATGAGCGAGCTAAAGTCACAACTTGCATGCTCTATCACTTTTAACAGAGTTGATGACTTGCAAAAGCCTATTGAGAAGCCAATGAACATTAATTGGGAAAGCTATGCAAGATGTGCCGTTTATGCCTTGCAAAATAGTGGATATGATCTCAGATAGGTA
This sequence comes from Lolium multiflorum, assembly GCA_030979885.1. Lineage (NCBI taxonomy): Eukaryota > Viridiplantae > Streptophyta > Magnoliopsida > Poales > Poaceae > Lolium > Lolium multiflorum. Next base: position 228,050,327 of record CM061752.1, read on the forward strand.
TCTACATTTCATCCATGAAACAGTACAGTCCACCCAGCCTTCGAAAAACTTTAGAAGCATGGAATTGTTACAGGGTATTAACTCGGTTGCACCTTTTTTTTCTACGAACATGTACTCTTTTTTAGTGAACTTCGGACCATTTTCTTGGCTTATTTAGATTTTTATATGATTGGAAAACTTAATTGTATTTTTATTTCACGTTTTACTTAATGTTTGCATGATTCATGGTACATTTCAGGTTTGGGTGATCTGGCCATTTGGTCCTTCTGCAACTAAATGGGCTAAATGGTAAGCTTCAGCATTAATCTCTTTTTCATTCCCATTTTTCTCCCATGCTGCACAAGTTCATTTTCGGGGTTCAAATTATTTTAGAATCTGTTCCATAATGTGTTTGGAACTCTAGATGATCCCATATATGTACAGATCAGCATGTGCCAACATTCTGCACCTTTTATTTTTATTTTGTAGGGTCTAATCATTTGATAAGACCTTGTTTATCATTGTAGTGTTATTTAGTTAATCGACCTTGTCCTTTTTTTTGCTCCTTTCAGATATGGTGCATATTATATATGCTAAGTTATTTAATGTGCTATATTGACCGTGAATCGCATATTACTTAGGTCTATTTGTAGTAACATTTCCATATATTTCTAGGTCCCATTAAAGTTGTTTTCAAGGAAGTAGAATGGATTGACTAGCTTTTCTATACTTATGCCAATAGCTCATCTGGCATGACTGACTAAGTTCTTTCACATTTTTTCAAACATGTGCCTGCCGTTATTTTTGCTCTCATAGTAGTCCTCCTTTCATTTGGAAGTTGTAGACATAACTTTAAATAGTGGATTAACATCCATATTAGAACAAGACTGTTTTATGTGAATCACTAAATGTAACACTCCATCCGTTCACTAATATAAGATGTTTTGGAAAGCTAAGTTGTCTTATACACGAAGTATTAGTGAACAGAAGTAGTCATTGTCAATTCTTATGTAAACTCATTCATTAGTCACGTATCATTTTGATGCAGTTATATGTTTTTTTTGTGAGCTGCTATTACATATCAATGAGTTGTTTTCTAACTTACTGGAACAGCCCAGAAGGCATCAAAATTATTTCCTCTCATCTTGAGTTTCCCCATAGCGAGGCTCGGATTCTGATGTTAGCATGGTATGTCACTGTTCTCTAAATGTGCCTGGTGATGTATCTTTTTTAGTAACTTAAATATCTAATACTAAATGACATATATCTTGTATCAGGAAAATGGAAAATGGGCTGTAAAGCAAGGTTATTTACTCTGGTGTGCATTATTTTTAAACTGTCAAAAATGTTTATCTCTATAATATCATAGTCATTTTGAAGTTTTACTGGCATGAAAGCTCTGCGAGCTGATAGTATTAGTAAGCTGAAGAAGTCATTCCCTAAACTAACCCAAGAAGTGAGTAGTCCATAAGTATGTAATTAGTAGTTAATTATATTTGAAAGGTTTGTATTTGTCAAGGGTGAAATAACAGCTAAATGTTTGTGTTTTTGTTGTTTTTGGTGTTGTACACATTAGTAAGAGATGTTTAGCGTATATTTTATTCATATAGATTTTGACTCCTAACAGAATCTGGGCTACTGTCTGCTCCAGATTGAATATGTGATTTGAATGTTCCTTAATCTATCTGCAGTAAATGTCGTTTGATATTGATATGAAGAGGTTGAGCTGCGAGCTTTTCTTTTTCTTCTAGATGCTTACATCCATTGGTGATTTGGTAGACAATTCCTAAAATTTGTAGTTCACACTCAATGTTTTTACTTGTGGCAAGATCGTTTTGTGGAAGTTGCTGCAGCGAAACTTTTTCCTAGAACTATATTTCGTAATATTAGCTTTACCATTAATTTGTTCTCATGATATTCATTCAATTAGATGATTTAGAATTAGTGGTACTTACTTTTGCAGCATACTCAGAACTAAGCACGAGGTGTACTGGAGATCGGAGACAAGATTGTTTCGATGTAGGGTTAGTGGTTTGGCGTCGTTGGCCGTCCGATATTTCTGTTTGCTATCGACCCCTTTCTTTCTGTGGCTATGGTAATCTCTCTCTCTCTCTCTCTCTCTCTCTAATTACCTAATTTGCAAGGATCCATGTATTCTAAGGTCAGAAGGTTGAATATATATATTTATATGATATTTCTATCGTTGCATTTTTCAGACTCACGTACTATTTTACTAAATAGGATGACATAAGGTAAGGCACTCATATTAGATTTTGAGTAGAAAGACTTAATCTGCTGCGCTTTTTACACCTAAAATTCTCTTCAGTTGGTGCATTTTCTAGACCATTTTGTATACCAGCAGATTTTGGTGTCTCTGATTGTACCAATAGTTTCTGTAGATAAATTATGTTCCTCTATGTAAAAACTATCTTCAAGAAGTAGTATATATCAGATGATGTATGCTGTTTCAGTGTTCTTCTTGAATAACAAATTCTGGCTTTTCTGGATGTAGTAAAGATTCCAACACTATTTGCTAAGTATTTTCAATAACGATGTTTTATGGTGGATAACCAATTGTTGGTTTCCTGTACACTTAAGCCAACAAACACAAAATCAACATATTTCCTCCTTTTCTAATCGCGATAACACAATTTTGTAAGGATTTTTTTGAATCTGCTCATCACTTTTTTTCCCATGATATGGGGACTACATACATTGCTCTGTTTGAGATATTAGCTACCAATAGGTATCTCTTGTTGTACTCAAAATATCAATAAATAAATGAGACATGCATGGTTTGTCTTGGCAGTATACCTTTTTTCTCTTGCCCTTTGGTCATGTGAGCCAGGTGAACTGTTACGAATTTTGATTTCTACATCCAGTCTAAGCAGTGGTGGAGCTTAGTTGAAACAAAACCGGGCTATGGCCCGCCCAACTTTGGAGATTTTCTTCATACATATTGGTAAATTTAGCCCAATAACAACCCATATTACTCTCCTTAAGCCTAATTGCCCGCCTAGGTTTTCCTGGCAAGCTCCGCTACCGAGTCCAAGAACCATCTTGATTTTAACCAGGTTTGGACTACTGGCATTTTGTGAAGTCGGTTTTATCCTTAGAATAAAATGGTACTGCTTCTGGAAATGTGAAAGTGTTGAGGAGCCATGTCTTGTTTGTTTGCAGTTCTATAAATAGCGAGGGATCAAGCAACCATTTCGACCTCGAGGTGAACATTCCGAATGAGATGGACCCTGATATTGGTGTGAAAGGGAGACATGGGAGATTCGATGGCAGACCTTAGCAGTTGTGGCTTAATGTGATCGGACCTGTTCCCTTCAGATTTGCATATGATTTTGTTATAGAGCCTTTTTCTAACATCATGTTATTCTGGGTTTGAGTGTAAGAAATACAAATGGTATTTTCCTTTTCCTCGGTCTTTCCAGAATTTTCTCATTCTTATGGATCATCAGTTCATTGTTGTGGCTTAGTTTTCTAGCTTAGTGCTATCTAATTGGTAGGCTATATATGATATGTGTGGGTCCTGAAAACTCACAAGAGCTGTAAATTCTTTTATGTACTAACTGATAAGTTGGAATAGTAATTGTTCTGTGTGCATCATGAAACTTACAAGCCTCACTATTTTATCACCGTTATTCAGAAATAAACATTGGCATGAGCTCCACGGGGTCGTGCGCCAAGGCGCACATCTAAATCTAGTTCTTTATTATTTGTATCCAGTATCGTGTATACCTTGCCATATAGGATCGTCCACCTAGATTCATATGTAGAGCCTTACCTTGAGGAAAAGAACTAAAATTTGGTAGCGCCTATTCACCCCACCCTCACCCACCCCTCTAGTCACCTCGTATAACTTTACATCGCCTGATTTTTTTTCAAACTTACAGCATCTCCATGGGTAAGGATGGCAATGGGCAGGGTATGGGCAGGGTAGAGCAATACCATACCCATACCCGTATAGTCAATGGGTACAAACTTCTACCCATACCCGTACCCATGGGTATAAAACTTTACCCATACCCATACCCGGCGGGTACCCGTACCCATTGGGTACCCGGTGGGTAAGTTAACTTGTACACAAGTCAATCAAAATTTTACATTTATCGATAAGAAATCCGATTAAAAAAAATTAATTATCTCAACTCAATAATAGGTAGTTGAGTACATAACAATTAACATAATATAAACATCACATTCTCATATTCTAACTCATAAGTCAACAAAGTAGACGTCTCACGTAAGAATTTAACAATAAACGGGCAGGGTATGGGTATACCCGCGGGTACGAGGCTATACCCGTGCCCTGCCCATGACTTAACGGGCAGGGTATGGGTACTACCCATGGGCATAAAAGTGTACCCATACCCTGCCCATGCGGGTACGGTACCCGCGGGTACCCGTACCCGTGGGTAAAATTGCCATCCTTATCCATGGGGCGTTGGCAAGGAAGAAGTAACATGATTAATTTTTTGGGTGAAACATCGTACAACGCATACGCTCAAAAATATGTACATACATTCACTTATATGAATACACACACACATCCTACCGATGAGAGCGCCTCTTGGTGAGAATGATCCGATGGGTTTTTAGATTGACGAAGTTACCACATTGATCTTGCTATCCATTGCAATATCATCATTTCTAATAAATAAAAGTTTCACATTTTTATAAAAGGAAAATTAAAAAAAAAGGATTCTAATAAATAAAAGTTTCACATTTTTATAAAAGGAAAATTAAAAAAAAGGATTTGATCCCTGGTGGCCTCGGATACCACTGCGCTGCGTGCGTTGGTTCTCAAGTATAAATCAACTTTTTATTGAGAGTATAAATCAACTGCAAAGGGTGAAACTTGTGACAAAAGAGGCTGGGCTCGTACCCGGAACATGTCCTGCCCGTGCACGTCCACGTACGTGTGAGCGAAGCAAAAAACGGCGGCTTGCTTAATCACTCCCGGTGCCTACTCATCATAATTTAAGGTGAGGGTACAGAGGATTGGTCATCCAGTCAAGATGCCGCGTGCGCGCTGCAGATTCTGCTGTGTGCGCGCCTCTGCCAGCCCGCTCGCTCAGAGGCTACTCCCACTGATCGTAGTCGTACTGCCCGCTGCAGCGCTGCTCGGGCATCCGTAGGCGGAGCCATGGAAAATCACGACGAAAACTTGTCGGTTCTTTCCTGCGACCGGCCGGGGCCAGAGGTGACGGCGTCTACGTGCCGCTGATGGCGCTGGGTACCAACTGGGCTGAGTTCGCTGCATTGCTGCTGCCCTTTGCATTGCTAGACTTTGAAGTTACTGAAATGGGTACACCATAGCAGTTTGCTAACATGGTATGATGATTACCTGTTTGCAGATACTCGTTTTAGTTTTAGGTGTCGGCAAGGTTGTGTCATCTAATCGACACAAACCCGTATGAACATAAATTTATCTTCACAACAAATCATGCAAACTTCTTTGGAGTGTTTTAATATTTTTGCAGCGGCACACGCAGTAACCAGAAGCCAGTAACCATGACACGGCGAGAGATACTTTTTCCCTACATGGGTGGCAACATAATCTACGGACTGGGCCTCCGCCTTCATCTTAGACGTTTTACAATTTCTAATGTTTGATATTTTTTCGATAAAGGATGTTTTATTACTTTAAGAAGAAATTACATCCAGCTTCCGCATAATCAGGATGCACACAGCCGTTTTGTTGTCTCAAATCAGAAAGGATAAATATAAAAACTTGGCGAGATACATATCGGAACGATGAATCATATGACGCCTAAGGTATAGGTGGGGCTTCTATCCGTAGACTATGCTGCCACCAATGTAGGAAAAAAGTATCCCTCGCCGTAGCCTCCAACCGTGTATAGACCTCCGTAAATAGGCCTCGGTTCTCCACTCGCTGAAGAGGTAACCACGAACGGAGAATACTTGTACATCTGTTGATGACCTGCAACAAAGAGCAATTTTTGTCATTAAAGATCTTGTCATTTCTACATAGCCAAAGCGTCCAGATAACTGCTAGCGCCCCCACTCTAAGAAGCAACTTAAACCTTGAATCGACACCATGAAGCCAATTGTCAAAGACATTGGTGACACTAGTCGGAGGATACAGGGTAGACGCTACTTGGATGACTGACCATATAGATCTCGCGAACTGGCACTGGAATAATAAGTGTTTGATGGTTTCCTCCTGATGACAAAAAACGCACCGTGTACTTCCATGCCAATTCCGCTTAACAAGATTGTCTTTGGTGAGGATAACCCCACGACGAAGATACCATCCAAAAATTTTGATTTTTAATGGTATCTTCATCTTCCAAATCTTCTTATTGTTATCGACTGGTAAATCAGAAAGAAGGATCGCATTGTAAGAAATATTTTGCAGAAAAAGTACCATCTACATGAAGATTCCATCTAAATTCGTCTGGTTCAGGTGATAAATGAATATCTCTGAGTCGGTGAATTAGGGTATTCCATGCCACAAGTATTTGTCAAAGTAAAACCCGTCTGAACGTCACATTCGGAGGTGAGGTAGCCATTACAGAGGCAATGGTATCACCTTGGCAACGAGCAATCCTATACAGATCAGGATACTGTTCACTAAAGGGTGCATTGTCAAGCCAAGCATCTTCCGAGAACCGTATTTGTTCTCCATTCTAGATTGAGAAAGTACCATGGCGAAAAAAGACATTTTTTGTCGCCATAAGACCCGCCCAGAAGTGTGAATCCCCAGGTTTTCAAACCACTTGGGATAATGTGTTCGAGCCGACATACTTTCTCCGAAGAATAGCTTGCCAAATCCCATCCTCAGTAAGTAGCTTAAACAGCCATTTACCCAGTAGAGCTGAATTTTTGACCTCCAGGTCATGAACTCCAAGCCCTCCTTGATCTTTGGGACTAAAAACTATACTCCAATTAACCAGTCGATATTTCTTTTTCTCGTTATCCCCTTGCCAAAAGAATCTGGATCGATAATAATCTAGTTTATGCGGAATTCCTTTCGGTAGAATGAAGAATGATAACATATACAGTACCATATTCATTAGTACCAAATTAATGAGTACCAATCTTCCTCCCAGGGACAACAATTTACCTTTCCAACTACTAAGGCGTTTTTGTAGTCTTTCTTCCACTAATTTCCATTCCGCGATTGTAAGTCTCCGATAATGAATCGAAATACCCAAATAATGGACAGGAAATTGGCCTTGCCCACAACCAAACAACTCTGTATACAGAGCCGTATCATTTTGGGCATCACCGAAACAGAACAATTCACTTTTATGGAAATTGATTTTCAATCCCGACAATTGCTCAAAAGTCGCCAGAATTAATTTCAGATTTTGAGCTTTTTCAAGATCATGATCCATAAACAGAATTGTATCGTCGGCATATTGAAGGATAGATAAACCGGCATCAACCAGATGTGGAATCACACCTTCAATCTGGTCATCAGATTTGGCTCGCTCTATGAGTATAGCCAGCATGTCCACTATAATATTAAACAACATCGGTGATAATGGATCCCCTTGGCGTAACCCTTTTCGTGTTTGCAAATAGTGACCGGTGTCATCATTACCCTGGATTGCTACACTACCTCCATACACAAAATCATTTATTAGAGCGCGCCACTCTGGAGAAAAACCTTTCATCCTAAGTGTCTACTGTAGGAAAGACCACTTGACTTTATCATACGTTATAACATGAATTATAACATGAATTGCAACTGAGATTTAATGGGATCATCTGACTGAGAAGGAAGTTAGTACTCACTCGACTGAGAAATAGTCCCAATTTTTTTTTTTGTGAGTACGGTTTCGTTTTTGTTTGAAGGAGTGACGAGACGAAAAAAACTCATTCTGGTTAGAGTTGATTCATGCGTGGAAGGTAGGTGGTGCAAGTAGAAGCAGAGGGGTGGCAATGCTGGGTGGATGCTGCCACGGCGCCACCAGGTGCAGTGACCCTGCTCCTCTCTGAATATTAACACAACACTTGTTAATATTATTACTGACTGCAAATGTTGCAGCGCTGCAGGTGGCAGCAGACAGAGAGCGAGAGAGGAGACAGGCAGATTCTGACAGCCCACGCAGATAGCCTGCGACCACCCACCCCACCTCCACACTCACTTCCGGCCGAGAAATATCGCAGGAGTACACGTACTCCACGAAGTGGTTTTATACACGTCGGTAGAGCACCAGATATTTGTACTGTTGGTCAGCAGTCACATGAGGGACGAGATGCGTATGCCCATCGTGTAGATCCCAACCAGGCTCCGTCCGTCCACCAGAGGAGACGCCATGGAAGGTACAGTGCATCTATGTACTGCTCGGTCACTCATACGTACTGCCACACACTTCAGTACTATCACATATTCATGCATGTATCAGGTACTGGTATGGAGTACTCCAATAGCACGAAAACGATGGGTACCTGAACCCAACTGAGCTTGTGAAGGATGGTTTTCTATCACTAGGGCTACTCTCTGCACCTGAGCGCTCCCACCTGCCCCCATTGAGAGTCGCCGGAGTTCTCCCGGCTCCTGTCCCTCTCACATCCGGCGGCCCGGCCGACCGGTGTGGTGATGGATTAGGAGGCCGGCTCCCTGTACAGAGTAGAGTTAGGGCTATGTCTAGGTTTGGTTTTCCCTGTGTGGGGTCTGGCGTCATGCCGTCTTCAAGCTCTTCTCCGGCACCTGCGAGCGGCGGCCGGAGGAAGCCATGTCCACCGCCGTGTTGCTTTCCATGGTGGAAAGTGATGCTGCTGGTCGGATTTGGTGCGAGCTCCTTCAATAAGCTCGCTCTCTACGCTCCAGGTCGTGATCTGGAGACAGATGGTGGTGGAGTTCGTCGATCTGCTCGATCCGTTCGTCCGCGTCGCCGTGGTGGCGGAAGGAGGGGCGATCTGGTGCAGTCTGCTGCTCCACGGGGATTTCTCGAAGCTGCATCGAGCGGAGTTCAAAAACGGTGGCGATCTTGCGTTGTCGTTATCCTTGGCCGGTGTGGCCGCTCCGTGCTGTGGTGCTGCGGGCGCCACAGAATATTCAACCTCCAGGCCGGCGAGCCAACTCGGAGGCCCTTCAGCGGCTCTGCTGCAGCGTCCTGCGTCGCGCCATCTCCAAGTGGTGCCGTCCCCGGCGATGGTGCCGACGGCTGCAGTGTTGAGCTGACCATTCTCGGTGGAGAAGGACAGGATTGCTTTTTCCAAGTTTTATATGAGGTCCTTTCTGTAAAAGTGGAGGACTGTGTTGTACTTCTTTTTATTTTTCAGGTCCTCTTTGTAATTTATCCCACCGAATAAAGCAGCTCTGGACCCTTCGGGTCCTATCCCTTGTTCAAAAAAAAAAAAACTAGGGCTCTAGGGTAGATGCTTTGGTCCGTGCGGTAGAGTAGTTGTAGGTTTGCTAGGTTGGGGGACAGGAGAGGCAGCGCCCATCTGCGAAGCCTGCAGCATGGCTGCTGCGCTCTTCTGCCTTTTGTTGCTGCGGTCTCTGACCGCCCGCCAGCTTTACGGAAACTCATAAACAAAGGCAATGCCATGACAATGCACCCTCGGTGTACAGTCGTCTCTGTCACTGTGCACACATGTGTGCCCGTTCAATTTCGATTCAAAGCCAAAGCTCAGCTCGGAGGTACCTCCCTGACCAAAAGAAAAGCAAATGGTAAAAGAAGAAGATCATACATGTGTGTATGCGTGCGCCTCAGCGCCCGCTACTGACACGGTAAGTGTGACACAGCAGCTGGCCTGCCTGCAGAGGTTGCAGAGGCCAACCAAGTGTAGGCGACGAGGAGGAGACGTAAAGATGAGGAGAGCGTACTACTCATCAACTTGCACACACATACTCCAAGCTTTTCGACACTGTTCGTGCATGCCGCTTCCCATTGCCGCTCCATGTGTTCCCACCAACCTTGCGTGTGTCTGCTTTCCACCTTTTGCAACCGACTTCAGACTTTTTCTTTCTCACATGCTGTTATAGTTCTGAGATACTAGTATCGTTAGTTCTATGACTTACACGTAACCTTCATGTAATGCATGGCTGCGTGCACTGTGCTTCTGTTACGTAGACTTATAGTTTAGCTTGTCTCGGCGGTCCGAGCAGCCCGATGTAATCACGTAAACGGATCAAATATGTCCATTTCAGCCCGTAACCCAATTACCTAACGTAAAGTGATCGGACTATCCGCGCCAACGCATTCCCAGCATGAATTTTGGCTGGCAATGCGCGCACCAGCGCGTGTTCCCCTCATCTAACCCAGGAGTTCACCTTCCATGGAACCACCAAATTGTATCCCTCCCTCCCCTTGCAACCATAGAGCCACGACGACGCCTGCCCTGCCCATCGTCATTGCTGACATCGTCTATCGGGCCGCAGCTCGTTGGAGGTCATAATTGGTGCCATGGCCCTAGAGAGCAGTTGTCCGCATTGCTGTGGGACCCTATTCACCGCATGTCTATTCAGACCCACCCACCGACATCGACGCCCAATACATGTTCAACCAATTGTGAGGCCAATCTTAAGGTAGGAAAACCTAGTCCATTTGCCTTGGCGTTTGAGCCATGTGGACAAGCCATTGATTTTTCCTTGTTGGCCACGGATGGTCCTCAACAAGTTGAGAGAGTTCTTGTTCAACACCTTCATGGACAGCTCGTCGGACGAGGAGTCGGAGTTCATGATTGATGCGGCCCCTCCCTCATCCATGACCACACTGAGCGGCAAAAACTAGTGTATAAGGGCTCGAAGGGCCAATGCGGCATGCAATCGAGAGGCTAGCCACCACCGGCTCCAGCTGGATTACTTCTACCACACGAAGCCGATCTTCACGGTGAACATGTTCCGGCTCTGCTTTTGGATGTCAAGAAACTTGTTCATGACTATTCTACGAGGCGTTAGGGACTACGAACCCTACTTCAGATGCAAGCCCCGATGCCACTAGTAAGCTAGACTTCACCTTTTACCGAATCTTCCGCATATATTCGCAAGCTAGGGTTCAACCATTGAGGAGTGCTTCCATTTAATTGTTTACTATGTTTTCTATTTTTTTGCCCTACATTGCATGTGAATTATGTCGTTTATTTGGATGTAATAAAACTACAAAGCTTGCTAAATTTATTTGATTACAACATTATATTTTCCTATACATATGAGGAAGTTGTATTCAAATGAGGCAAAATAAATTAAAATGGACCAGCCGGAGCAAAATGCGTTGGGCTGCTACGGAAAAATATGGACACATGATCATTTTCCTGTTCATGGTCCGTGGTAAACGGATCATACATATTTTAGGTCTGAGATGCGTCGAGCCTCGAGAGGCCCTAGACCAAACCTGAAATAAGAATCTGACGGGACAGACACGTCCGGTCACGTACACACCCGAGCCAGGCTTAGGTTTGTACTTTTCCTTTCCTCATAGTACAAAACCAAAAGGTGATACTGTACAACTGTAGAAAATTTCAGGCACCGTGGACTAGTCTTTGCATCCACAGTATATGTAGGCCACACGGCCCGCCAAAGTAATAAAAAGATGATCCATCTTATGAACCTAAGCAACACCATTATGAGGCGCCAAAAGTACCCTATCTGGAAGCCCTGTTCCATGCCTGCAGAGGTTAACTGCAATGATTAAATTAGCCATGAAACATGGTTTTGCAGCGCGTTGCACTTGATCGGTCAAAGTTGAGGGGGAGAGAGAGGCGTGGCGTGCCCACTGACACCAGCACTCGGGGCCCAGGTGCCAAGGCCTGCCTGCAGCGTGGGCCGGCCGGCCGGCCCCTGGGGGCTCAGATGAGCCAACCCGCTACTGACCCAGCGATCAATGGCTATCAGACATCACACGCGCTGCTGACTGGTGAATGAATCCCCTGCGATGATGATGATGCGGCTTGACCCTTGAGAAAGAGAGCACCAAAGATTAGCTTGTTTTTTGGGATATATCTTTTTCTTGGTTTGTGTCTGAAACTCAGTTCTTTTTCTTGTTTTTGGTCTCCAATGCACCTGACCCTTCTTGTCTCTTTTCTGCAGGAAAAAGAGGTGAGGTGATACTGATGAGTCCTGCCTGTCTTTTGGCTGTGACGGGGCAGGGCGGTCAGGGATATGTTGCATGGACTCAGACTTGCAAAGCACTCTTTCGCAGGCCCCCAAGGATCCAGTGATAGGTCTGTTATCGTAAGTACAAGGTTTCTCACTGTCCCGGTCTTCTCTGCTCCTTTGACTATGTGTCATGCACTCATGTTATATGAAATAGTATTCAGGATAATATCGATTTGAAGACTGAAATGTAGAATAGTATATCTTCTTTTATTTCTATTGCATCAGGGGAGAGCAAATGTGTCCACAATGCAAGAGTGTACGTGAAAATGACAAATATGAGAATGTTTCGTTCCCCACCCACATTTAGCAAAATATGCATGGTAGACAAGCCAGCCAAATATGCTCAAACTTTTTTTTCCAGAACGTGAAAAAACTTGCTTTGCTGCTTTAATTCCGAAAAAATACGTTGGAATTTGAGTTTTCTTTAACACATGATTCGAGCATGCCTCGTTTTATTGTCTGGCCAAAAGCAACCAGTACCCTTTGCTCTTCGCAAATCTCATCTTCATTCCCACGGTGTGAGAAGAGAAGGTTGCTCCACGGTAATCGCTTGAACCGCGGTCATTGAACAACATCTCCTCTAGGTAGGGTTTCTGTTTTGCACCTAAAGGGGTATTCGCAATTGATCTTTGTGTTTGAGTTTGCCAAGTTTAAAGTTTGAGGAGAGAGATTGTACTGCAGCAAAGGCGGTTAGAAAACCGCAAAGTCACCATCAAATCTTCCTCAGCAGCTGCCAACTTCACACAACCAGCCACCGTCCCCGTATGCTCCGTCCATGGCTCGCCCTTCGCTATTTCTTCCCGATCCCCTCGGAAGCGCGTGGTGCCATGCATCTGCGGTTAGAGTTGGCCGTCGGCCCTCCGCCGCCCACCGTCGATTGATTCGGCTCTTCCACTGGCTGCTTCTCCTACCCCGGATGTTGTTGTTACCAGAGTCCAGACCACCACTACCAGCTGATCCTCTGTTTCCTCCTCCACTTCATGATCGATGTGTAATGAAGAAAATTTGGGTACATGTGCAGTTTTCTAGGGGTACCACAAACCTGTGTCTTCTCTGCTATTATTTCAATCTGGAATAAAAGAGGCCTAACGTCACTAGAAGGGAGTACTGTACATGATAATATGCACCAATCTGTCTGTCGAAAAAGATAGTCCGTGGTCCAGTCCGTTTGAACTGATCATAAGTCAAGCTATATTTTTTTCAGTATTCTGTAACATATTCTGATCCCATCTTAACCTTTTTTTTATAGACAGCCCATACAAGTTCAGATAGGAGGCACTGTATTCAGCAAATAAGCGATGTATTCAGATTATTTGTCAGACATTAACAGATTAAAGCAACCAATTTCACCACCCAGTCAGAATAACATTTCGTGGATAACTTCAAACATCCTTTTATTACATAAAAAAATACACCGCTTTGCACCAAATTCTGTGTGGTGAACTTGTGATATATGCATTTGTGTGCGGTGAACTTGTGATATATGCTATTATTGTTGTTATTGGTAATCTGTGAAACATGTAGACAAGGTTAAGCATATATTCATGCTTAATTGTTGTTTATAATTGTGAAAATGTTACATATATAGCAATAATCATAGTGATTTTTTAAATTATATCGAGCCTTCGAGCCGGCTTGCGAGCTTTATCGAGCAGGCTCATCGAGCCTCGAGCCTTGATTAGAAGGTTTAGGCTTGGCTTGTCCGACCTTCGAGCCGAGTCGAGCTCGAGCCAAGCCTTGTCAAGCCCGAGCCGAGCCTCGAGCCTTGAGCTTTATGTCCACCCCTATCCCCAACGCGAGCGAGCGAGTGTTGGACGGCGAAGGCGGCTTGTCCGTCCACCAGGTCACTGCAAGCACGCAGGATGAGTCAACAACGGGGTCACAACAGAACAGGCAACCCTGCAAGTCGCACGGCCAGTGTAAATGTAAGGCTTGGCGTCAGTGAGATTCAGTGTCACAGGTGCATGTCATACGCGCTGCAGTACGCTTCTCTCTCTACTACTATCTCAGATCTCTGTGCGGCTGCAGCGTGCACGGGGCTGGCCACTGGCGCGGATGCATGCATGCGCGCCTTCCCGGTCAGTGTGTGCTGCTTGTCATGGGTTTTGCCGGCCGGCCGGCCGGACGGCAGCAGCAGCAGCGTGGTAAATGGGAGATGCCCTGGGTAGGTAGCTGGAGGTGGCGCCTCCGGATCCCCATCGTTTCTAGACGACGAACTGGCATCGTCAGCGGCGATCAGCAAAACGAGCCACGACGGAGTGGGGCGGCGGGGTTTCTTCAGTGCGGCAGGACCTGGACACGCGCAGGCACTCAGACTGAGGCAGCATGAGGGGTCGGACCAGCATCGTGCAGACTGGAGGAACAGTGTGCGTGCACCACAGTGGAGCCGCTATAACACAATAATTGCCGCGCGCTCCAGGTCGGCCTGCTGGCCGGATCCGGCGAGGCCGGCGGTCAAGGCTCAAGACCTTCCCGTTGGATGACACGATCAGCGTTGCTCGTGGAACGTCGAGATCGGTTCACGTGTGGTGTGCCCTGCTGCTACGCACACGTGAAACACAGCCGCGTAGTGTGTTTTCTGCATTCCACGGACAACACGTACCATCTGATGCCACAAACCGGTGCCCTGTAGTGGCACAGATCCGTAACGCTGGCTGCATGGTGGGAAGCGAGGGGCAGACGATCCAACGGTAGTGGCATCAGGGGGCAGCGCCGCAGCGTCTTTCCTGCCATGCCTGCCTGGCCGATGGTACGTGTGCGTACCACAGGACCGCATGGCGCCGCTGCCGAGCGGCACATGCAGCGGCGATGGGGCGGTCAGAAAGGCTGCAGGCAAAGCAGACGAGACGACCACCGGTTTCAAAGCGCTATACTACTTGCGGCAGGCACATTCACTGCTACCGCCCCACGGCCAAGGACCTTTCCCTGACGGGCCGTGCTTCCCTGTCCCCCTGACGAACCATGTTTAGGTGGGATACCCGTAAAACATGGTGGGTCCGTATTATCGTCGTATAAGTATACTCCACGTCAGTTGTCATGTAGATAGTCGTTTGCTATGTAGATCAGGTACATGTTGCATACGTATCCATGTCGATGACGGTTTGTGCCAGCCCCACAGCAGTATAAAGATCGTTTGGCCCGAAATTTACGTCGATCACGTGGATCTGTTGTCGCGATAGGCGGTGGTTACGGGGGGAATTGTTTTCAAACCTTGCGTGTGTGTCATACCTAGTCCTTAGGGTTTGACGATTTGTCGGGAGGAGACGGTAGGGACGAGTGGGGAGTGCAGGGCGGTTGCGTTTTGAGGCCTCTGCCGGCTTTCGTGGAGACACGGATCCGGCGACGATGAGGTTGGGCAAGGCGGACGCGGGCGATGACCGCACGGCACCTTCAAAGGTCGTTGATCAAGTCGCGTGTTGAGACGTGGCAGGCCCTAGGGTTTTGAGTTGTCTATCGTTCCTCCTGCTAGAGGCGGCGTTAAGGTTTGGCGCTCCGTGGTGGTTCTGCGATGTACTGGATTGTAATCCCTTGGCATGTTGATGAACTTTTTTTGAGATGTACTTATTTGGTTCATGGTTTGCTGTGGTAGTCGATATGGAGGTTTCAGATTTGAGTTCAAGTTCAATGGAATACGACAACGGAAATACAGATGAAGAGGAATTAGATTTTACGTCTGCCTACGATAATGCACCACCTGAAGATGGACACACTTCCAGGGACGATGATGTCGGTGTGTGAGTGAAATGAAATTAGTGGTGTTATTTAGTACTTGCATGTAAGTAGTTAAATACTGATTGTGCTTTTTTATATAGATGGATGCAGATGGTATTGATCGAGAATATGATAATGTAGAGCAAGAAGAAGATATTGACACTGATAATGTGAGTTTGTAGTAATTAATGTTTGTTTGCATAAAAATATGAAAGTGATGATTTACATGGTTTAAAATGCATTAGATTCAGAGTGATGTTGTGGATGAGCCAAATGATGATGAGAAATTGGACTCCGGTTTTGTTGACGAGGTATGCATATTTGTAATTATAGAAGGTCATATGTATGTTAAATTTATATTTAATAACTGAACAATGCATTTTATGTTGAGGTAACATGACCCTGAATATTTCTTATTTGCTCAGGTATTAGTTGGCGATAATTCTTCTTACGACTATTACGGTGATTCAGACTTGGAGACTATAGAAGAACCTGTTAGAGGAAGACATGTAAGATTTATGAATTTATTCGTTGTATGACTCATGGAGATGTCGTACAAAATTATTTATGTTTGCAATGTCAAAAAAAATTGAGCATGCAGGTGAAATCAGTTGGTAAGAAAAAGAATGAATCACAGAGTGAAGATGACAATGATGCAGAAGATAAAGAGATTTTTACTGGGAGGTAATGGAGAAGACATTTGTTTCTGAGACAGCTGCTTATAATTTTTATAATGGATATGCTCGACAAGAGGGATTCAGTGTAAGAAAGTTCAAGGTCAAGAAGACTAAGTGTGCAAAAAATAGTTCGCAGAAGGCGTTTTGTGTGTTCACGGGAAGGAAAACGTGACAACAAGTTACTGACTATGGACAACCGCACCCGTAGTTTAGGACATGAGTTACGTTGCAATTGTAAAGCAGAGTTGGATGTGAAGCTTGATAGAGCATCGGGCCTTTGGCGAGTTGCAAAATTTGTTTACAAGCACCGAACGAGAGCCTATTTTTATGGTCACATAGGAGGATTAAAGATTTCCAGAAAGCGGAGATATTAGCATTGGCAGCAGGTGGGGTTAGAAAGCATGTGATCATGGATACCTTCCTTAGCAAGTATGGTCGGTACACCACTCTTAGGTTTACGAGGAAGGACTTGTACAACATGTGCTACCGGGAGAAGCGAAAGTTACTTGCAGGTGGTGATGCTACGACAGCCATTGCCATGATGGAGAACCGGAAGAAGAAGTTTGGTGACTTTTTTTAAGTACGATGTTGATAGTAAAGGTCATTTGAGAATCTTGTTCTAGTGTGATGCTCAGTCCCGTCAAGATTACAATGATTATGAAGGTGTTCGACATCACATATAAGATGAATCGATATGGTATGCCATTTGTTCCGTTTGTTGGTATTAACAATCACCGTAGGACGATAATTTTTTGTGTGTGCTATCTTATCAGATGAGAAGGAACGCACATATGTATGGCTACTCAAAACTTTTTGAAAGCAATGTTGCAGCTGAAACGTAAGTCAATAATCACGATGTCGATAGTGCGATGATTAGAGCTATTCGAAGTGTGTTTCCGGAGCAGTTGCACCGTATTTGTTCATGGCACATTGAAAAGAACATGGCTCGACACCTAAGTTTCAAGTCATTGAGTGAGTTTCGGTCTCTTTTGTATTACACGACCACGCCGGATATATTCGAGGAAAGATGGCACCTATCTGGCAGTTGGAGAAAACTCAAACTTGGCTGAAAAGAATGTACAAGAAGAGGAGATTATGGGCAATGGCATAACTATCTGAGGGGTTCTGGCTTGGTATGAAAAGCAATCAGCGAAGTGAAAGTCTTAACTCATGTCTTCACCTACACCTAGACTACGGTATGACACTTGTGGATTTGATTTTGCACCACGAGAATGCTATTGTCTGCATTCGAGAGAAGGAGGCAAAATATGAGTGCACCAGTTCACAGACAGCACCTGTCGCAATAACAAATTTGTGGATAATTGAGAGAGCTGCTGCGAAGATATTCACTCATGCAAACTTTTATATATTGCAGCAAGAGATTAATAAAATAGAAGGCATTGAGGTTATAGATAAGTATATGGGAACAGATGGAGATATGCAGTTTGTTGTGGCTTGGAAAAAGAGAAAGCATGCAAAGTTTTATGTTGATTATAAACCGGCCAACTCGGATAAACTTTTAGAGTGCAGCTGTCAAAGGATGATCCGGAGGGGACTTCCTTGCAAGCATATTCTGCATGTACTCGACATACTTAATTTCGATGAAATTCCAAAGTGTTTAGTTCTGGTCCGATTCTCTAAAAGTGCTAGGGGGGCTTGCCTGCGAGGAACAAGAGCGATCTATATGGTTGGGGTTTTCCTGTAGCTGAGGAGCGACAAAGATTTACCGAGCTGAATGTGTTAACATCTGAAGCATTGCAAGTTGCATGCAAAGATCCAGAGTTATTCGAGCAGACCAAGTCATTTTATGCTGACATAATTTCAAACAAGATGGAGTATGATAATGTACCAGACCGTCGTGCAAACTCGGTGAATAGTGATGTTAATAAAGTTGGTGATCCTGCTAAAGTTGCTGCTAGAGGTGCGCCTAAGAAACTGTTATCACCAGAATTTGACCGAGTCAGAGGTGGGCCGCGATCAAGATGGACTTAAAGAAATATACATGGAAGAATTACGTGAATCGGCCTGTTATGCTGAGTTTGGGCTAGTTGGCCCTTGTATCTGTAAAATATTAGGATACGTGTCGATTAGTTAGAGTTTTGCCCGTGCACGGTTAGGTGCACGTCCAAAAATTAGAAAGTCCGCTGGACTATAAATATGTATCTAGGGTTTATGGAATAAACAACAACACACGTTCAACCAAACAAATCAAACTCGGCGCATCGCCAACTCCTTCGTCTCGAGGGTTTCTACGTAAGCGACATGTGCCTAGATCGCATCTTGCGATCTAGGCGCACAAGCTCCACGTTGTTCATGCGTTGCTCGTACTGAAGCCTTGTTGATGGCGAGCAACGTAGTTATCATAGATGTGTTAGGGTTAGCATAGTTCTTCGCGTAACATGCTATCGTAGTGCAACCCTTGCATGTCTAGCCGCCCTCACACCTATCTTAGGTGTGGGGCGGCACCCCGCTTGATCATTATTTAGTAGATCTGATCCGTTACGATTGCTCCTTGTTCTACAAGGATTAGTTTAATATCTCAATAGTTAGGCTTACAAAGGGGGGAGGATCCAGCGGCATGTAGGGTGTCGTCGCTAGTCCTAAAAGGATGTTCGGGATCAACTTCATGTTGGTTTTAGGCCTTGTTTAGGATCGACTTACGATCACCGTGCGGGCCGCGAGGCCCAAGGAGTAGGATGATCCGATTATGCGGTGAAAACCCTAAATCGTCGAGATCTCATTAGCTTTATCTTGATCAAGCGGACCACCATATATTCGTGCACCCGTACGAATCATGGGTGGATCGGCTCCCCGAGCCGATTCACAGATAACCTGAGAGCCGATCGAGGCTCGTATTTAATATTTACGTGTATGCCATGAAACTAAGCGAGGCATCTCCATCACCTTCCTGACCAGGTAGGTCAGGTGGCACGCCCTTGCAATCAGCATCGGACGTGTGACCAGAAGGCTTTGCGGGCCGTCGCTCGGAGGGACCTCAGCCAGCCGCAGCTCTAGGTTGTTCCCGGCTCTACCGTGTTGATCGTCGTTGCCCGCGGTGGGTTTTGACAGCCAACACTCGGCACGCCCGTTGGACAAGCTTCTACATCAACCACATCGCCATCTACATCCGAGATGGCGGACGGCACGCCAGTCACCTACGAGGAGCTGCCCGACGAGCTCAAGAAGAGGTATGACGAGATTAAAGTCACTCGAAGCCGACCTCATCGGCTCTTTTCGAGGACCCGTTCACATGGCATCGATGGAAGGGGTTCTCACCGCAAGGTGCACTCGATGGGATAGACCTCTCCGCCCCGTCGGAGGAACGCACCAGGTCCTGCGGCGGAGATCAACTACTTGGTGGCTCACCACACCGCCACGCCGAGAACCTGGTCAACCCGTTGGAGCGTGTCGCTCTTCGCGTGATCCAGGAGATCATGAGGCACCAGTACTCGCCGTCAGGACCAGCTCTCGGGACGCATCAAGGAGAGTTGCCACTCCAGTCCCCGTCCACCGCTGCCATATGCGTTGGCAGCATGCCGGCTACACCGGCATTCGTCGTCTACAAGATCGGTGGTGACCCTAGTGACTACCGTTCTTGCTGAGGCGCTAAGGAGATCCCTCACGGGTACACGTGCACGTATGTGCCGAGGTAACGGGCACTCACAAACCAGGCCACAACATCGGGACTCGGGAAAGGAGGGACGTCACGACGAGCTTGAGAAGCAGCGTGGCTAACTAAGTACGCCACCCGACGAACCTCCGAGCTCAGCTCCTGCAGTTGGCTCGAGCTGGAAAAGCAAACATGGCGGCTAAGTACGCCACCCCGCGAATCTTCGAGTTCAACTCCTGCAGCCAGACACGGCGGATCGATCAGTACCATGCGAGACCAGTTCGGCATGGTGCCGAAAAGGAGGGCAATCGGCTATTCCAAGCCGTACCCCGATGACTACGAGATGATCCCGCTACCACCCAAATATCGGCTCCCTGACTTCTCCAAATTCAGTGGATCAGATGGTTCCAGCTCCATCGAGCACGTCGGCCGATATTTGGCACAACTAGGACCGGCTTCAGTGTCGGATCAACTACGCGTGAGCTCTTCTCACATCCCTCACCGGGCTTTCGGATGGTACACTTCTTTGCCACCGACTCCATCCGACTTGGAAGCATTGGAAGAGCAGTTCCATATGCGACTATTCGAGGCTTCCGAGTCCGGCATTGCCGATCTAGCACAACTACGTCGAAGCGCAGAGAAACATGACAGAATACATCCGCGCTTCAGGAATCTTAGGAACCGATGTTATTCGGTTCTTATAATTGAAAAAGAAGCAATCGAGTTGGCAGTAGCAGGCCTTGCAACACGCTCAAGGACATGGCCTCCCTGCGATTATCCCTCACGGCGCACATGGTTCAGAAACTATCGGCATATGAACAGCGCCACCCGGACCTGTACCAAGACAAGTTCAAACGTGCGTAGTCCCGGTCGATGCGAGGAAGACGAAGTTCTGCGGAGACCAAGAGGTAGCAAGGCTGAATGGACTCGGGGAGGAACCCCGTGTCCTGCAAATGGGTAAAGCCACCAGGCCCGCCCAGGGGATTTGATTTTGACGTGACCAAGACTGAACAAATCTTCGACCTCCTACTCAAGGAAGAAACAGGTCTCAAATTCCCCACTGCAAGAGCTGAACGGAAAGCCATACTGCAAATGGCACAACTCGCTCTCCCATGCCACCAATGACTGCAGGGTATGGCGTCAGCACATCCAAGCGGCGATAGAAAAAGGGCGTCTAATTTGAGACCAGTACGCCATGAAGGTCGATACCCAGCCCTTTCCCGCCGTTAACATGGTAGAGTGCACCTACCCTGAAGGTTGCCAGCCAGGATCCTCGTTCGCATCAACATGGTAGGACCCGGCACCACTCTGGCAAAGATGGAGACGAGGGCAGCTGCTCTCGTAGCAAGGACACAGAGGAGGCCGCTCCACGCGATCGGCTCCGTCATGATGGCAAGCGCTACGTCACGGAGGGAGAAGTGAAGAACATGAGATATCAGCGACCCCTCTCTGATCACCTCCTCAACAAGTATGTGAGGTATGACCAACGCCGACGATCCAGCGATGATGATGATAGAGATCGTCCGGCCAGAGAAGCGAAGACATCGCGGCACGATCGCGATGAGGAGGAGCATGAGCGCCGTGCACGGAAAAATCAAGGGAGCAAGATGACAACGCCAGCATGGGACTGCCCCTTCTTGGCTGCTGGGATTCAGGAATGAGCCGATTGCCCACAATCGGCAATTGCCCAGAGTGCAACCGAAGAAGAAGGAGGCAGCCAATGTGTCGTGTTTGAGCGCTTAGGACCTCTCCCGCCACAAAGCAAACGTGCTGAGTCCCTCGGTGGGCTGATCTCGAGGATTCGAAGACGAGGGACAAGAAGAAGAAGAAGACAGTACCACCGGCCAAGGTGGTGCCCCGATGGACTCAACCGTTCACAAAAGCGCAGGGTTCGGCGATTGCGCGGCCTGGAGGAAGCCGAAAGGTTATACCGCATACTTTAAGGAAGGCACGACCCGATCTGGCTGCGAAAGTTCAGCGGACCCTGGATGAAGAGGGTCGTCCACGGAAAATGGAGTGGCGCCCCAAGCAAAGGAAAGCCGATGATGAAACATCGGCTGGTACAAACATGGTGCTTGTCCTTCCGACGGAGCTTAGTACTCCACGATCCTACGATGCACTCAAGGTGGACGACAGCAGGCGCATTAAGTCAGAGGTTGGGCTGGTTTTATCCACCAGCCTGACCGAGTAGCAAGGACAAACCGACGAGCAAACGTGGCGAGGCTGATCCTTGTGATCGGCCCCAAAATCTATGAAGGAAGAACTTTCAGTCAGTGCTGCAATCAACATGGCGGCCGATTCCAGCAATTGGCCAAAATTATCTTCACCACATGTTCGCTTGTGTCGTCCTTGATCCTATCAGAGCCGACGTGCGAATTGGAGCCGATATCTGCCATTCCCTGACAGTTCGGCCGGGGCACCTAAACACGATGAACATGGGAACAGGCGCAGGAGAACATGTGTGCAATGAAATATTGGGGCCGATTAGGAGAAAATCGGCCAGTAAAAAATTTTTTTTACAGCCGATGCAAGGGCATCGACTTTAGAATTAAGAGGCGAAGCCGATGCGCAGCCATCGACTCTAGTACAATCATACGAGGTTTACCGGATCTCCACCAAGTTCAGTTCAGGAGGGGTATATCGGTGTTGTGATCGGCTTTGGCGCATCCTCTTTGACATTCTCGCCTCGAGTAAGGCTCGGGGGGCAGCAGGCCTGGTAGATGCTCTGTTCAGGGGCCGATTGGGGTACCATCGGCTGATCTTTCATCACAACCTTCTTCACAGATGATGAGTGCTAAAGAAGACCATGAGGTTTGGTTGGAAGAATTCAAAGGCTTCCCTGAAGATTCTACATTATCCACCAGATTTCAAAATCATCAGTTGAAGGGAGAATTGTAAAGGACCGATGCGTTGCTATCGGCTCATTACGCATTGGCAAAGGGGGCGAATCGGCAAGGTCGGTATGAGAGGGAATCGGCTAAATTAAGCTCAAAGGAAATCGGCAAAATCAAATTAGGGAAAAGTTCTTCATTGATAGGCGAGATTTCTTACATCAAAGAGCTGGTTGCTCTCAAAAGGAAATACTAGGGGATACATTGCCCCATCTATCACTGGCCCTATACTAGAGGTCCTATCTACGGCCGTCATCGCCTCGTTGCCGCCGCCGTCGCCTCGTCGGCGTCGTCGTCGCTCCAGCGCCGCCGGCGGGCCCTCATTGTCCTCATCTTCTTCGGCATCATCGTCTCGCGTCGAAGTCGCGAGGTGCCGGCCAGGGGCAGAACGCTTGGCGCGGCTCGTCGGAGGAGGTGTCATCCTCCTCCTCTCCTGCTCCTCCTCCTCCTCCCGGAAGAGGTCCCGGAGAAGCGATCGTCATCGCTCTCCTCTTCCGTTTCGACGGCGAGAAGCGGAGGTCGCCTTCCGTCGGTCAAGGACTTATCGTCCTCGGACCCAGACGGAGAAGTCGTGGCCGGACTCCTCCCCGTTCGATGGTGCGGCGGGTGTTCGCCGCGTGGACTTCCTCGGGTCTCCGCGTCGGCTCACGGGAAGGGGAGGACGGCTGGAAAGATCCGACGAGCAGAGGAGGAAGAAGACATGGTGGCGCAGGAGGGCTTTTGGAGTGCTAATGCGAAGGAGATGAGGAGAACTGTTCATAGCGGTTAAATAAAAGGGGATATAGTGGAAATTCAATGCCACCAGTTTTCGAGGAAGTGGTGCCTAAAAAAAAAACTGCCGTCACGCGGAGAAGTTGAGAAGGCAAGGCATCATGATGAAGGATACGCAACGGTTCTGCCACGACATGACCCGACGAAGAAGCAGAGTGATTTTGGAATTACCAATTCCAAAACCGGGGGGCATGTGTTATCACCAGAATTTGACCGAGTCAGAGGTGGGCCGCGATCAAGATGGACTTAAAGAAATATACATGGAAGAATTACGTGAATCGGCCTGTTATGCTGAGTTTGGGCTAGTTGGCCCTTGTATCTGTAAAATATTAGGATACGTGTCGATTAGTTAGAGTTTTGCCCGTGCACGGTTAGGTGCACGTCTAAAATTAGAAAGTCCGCTGGACTATAAATATGTATCTAGGGTTTATGGAATAAACAACAACACACGTTCAACCAAACAAATCAAACTCGGTGCATCGCCAACTCCTTCGTCTCGAGGGTTTCTACCGGTAAGCGACATGTTGCCTAGATCGCATCTTGCGATCTAGGCAGACAAGCTCCACGTTGTTCATGCGTTGCTCGTGAAGCCTTGTTGATGGCGAGCAACGTAGTTATCATAGATGTGTTAGGGTTAGCATAGTTCTTCGCGTAACATGCTATCGTAGTGCAACCCTTGCATGTCTAGCCGCCCTCACACCTATCTTAGGGGCGGCACCCCGCTTGATCATTATTTAGTAGATCTGATCCGTTACGATTGCTCCTTGTTCTACAAGGATTAGTTTAATATCTGCAATAGTTAGGCCTTACAAGGGGGAGGAGGCGGCATGTAGGGTGTCGTTCGCTAGTCCTAAACAGGATGTTCCGGGGATCAACTTCATGTTGGTTTTTAGGCCTTGTTTAGGACCGGCTTACGATCACCGTGCGTGGCCGCGAGGCCCAACCTGGAGTAGGATGATCCGATTATGCGGTGAAAACCCTAAATCGTCGAGATCTCATTAGCTTTATCTTGATCAACAGGACCACCATATATTCGTGCACCCCGTACGAATCATGGGTGGATCGGCCCGAGCCGATTCACAGATAACCTGAGAGCCGATCGAGGCTCGTATTTAATGTTTACGTGTATGCCATGCAGAAACTAAGCGAGGCATCTCCATCACCTTCGATGTATAGGTCGGTGGCACGCCTTGCAATCGCATCGGACGTGTGACGAAGGCTTACCCGTCCGTCGGACAACCTCGCAGCATAGCTTGTTGTTCCGGCTCTACCGTGTTGATCGTCGTTGCCGGCGGTGGGTTTTGACAGTCAACAGAAACGAAAGCGTAGAGATGATAGAAAAGGACCCGTGATGAAGAATTGAAGGTCATTATCGTATGACGAGCGGGGTAAGGGCATTCAATGTAGCAGATGCAAAAAGGCTAGACACACGAAACGTAGCTTGAAATACGAGTTGCATCCTAGGTAAGTTAATTAATATTTAATGAAATTTGTATGCATCATTGTAAAGTTTCGTTATTGATCATATCCTATTTAATGTGAATTGCAGGCTTGTTGCACATATGTTCGTAGGTGAGGAAGATCAATGACGTATTTATAAGGATGAAATTCGTAGGCCAATATGAAGGTGGAGTTGGCTTGGCGATATATGTTATTTAGTTTTGTTTAATATAGTGTTCTCTGTGATGATATTTCCGAGTTACGATGCTACTTTGCTGGATGCATTTTTATACCCTATTGGTGATGTTTAAAGAAAGTGGGCTGCACACAATCAGATTAGAGATTTTGATGAATATGATCACTGTTTTTTGTCATGATTATGATAACTGTTTTTGTCATGAATATGTACAGTACCATGAATCATCTGATAAGAATTTGGGGTGCACATAGTCAGGTTAGACACTGTTTTTGTGTTGAATATGTACAGTATCATGAATCATGTGATAAGAAATCCGGCTGCAAAGTGCACACTATCATGAATCATCGTGCTAAGTGGTCGCAAAGATTAATTGAATGCGGATTGACTGAAACCATGGCATTACTGAAAACTTAGACAAAACACTGGGAATGGTATGAAATAATTAAAATCCATCATAGAGTTGCGATTCGTAATTAAATATCATACAAAGAGATTCACACGAGCTGGGAAACCTTCTACGGGACTAAAACCCAACCTATGATCACTCCTGCTTTTTCTAAGTAACGACTCTCTTGGAGATCCTGAAAACCTTTCTCTAAGAAATTTGTAGTTGCTAAAACTATATGTGCGTTAATGAGCTTCCTTGATGCGTTTACCATCTCCTGCAAACAATAGTCATTGTTAATCACATATTTATGTAACACGGAAGAAAGGTGCCGGTACTGCATTTAGAAACCAATACTTGTGATATTTATGTAATCCATTTATATCCATCCCAATGTCCCATGCATGGATGAACAAATAAGCCACATGAATTGCTGCAACATTATTTCAATTAATTGATGTAGTACATGAAATGTAGTACTGTAATATTTATTTACTTGCAATTTCTATGTACTGACCCATATTTTTGCTGCGGCATATCATATGATTTTATATTCCAGGTGGAGACATCAGGGAAAATTCGAGTTGTAACATTATTGTACTCGCGTATCTCAGCTGCTATTTGTCGTCTCTGTACAAACTGCGATAATTAGATGTCGTTGTACACATGCAACCGGAGATAGTATGCAATAGAAGGAACATTACCAGAGCCTGATTGTCTCGATTGTCTGAGTTAATGGATATAACTAGTCAAGAACTTGGAATTCTTCCTTCGGTACGTGCATGATCACGGTTGTCCAGTGATTATTTGATATGTTAACTGGAAAATAAGCCTTTTCGAAAGGAAAAAATGTCATTGAAATATCAATTATTATTCGTATTGACATTCGTCATAATGATGGAAAACTTTACCTTGTTCCGCTTCAAATATTTGTCCATAACTCGTTGAATTGCTCTAGTTCTTGCAGCAATGTGATCATCGTTGTTCTTACTTTTTTCATTATTTGGCCCTTGCAATGTTGTTCTAGCAGGAATGATGACGTCCACGCTGAACATAGGTACCGATCATCCCCAACACGGATGAAAAAATCTCCAATATACGCATCGATAACCTGAACAACAAATTTTTGGTTTAATTAAGACATAAACAGATATGTGAATATTTGAATCATAAAGTATCTTGCGGTATAATTAACACATAAACATATATATGGATAATTGAAACATATATGGCTTAATTTAAACATATATACATATATGTGCATAATTGAATCGTCAGGCTATTACTTACATCATATGTACGTCATGTATGGTCTAGAACCACTTTAAGCCATTGTGATGTCAATGTGACGTCAATATCATTTTTGTGGACACATTTTTTCCCATTTACCTCACCCTTGCAGCATAGTTGAACAAAAATTTCGTCTGTTGCGATGGGTTCTGCCGATAAAGCAGTAAAGTCTTGCGGCATTCAACGTCATTGCTGGATGCAACTACTGTAGATACAAAAGGCTTTGTGCTTAATATCCCACTACTAAAAGAAAAGTTAACAAAAATAAATAGGACCCTTGTGTACCTATTTCGGGAGTTGGTTTTTTGCGAGGTTGACGTTTCGGTGGATTCTCAACGATAAAAGGATGTTGCAGTTTTAGAGGCAGCTTTCGCTTCCTCTATCCATTTACATATTCAATCTTCTCGGTTGCACTATTCAAGCTTTTTGATCCTTCTGAGGCAATCCCTTAAAGTTCGGCGTGTTTTTTCATATTTTAGAGCGCAGGTTCAAATATCTTTGATGGCACCTTCGATGAAGAGGCATCCTTCGTACCTTCATTAAGTTGCCAAGGATTTTCGGGCGTGCCATCCCCTACGAAGTTAGCACCATTAGTCCTTGCAAGTGTGACGTAATCCGCATCATTATGGGCCTCTTCGGACACCTACAGAAAGGAAACATACAGGCACATGAACTAGGTGATTACGTGAATTTCAATGTAAAAGCAGTGTCAATTAAATTCAAACTAACCTTGTCAAAATCTTCTTGACGTAATGAAACACTAAGTGTGTCACTTTTTTTTGTCGTAAACAAATTCTTTCCCTTCAGCTGCTCCATTGAGAAATGAGCCGCAGCCTTCTTCATAACAGTCCTTATCTGAAAATGCTTCCCTCATTGGCTTGTACCTCACACCTGATTTATTTAATAATTTTACAACATCCTGCAATCAGAAACAAATTTTACCATCTCAGTAAGAACTTAGTTACGTCAAATATGCTCCACCAATTCATGTACGCGCATCTCTCTGGTAGTTCTTCCATTATCTCCTTCTTCAATTCCTGCATCATCCGCTTCATGTTGATTTTCAACGTAATTTTCCACGAGGGGCTGGGTTTCTTCGAGCTACTTGGCTTCCCCTTGCTCTTTCCATTGCTCCTTCCAGTAGGTGGTTTTTTAATGTTGGCACCACTTTTTTGATTTGCATCTGTTTTCTTCCCATATGCTCACCTATATTCCTCTGTTATGATATCTTCAATCTAAAATATACAATTTTAATATTTCAGTACGATATTTCAAGTACATAGTTCAGCATATATCAACACTCAATTATAATATATGTCCTGGCCGGTTAGCTATGATTACCTTAAGGATACCTTTGCCACAGCCATTGTCTTGATCATAGTTATCTCTCAAGCCTACAACTGCTTCTGTCCAGTTGATCATAAGTGGGCGTGAAGAGATGCAAGCATATAGTGCTATCTCATCAAGAGGTTGCACTTTCTCCCAATACAAGTACTACATGAAATAATAGAATTCAAAGTTAGTATATTTACAAAAAAATTACCCAAACAATAACGGACATGTACCTCTAAAATTGACACATTGCCTTTCGGCCACCGCCTAATATGTATTCCTCTCCGACAAGTGTTGATCTGCTCGACGACATATGCAAGCGTGAATTGGTTCCAATTCAAGTTGTGTAACTTGTACATTGTTTCCACAAATGCATAGAATGGCTTATGAACCGTATAGTTAGAAGTAGGAGCCAGAACAGTTCCTATAAGAATTAAGACCACCCTTCGCAGAAAGTCGTCATCCGTGGCTTTAGAAGTAATGATTTGCTCAATCATATCTTTCATCACTAAATTTCCTTTTTTACTGAGAAATCTACTTGGTATGTTTGTCTTCCATTCTTCACCTTCCTCTTCTAATATATCAGCAGATGACAAGCCTTCATCTTCTAATCCAAGCAAGGACTCAACATCCTCATTCGTTGCCTATATTTCACCCACCCTTTGGTTCAATGATGAACTTACTCTTTTCCACATCAAAAACTTGAATCATGCATTTCATCAAAAGTGGTCGCATCTTTCTGGATGGAATTTGGAGCATGCATTGGCCAACAGCACAGGTGCTTAATTTCTCTCGTTGCTCTTTGGTCAAAGCTGATACGAGTTTGCACCACCTTATAATGTCACAGAAAATCTCCCCATACGGGTCGTCCATCCTGTAGACCAATTGTGAACAACATGAAATAATGCAAACCTAATCAAAGCATTATGAAATACAATTGCAACTAGTTTGAAAAAACATTAAATAAAATTTATTTGTACTGCATGTGCTAGCGTATTTTTACTGCATGTTCTAACGATTTTGTACCGCATGTGCTTATGTTTGTGTACTGCATGTGATTAGAAGATTAGGGCTTAGAGAGGAGGAGGCTGCCGCGGCAGAGATGGTGGTTGCGGCAGAGATGGTGGCCGCGACAGAGGTGGTTGTCGCGGCAGGGATGGTAGTAGCGGCAGAGGTGATGGCCGCGATAGGGGTGTACGTGGTCGTCGTGGCAGAACCGTGGAAGGAAAGTCTGCCGTGGCAGACAAGAGGCGAGGACGTTACCTTACTTCCGTTCGTCGACGAAGGTTTTCCTTTGGCGGACGTAGACTGCCGATGGCGTCGGAGATGCCTCCAATGGATGAACTCGGCGGCAGCTCCAATCAATGAATGCAGCGGACGTTGGTCGAGGTAAGGGGCGGCGGACGGTGAGTGAGGTAGGGGAGGGCTGATGGTGGTTGAGGTAGGGGCGGCGGACGTGGGACGATGGAGGTTCAGTTGTAGGTCAACGAGGCCACGACCTATGCACGATCTCCAACCGATGACGCCGTAGTACACGCATATATGACGGCAGTCAACGCATCCGTTCTCCATTTAATGGGCCGAAAGCCCATTAAGTTGTCCCTAATGTGTTAAATCGATTTAATTTCAAGAATGTTATTCGTATGTAATGTTTCATATTTGTAACTGGTTTTTTAAAAATTCTATTTTCTAAATGTTAGGACATGCACATTACATTTTTTGTTTAGTTTAAGAAATATACAATAGGGTCAATTCCCCCTCTTTTCCACCGAAATCCCTTGTTTCGACACATCCCTACCATGGGGTCACCATGCATCCAACTCCAAAACCACAAAACTCATGCCAACCAAGGTGTCACATCACAAGGTGCACAAGTGTGCCAAATATTGGCCCAATCCAAGGTGGTTTGGTCTATTCTTTTCCACCGAAAACCCTTTTTTCGACTCATCCCTACCATGGGGCCACCATGCGATCGATAGAGCAAGTGTCGAGATGATCAAGATCGACAACACCGAAGATCAATAATTGTCCACCGATGAACAAGTCAAGCATGCATCGAAGATCCATATTATTGTCGGGGACAAAAGCAAGCCCTAGCCTGGTTCATATATGATTTTGAAATGCTTTTACTCTGGTTCCTACATATTGCATACGATTTAACAGTCTTTTATCGATAGGTAGAGTTACCCTATCTATTGCATGTTCCACCCTTGTAGCCTCAAATACCCTGATCCACTGATCCTAGCATAACTAGGTTTGGGATGTGTGCATCGCTAGAGCCTTTATATCTTTATGTTTAGCCATGCTTAGTTTGTTACGCTGCTACTCCGGTCTTCGGACTGGAGCCTTACAATGAAATGAAAATAGCATGACAGGTTGACGTGGTAAGTATAGAGATGTTGTTAAACATGATTAAAGGCTCAGACGAGAGGCCACATTGGGATGTGGTGGGTTGTTTCGTTTCTGCCGACCCTAGGAACCGAGTTCTCGCCTCTTGAACCAAGACCGAGCGTACAACCACACGAGGCCCTATTATGGTACCCTCCCGACTCACTAACTTGCCTATTCGATTTGATGAGTCACATAGTTTACGTGTTATTTGGACATATGCATCGAAAACATTTTTGAAAAGGTGCATGGCATACAGGTAGGTAAGCGTGGCTGAGGTGGCTTGGGTTAGAGTCCCCGGTGAAACCCACCTCGCCTCACATCGTTAAGGACCGACTTCGGTACTAGGCGACAGCAAGGTAAAGGTCCTGGTCGACCACCCTCTGCCGGCTTTCCAAGGAAGAGAGCTAATAATTTGGCATTAAGAGTCGGTTGGCACGTGTGGGTAAAGTTGTGCACCCCTGCAGGGTTAAATCTTTTCGAAAATCCGTGTCCACGGTTATGGACGACATGGGAATGTATTCTAAGATCGTAAACAACTTGAACCTGATCGTAAAACTTGATAATCAATGTGTGATTACGGATACCTTCTCCGGGGTGTTGAGGGGGGTGATCCGAGGATAGTGGTTCGAGATGATGAAGATTGGTGGATACAATATGATGATCAATAGAGATAGATATGTCGCTCTCTTATCCTCTTTCAAAGGTTCTGAGTAGTCGAGCTTCTTCTCCCTCTTGTTTAACAAAGGAAAACTGGCTTTACGCAAAAGAAGCTCTACAGAAAGCCCACATACCCGCTTTGCTAAAAGGTTGTACTAAGTCTTGCTGAGTCCATGTACTCAGCTTTGCATGCTTTTGTTTCAGGCGAAGTTGCTCCGAAAGATGGTGGTTTCTAGGTTGACATCGACGAGTAGCTTGGGGTTCCCAGGTGGCATCCTGGAATCTATGGGCTGGGACGTCGCCGTTATGCTCCTGGCCTCTTAGGCCTTTTGCTATCTTGCTATGTATAATAGCATAACTTGCTTCCGTTGATTGATGTATGTCAGTTCAGTGACCTCTGCTTGTAATGCTTTGGTTCTTCGCTCAGTTATGAGCTTGTATTACCTTTTGAGTCGTAGAGTCACTGTTGTGTTACCGATTCTCTCACTGTAGTCTCTCGAGCTCTAGGTTAGGCTTATGTTAGACGAAGATCTAGTATTTGTCGACCCGATCCGGGGTGCCACATGAGCGGAGGTTCGATGTTGAGTCTAGTGTTTGTGAAAACTATTTGAAAGCTAAAAGTATTTGCAAAAATCTGATTAGGCTTATTTTTACTCCTTATCTGGTATCGCTCTAAGTCTAAGGTGCCTTACCTTGTGTTGATTTAAAAGTTTTTCTATCTCTTCTAGTCTTTCAAACTTAGGTGCCTCATGGGCATGTCGTTTCTAAACCAGTTGACCTAGTGCAGAGTTCTCTAGAGTTGTGTGTGTTCTTTTCATCATCCTTGTTTTGTTTCAACAGAGAGATCCCTTTCCATCACGATCTCTCTATTTTGTAGGTTCCACATCATTTTGTTCTAGGCTTCGAGGTTTCCTTTGACCTTGGATGCCTCCTTTTTATTTGTTTGGGTACTTCGGAAGCTATGCACATCTTCTAGAAGCTACACCGTGATCACTGATACGTCTCCAACGTATCTATAATTTCTTATGTTCCATGCTTGTTTTATGACAATACCTACATGTTTTATACACACTTTATGTCATATTTATGCATTTTCCGGAACTAACCTATTGACAAGATGCCGAAGTGCCAGTTATTTTCTCTGTTTTTGGTTTCAGAAATCCTAGTAAGAAATATTCTCGGAATTGACCAAATCAACGCCCGAACCTTATTTTTCCCGAAGCTTCCGAGAGCCGGAGAGGGACCGAGGGGAGCCGGGGGCCCCACACGTGGTGGCGGCGCGGCCCAAGGGGGGGCGCCCCCTATTGTCTGGCCCCACCAGGGCCCCTCCGAAGCTGCCCTTCCGCCTACTTAAGGACTCCGTCGCGAAAACCCTAGACGAATAAGCCACGATACGAGAAAAGTTCCAGAGCCGCCATCGCGAAGCCAAGATTTGGGGGACGGAGTCTCTCGTTCGCACGCCGCCGGACGGGGAAGTGCCCCCGAAGGCATCTTCATCGACACCACCGCCATCTTCATCATCGCCCGCTGTCTCCCATGAGGAGGGAGTAGTTCTCCATCGAGGCTAAGGGCTGTACCAGTAGCTATGTGGTTAATTTCTCTCTCCCATGTACTTCAATACAATGATCTCATGAGCTGCCTTACATGATTGAGATCCATATGATGAGCTTTGTAATCTAGATGTCGTTATGCTATTCAAGTGGATTTTACTTATGTGGTGTCCGGAGACTCCTTGTCCCACGTGTGTAAAGGTGACAGTGTGTGCACCGTGTGGGTCTCTTAGGCTATATTTCACAGAATACTTATTCACTGAGTTATGATTTGAGTTGGATGTCTCCATGAAATTGTGGTGTGTTAGTACCTCCTATGAATGCTCACAGTGACAGCGTGGGGTGTTTATTAGTACTTGGGAATACATCTTTAAGGTTTGCCTACATGATGAATTAGAGTTTGTTATCTTGCTAGAGAGTAATTCAGAATAGCATAGTGAAGTGCTTATTTATATTCCTTTATGATTGCAATGTTGAGAGTGTCCACTAGTGAAAGTATGATCCCTAGGCCTTGTTTCTAAGCATTGAAACACCGTTTCCAACAAGTTCTGCTGCATGTTTACTCGCTGCCATATTTTATTCAGATTGCTATTACCACTCATATACATTCATACTACTTGTATTTCACTATCTCTTCGCCGAACTAGTGCACCTATACATCGACAAGTGTATTAGGTGTGTTGGGGACACAAGATACTTCTTGTATCGTGATTGCAGGGTTGCTTGAGAGGGATATCTTTGACCTCTTCCTCCCTGAGTTCGATAAACCTTGGCTGATTCACTTAAGGGAAAACTTGCTGCTTATCTACAAACCTCTGCTCTTGGAGGCCCAACACTGTCTACAGGAAAGAAGCGTGAGTAGACATCAAGCTATTTTCTGGCGCCGTTGCTGGGGAACGACGAAAAGCTACACCACGAGATTTCTACCTCCCACGTCAACCACGCGCCGTTGTGGACAGCAAGTTATTTTCTGGCGCCGTTGCCGGGAGGAAAGGTAAAAGGCACTCACACTCCGGTCCCAGGTAACTAAGTTATTTTCTGGCGCCGTTGTAAGTGCTCGAAGCTATTTCCTTTAGATCCCGCAATTGCATCTTTTTGGTTTCTTGTTTTTCACTAGTTAGGCATAATGGAAAGTAACAGTGAGCTTTTTAAGCTATTTCCTGAGCTAAGACATGGATTGTTTGATGCGAAAATTAAAAAACCTATGGAACCTTATTTGCATGCTAGTAGCAATGATATTAGTATGAACGCTTTGAACACCATTGTTGCTAATGATATGGAAAATTCTAAGCTTGGGAAGCTGGTTTTGATGAGCATGATATTTTTAGTCCCCCAAGCATGGAGGAGAAAATTTTCTTTGATGATACTTTGCCTCCCATTTATGATGATTATTGTGGTGACCTGGCATACCACTGCATGGTGTAGTATGCAAGTCTGATATAACACCAATGAAACACCGTTCCACTAGTATTATATCGCTCGGAGTGGTACAACAGAAACATATGCGGGTCCAAGGCATGTCTATAGAATTACATACAGACTCTGTTACATAAGATCAGCACAGCCTCCTACTTTACAATGAGGTAAATCTGCAAATAAACTCCAGAAGAACGACTCGTAGACTAGTCTTATCATGAACTCTATTTGTAGAGTATTTAACTAGCTATAGAGGCTAAGAATAGATTCTAGCTAAGTAGGAGATAGTTTTAGGAAACTAGTTCCCTTCTATGGCTAAACTAGGTTTTCTCCTTGAGGGATGTGGTATCTGACTCCTCTGACAGGGTCATGTCTCTTCAAGTAGTTGTTGACTCCTCGGCCTTTGAGTTGCACTATAGATCCTCCTTCGATGCCTCCATATCTAAGCAGGGGATTTAAGAGTGGAATGAGTATGAGCGTACTCAACAAGTTCATTATAGGAAAGAGGTGTTTAATGCACTAGCTACGGCATTAGACCAGAAAGTCTAATACCAATGCAGGTTTTCATAATCATTTCTTCAAAAGGTTACTTTTATTCAGAAGAACTATGTCCGTCAGCCTTCACCGGTTTACTAGAACTTCATGGAGCTCCTTTCCCGCGTGCGTAGTTCCATATCCCGGAACAGGGAGTGACAGTCACAGTTCTTTACACTCTGCAGAGGTGTGTTGCTTTACCCATAAGAGATCTTAACCTTGGTGCCAACCGGGCAGCTTCCCGTCCACACTTCCTTTGGTGTGAGGCCCGGTATAAGGTCATAGCCAATCATATTCCTCCGCTACCTCGCACACCCACCCTTTGTTGCAGGCACCCGACCCTGGGTCCTCGCCGGTCCCATTATTCCCATATTTCAGGGTGGACCCCAACCACGACAACAGTTCTGGGCTCATACCATAAACTCCTTCGCCGGTAGCTGCAACCCCTCATAGACCGCAATACCGTGGGGAATATTATGGCTTCCCCAACCTACCGCTTGCACTTCGGCGACAAGTGTGCTACGGACAAAGCCGTGGGGACTTTTTTGGCTTCCCCAGCCTACCGCTTGCCCCGACAGATGACAAGTGTGCTACGGTAAAGCGCGTCCGTTGATGTACAAGAGGTGGAAATACGATTGACTATTCCGTCCCACTCCAGATCTTATGGTTAACACGGGTATTACGACACAAGAATCACTGGACGACATTTGTTGTTTAATCCTAGATGGATATAAACCCTTGCAATGGAACCTCCACCATATCAACACAATCCATGGTTCCATTGCCCACCACATAGTCATATTTATAGTTATGAAAATAGTTTTTTTGTTTTTTATGCAATAGTGATAAACATAGTACTTTGCAAGTAATTTGATAAAAATACTCAAATGACATGAGCAAGTGATGAACTTGCCTTTCTTGACTGCAAGATTATGCAGGCAAGGTCTTCGATACGTAATAACTCCAAATTCTGAAATAGCATCATCGTCCGGTAAGGACGATGTTTAAAAGATTGGCAAGGATGCAATAATGCATTGGTATGAGATGCAATCGCTCTAAGCTTGACCTAACCCCGATGATTTAGGATTAGTGAGTGGTATTGATTAGTTCAGGGTGTGTTGCACTTTTAGAATGATTCTCATACAAGGTTCTTATTCAGGTGTGGTTACATGATATTATAAACAGGTGCTACAATATATCATAACAATAAAACTAATAGCACATAACAATAACATTTGGTATAATCCTAACATGTAATGAATAGTGGTTGGTTTTAGCACTATATGGCATGGTTAATGATTAATTATCATATACTTCAAAAGAATAACTTTTGAAGACCATGTTCTTTAATAAAGAATAAGTATGATAATTAGGTTGATGGGGTTCTATGGTTGACTATGGTTTCATTTAGTTTCTGGAGTAAGTATTAGATGGATCCAAACAAGGTTGGATTCATCAACACCTAGGGCTTGTAAGGTTGAGTTAAGCCTAAGCATCTTGATCAATATATTATAAATAGTTGCTATCAAAGTTGGTTTACCTTGCGGATGATAGTTGGCTATTGGCTGTAGGTTCCATTAGGCAGGATTGATGATGATTCCTTATTTTCTTCAAAAGAATAACTTTTGAAGAACATACTTCTTAAGTAATAAGAAGTATTACAATTAAGGTTGAGGTTGCCTAGGTTTTGCTATTGGATCCACTAAGTAAGAAATGATTGGCTCCTAAATAGGATGGTTCATAATTATGAAGTATTGTAGGGTTTAGTGGATTATGGTTATGTAATGATAATTATTGGGCATAGATGCTATTGGAGTTCATCACAATTGTGTGATGCTAATTAAGGATGCGTAAGGATGATGGCTTTGGGTAATAGGATCTAGGTTTTACACTTGGTTGACCCTACTTGATTATTTAGGTCTGATGAAGATGAACACATGGGATACCCATGTATTAGTGATATGTCTTCTACATTTTATGTGGCCAGGACAAGTATTTAGTTGCTACTATTGTTCTATGTTTTGAAAGAAGGTACCATGATCACATGTTCTAACCTAGGGTTTAGGTTAGAAGCAATTTAAGTTTCATATTGATTATTGGAGCTAGGGTTCCTAATTGAATTAGGGTTTTGGGATTACACATAAAATGATGAGGTTATCACTTTATTTATAATGGAACTAGGGTTTCCTAATTACCCTATAATTCTTGAATTAATAACTTGTTTGCAAAGTTAAAGTTATTAATAATTTTGAAATAAAATAATATTGGATTTGGCATTTTTGTATTTTAGAACAATTAATAATTAGGACAATTAGGGTTTAAATCCTTCTAATGAGGATTTAATAAAATAACAAATAAAGAAAATTAGTTTTTAAGTTTTATTTATTTATTTACTGGTTTCTATTTAATTTGTAAAGTTTTCCTAATTATTGAATTTTAATTCAATTACGAATAAAAGAAAAGGCTTAATTATTAAGTTTAAAATAATTAAATTTATTAAAAATAAAATTCTCATATTATATTTTTATTGGATAGAGTTTACTTTTCTAAGAATTTTGATGTCTTATTTATATTTTTCTGAGCTATATTGAATTTTCTATGAATTTGCAAAGTTGCAGGTATTAATGAGATTTAAAATTTACACAAAATTCCTAAATCTACCCGGGCTAGAGCTACCCATGGCCACTGACTGGTGGGCCAGTGGTACACGTCAGCTGCCACGTGCTATTGACCGAGGTCAAAATCGTTGGCGTGGCCATGGGCTCACTGCCGGCGATCAGACGGCGACGGCGCCGCCGATCCAGGGCTCGCGCGGACGGGGAACTCGCTACAATCGACTCAGCGCGTCACAGTGAGTTGAATGGTGGTCGCGCCGCCCGCTGATGACCACCGGAGCATGGCCGGCGATGAGGTGTTGCGGCGTCGGACATGGGCTCACGGCACAGCGATGCTACAGCATGCTAGGGAGCGATATGAGCATGCCAGGATGATCAGCAGCTCACCAGGAGGACATAGGGCGTGATGGCGAGGTCCGTGGCGGTCGGGTTCGCCGGAATCGACAGCTCCGGCCATCGGAGAAGACGAGCTCGACGACGAGGCTACAGCTCGCCCCGGCCCGATTCCTTTTGCACTGAGAGCAAGTCGAGGACGGCGGAGACGATGGTGGTAGCGGCGAGGTCCGGGGATGCTCCGAACGGCGACGATTGGAGATGGTCGGGCGGGCTAAGGTTTCAATTTGGGCAAAAATTAACAGAAATGGGGCAGAACTCGGGCCAGTGTTCGTCGTGGAGCTTTTATAGGGCGCAGGAACGAGCCTCGTCACGACGTCGGTCGAGGAGGAGCTGCCAGCGACGAGGAGAAGCTGGCCACGGCGTCGTGGTGTCCTCCATGCACCAGGAAGGGATGAGGACGACGCCTCCCCAGTTTTTTTTAAACGAAGGGGTAAGTGGGTTGGCGTTGGGCCGTGTCTTGGGCCGTGTTGGTGGGCTACTACTGGGCTGCTGCGGTCTGGTAAGGTCCAGGTGAGTTTTTCCCTCTTCTCTTCTTTTTCTCTTTTATTTTCTGTTTTACAATTCTAGTTTGAATTCAGATTTGAATTCATATTCTAACTTCTTTTCTATTTTGCAGGTATTTCAATTATGTTAATTCATTGAATATGTAGTGCAGTGACTACCTTCATTCTCCTAATTGAAGACAATGTTTTATATTAGGTTTAGTTTCATATATGTGGGCTTATTCAAAATAACAATTAGACATGTGTTTCTATTCTCATTTAAATTTTCTTTTTCTTATTCATAATATAACTCCCTGTTGAATAACTAGAGTTGATTATTCTTATTCCAAATGTTCTAGAGGTTATTATTAGGGCTTGGCTTCAGATTTGAGGAATTGGTCAATTGTACATGATTTTATGTGAGCTCCAATATATTAGGGTTTTATAGTTTCTCTCATAACCCCACTTATTAAGGTTAGTACTATAATTATATTTGAAAGTATCAAAGTAGGTATTGTTTCCATCATGGTTTATCTTGGTTACAAAGTTAAATGGTTGTTTAAACACACAGGGTTTTAATTAAAGGATTTAGCATTAGGTGGCTCTTTTGTTTTATAATTGAAGCATAGAATTTGATTATTGAACCATTAGGGTTCAAATGCTCTTTACCTATTAACACATGGTTTAAAGTTAAGTGTGGTTTAGGTTTTAGTTGTGATCACCCAAATGATGCACAATCTAGGTTTGAGATATAATTCTAGGGTGTAGGAATGAGATGGCATCATATTGTATTTGGTAGGGTTTAGTCTCCCCTAACCATGATAAGGTGGTTACTTGCTTAATATTTAATGTGCTTCTCTAATTACTAAGGATTTGGGAGTTGGTTTAATCTTCTACCCATTACCTTCTATTGTTATCCTTAATTTATCATTAAAGTAACTACATTGGTTATAGTTCTTTTTATAGTTAACTTTGGTCATATGGATGGATGGTTTCTCACCACATAAAGTATAGAGTTTGACTCTAAATGTTTTCTTTCTTAAGTGAAGAATAGGTGAAATGTGAATGTGGTAGGATTCTACTTATGATCACCAAGTGATTCACAAGTTAAGGTTGGGATATAAGCTTAGGGTTTCTTACTAGTTATCTCCCTATGATTTCATGTGGAAATGGGATAATATCTACTAATCATATAAGTGTTAGCAGTTGGATTGTTCTCCTATTTCTCTAAGGCATGGTCATGGATTAGGCATGATCCACTTGTTCTTAATATCCTTACCTCAAGTTCTTAGGGTGTCGGGGGGAAGACCCCGGGTAGGGCAATGGACGCGTACGGCCGGCTACGTCTTCGCAAAGGCTGCAACAGGTGCAGCCCATGCGCCGTGGCGGCTGGTCCGGAGCCGGCTGCTCTAGGTCCTAGTCGGCCCAGCTACGCCGCCAATGCCGTAGCCGGGCCGGCTTCTACAAGCCATATCCGACTGGGGTTTGTACCTCAGACCGACTCGAGGCTGGCGAGTCTTGCACTAGAAGGAACCGGGTTGGTGATCCGGGTTCCCAAAGTCACGTGACTCCATCGTCCGTAAAGCGCGGGCACCAGAGCAATGGTGCCACGCGCCGGACAGGCCATCGTGGTCTCGACGATCCGTACCGCTACGTGCTGACGGCGACAGGGACACCTCCTCTCCATACCGCTGACCTTGGCAGCCGGATGGGACAGCCATGAGGCCTCAACGGCTCCCGACGTCCTTTGCCTCGGGAAGGAGGAGGCCGGAGCCGGCCAAGCCGGCCAGTAAACTGTAGGGTCTTATATGTAAAGTGCCGGTGCCTATATAAGCCGCACTACCCCCTCTCGTGCAGGGGATGGATCATTCTCGTTTCATTCCACCCTTAGCGCTGCCCTGTGAGAGAGACCATCGTCTCCCTTAGCCTCCCAGGAGCAGCCGGACACAGCTCTAGGAGCACCATTGTATTGTGTGATCATCATATACACTCATAGCAGGAGTAGAGGTGTTACCTCCATCGGAGGGCCTCGAACCTGGGTACGTCGCCGTGTCGCTCGTCCCCATACCCGCATCCGGATACCGCCGTGAGATCTCTCAGGAACCACCTTCGATTAGCCATCCTATGGCATATGCCGTGACGATACCACGACATAGGGTTTACGATCATCACTCAATTTATAATGATCAAGGTTTGGCTTCCTAAGGTATCTCTCATTAAATTAGGTTTCTCACTCTCAAGATTGAGTATTGTCTTGATCAACCAAATATAGTTTCTTTCTTTTAGTATCTTGAATGGATAGGGTTACCTCAATAATTTCTATCCCAGGAGAATGCCTGAGATAATAACTTATAGTTCTACTTAAACAGTGATGATATGATAATCTGGTTAAAGA
The DNA here is from genome assembly GCA_030979885.1 of Lolium multiflorum. Taxonomy (NCBI): domain Eukaryota; kingdom Viridiplantae; phylum Streptophyta; class Magnoliopsida; order Poales; family Poaceae; genus Lolium; species Lolium multiflorum. The sequence continues at coordinate 228,091,136 of CM061752.1, forward strand.
ATAGTTCTCTCCCTTCAATTCAGGTGTTGCCTCATCTATCTTGAGTATAACACCAAACCTTGAGCTCTCATATAGGTATAGTTATTCTAGGGTTTATGGTGTACTCACAAGATCTCATTATGTATGAAAGGTTAAGTCTTTACCTAGATGACTTAGTTGAGTTAGTCTCTACTTTATTTTACCAATTCATGGATATAGTCTTGTTCCATTTGATATTAGGTTATCCCATCATTTCAAAGTGAAATGGTTTAGGTCCTAATACTTTAGTTCAAGAATTGTCCTTGACTCTTAATTAGGTAAAGCTAGGATTGATATGAATGCTCTCTCTCATTTGCGAGGGCGTGCACGAGATCCAGGCCATCAGCTTCTTCATGGGAGGCTGTCGGCCCAACACCATGCTGTGGCACAAGCTACGCCGCAGCGACCCCCAGTCGATGGCCGCCTTGATGGCCATCGCCGACAAGTACGCGCTGGCTGAGGAAGCCGGCAAGCCTCCGGCTGAAATTTCGCCGGCCCCCAGCGGGAGGGACAACAACAAGCGGCCGAGGGCGTCGCATGGCAGCCGTCGGGACAACTACCGCGGCAAGCGTCACGACCAGCCGGACCGCCGGACGGCTCCGCCCACGTAGCGGCGCTGTGGCAGACAACGCGGCAGGCGGCAGCCGCCGAAGCAAGCAGGCTGGAAGCCGTACACCTTCGAGCGGATGCTCGACTCGCCGTGCAAGTACCACAGCGGCAAGAACCCTCCAACCACACCACCCGCGACTGCCACTTCATGAAGCGGCCGACAAGCGGTGAACCTCTCCCGCCTCCACCCCGCCTCCACCCGGCGGGCCGCCAAGCCGGCGCAGAGAACGCCAACCTCGAGCACCACGAGGCTAACCAAGTGCACCACGGCGGCCGATATTTGGCCGAAGATGCTACCTACATCATCTTCACCTCCGAGCCCGAGGACAAGACGAGCCAGCAGAGCCGTTCCCTCGAGGTCAACGCGGTCATACCGCCGGTCCCCAGTACCTAAACTGGTCGAGCAGGCCATCACTTTTGATCACCGCGACACACCGGCTGTCCTGCTGGGCAGCTACGCCATGGTCCTCGACCCCACCATCGGCACAACCCGGCGCGTGCGCTTCTCGCGCATCCTCATCGACGGGGCAGCGCATCAACATCCTCTACCGCGACACCGCCCGCAAGCTGGGCATCCAGGAGGCCGAGTTGCGCCCCACCCCCACCGTCTTCCATGGCACCCACCGCTGCCAGCCGATCGGCCGGATCACGCTGGAGGTGATGTTCGGGAAGCCGGACCACTTCCGCACCGAGAGAATCGAGTTCGAGGTGGTGGACCTCGTGAGTCCCTACCACGCGCTCCTAGGCAGGCCGGCCCTGACCAAGTTCATGGCGGTGCCCCATTATGGGTACCTAAAGATGAAGCTGCCTGGCCCCAAGGGGGTCATCACCATAGCCGGCGACTATCGTGGCTCCATGGACGCCACGCAGAGCTCCAAGATGGCCCAGACGCTGGTCATTGCCACCGAGAAGCAGCTCATCCACGACGCCGCCGCTCGCCAAGGCCGCGTGACGACATGCCGGCTGCAGGCAACCCGCCGGACGACTCACTTCAGCCGGCCGACAACACCAAGAAGATCTCGCTGGACCCGGCGCACCGGACAAGTACGTCACCATCGGTGCCGGCTTGAGCAAGAAATAGGAAAGCGAGCTCACCAGCTTCCTCCGTGAGAATCGGGACATCTTCGCATGGACTCCAAGAGACATGCCGGGTGCCGGGGAGTTGGCTGAGCACCACCTCCACGTCCGGCCCAGCGCCAGCAGCCTCTCAGCGCTTGCCGAAGAACGAAGGAAGGCCATCGGTGAAGAAATCGCGCCTGGCGGCGGCGGTCATCATGGAAGTGCTGCACCCGGACCGGTTGGCGAACCCGGTCCGGTTTTGAAGAAGAACGGCCCCGGCGCATGTGTATCGACTACACCAGCCCTCAACAAGGCGTGCCCGAAGGACCCTTCCCCTCGCCGCGCATAGATCAAGTTATAGACACGACCCGGCGTGAACTATTGTCTTTTGTAGATGCCTATTCGGCTACCACCGATTCCTTTGAATCCGGCTGATCAAATAAAGACTTCGTTCATTACCCCGTATGGGGCTTATTGCTTACGATATGCCGTTCGGCTTGAAAATGCAGGCGCCACCTACCAAAGGTGCATGCAAAAATGCTTGCAGATCAAATCGGCAGAAACGTTCACGCATATGTGGATGATGTCGTTGTAAAGACCAAGGAGACGGTTACCCTCCTTGATGACCTGAGAGAAACCTTCACCAATCTGAGAAGATTTCGGATGAAGCTCAACCCGGCCAAGTGCACATTCGGCGTGCCGTCCGCCAGCTCCTTGGCTACCTCGCTCTCGAGGTATCGGCCAACCCGGAGAAGATCGTGCCTGGAGAGGATGGAACCGCCGCAGGCCTCAAGGACGTCCGAAGTTCGCTGGCTGCCTGGTTTCCTTGAGCCGCTTTGTCCCGGCTGGGGAGAAGGCACGCCCTGTACCAATTGATGAAGAAGCGGACAAGTTCGTCTGGTCACCGCAGCGGATGAAGCTTTCCGTGACTTGAAGCGCGTGCTCTCAACCGCGCCAATCCTTGCAACGCCGGCTTCAATGGAGCCGATGCTGTTGTACATCGCAGCCACCAACCGGGTGGTTAGCGTTGTCCTGGTGGTGGAGCGCAAAGAAGCCGGCGAGCACTGGTTCAGCGCCCAGTCACCTTAGCGAAGTGCTCTCCCGGTCGAAGCAAAACTACCCCCACTACCAGAAGGTCACCTACGGCGTCTACATGGCGGCCAAGAAGCTCAAGCACTACTTCCAAGAGCACCCCATCAAGGTGGTTGCCAGCCTTGGCGGAAATCATCGGCAGCAAGGATGCCAATGGCCGGGTTGCCAAGTGGGCCTGAGCTAGCCGCCCACACCATCCTCTACGAGCCACGCACAGCCATCAAGTCGCAGATCCTCGCGGACTTCTTCGTCGACTGGGCCGAGATGCAGTACCTGCCGCCTGTGCCGGATTCCACACATTGGAAGATGCACTTTGACGGCTCGAAGATGCGCAACGGCTTGGGAGCCGGCATCGTCATCACCTCTCCCAAGGGAGACCGGCTGGACTACGTCCTGCAGATCCGCTTCACCGCATCCAACAATGTGGCGGAGTATGAAGCGCTCATTCATGGGCTGAAGCTGGCCAAGGAGATTGGCGTGCGTCGCATACCCTGCTTCGGCGACTCCGACTTGGTCATACAACAAGCATCTGGCGACTGGGACGCGAAGGACGCCAACATGGCCTCATACCGCTTCCATGTTCAGCAGCTATCCGGCTTCTTCGACGGCTGCGAATTCCACCATGTGCCACGAGCAAACAACGAGGCGGCTGACGCCTTGTCCAAGATTGGCTCAACCCGGCAAGCTATTCCGCCGGGCATCGCCTTGGCGGTTCTCAAGAAGCCGTCCATCATACCGTCACCGGACTCGGATTCAATATTCGTGCCGGCTGACCCGGGGGCTGCTCACCGAACCCGGGGGCTTCATCGCCCAAGTCGGGGGCTAACAAGCCGAACCCGCCGGCTACCATGCCGAACCCGGGGACTTCTCAGTCCAACCCGGGGGCTTCATCGCCAAACTCGGGGGCTAGCAAGCCGAACCCGCCGGCTAGCAAGCCGAACCCGGCGACCACGCAGTCGAATCCGGAAGCTCCCACGCAGGAGGCCCTGTTGGTCAGCGTATTCGAGATAAGATGCGTGCCTTCATGGGCACAAGAGTTCCTCTCCTACCTCACCGACGGTGTGCTGCCTGATGACAGAGTCCAGGCCAGGCAGATTGAGAGAAGGGCCAAGGCCTATACGATCATCAACCACCAGCTGTACAAACGCAGCGTAAGTGGGGTGTTCCAGCGGTGCGTCGAGCCGGCTGAAGGGATTGAACTCCTACGGGAAATCCACCAAGGAGAGTGCGGACATCACGCCTCATCCAGAGCCATAGTGGCCAAAGCCTTCCGGCATGGTTTTTACTGGCCGACTGCACTCAGAGACGCAGAAGAGTTGGTGAAGAAGTGCAACGGCTGCCAGCGTTTTGCAAAGAAGAGACATCAGCCGGCTTCCGCCTTGAAAACCATCCCCATCACATGGCCGTTTGCCGTATGGGGCTTGGATATGGTGGGTCCGTTCAAAACAGCGCGAGGCGGCATGACACACCTTTTGGTGATGATTGACAAATTCACCAAGTGGATCGAAGCCAAGCCAATCAAGAAGCTGGACGGCTCCACACCGTCACATTCCTCAAGGAAATCATTGTGAGATTCGGCTACCCCCACAGCATCATCACCGACAACGGCAGCAACTTCTCCCAAGGCATCTTCTCTCGCTATTGCGGGGAAATGGGGATCCGGATGGCCCTATCTTCTGTGGCGCACCCAGAGTCCAACGGACAAGTGGAAAAGGCTAACGGCTTAGTCCTAGCCGGCATCCGGCCCCGGCTGGTGGAGCCGCTTGAGCGAGCAGCCGGCTACTGGATTGAAGAGCGCCCAATGTGCCGTGGAGCCTCGCGCACAACGACAAACCGCTCAGTCGGCTTCACACCATTTTTCCTCGTATACGGGGCCGAAACCGTCCTGCCGACCGATATCGAGCACGACGCGCCAAGGATCAAGCTCTACACGCCGAAGCCAAAGAAGCTCGCGAAGATGGAGTTGACCTGGTCGAAGAGGCCCTCTGCTGGCCGGCGTCCCGATCTACCATCTACCAAGAAGTCCCGACGCTATCACACCGGAAGGTCCACCTTAGCATTCCGAGAAGGAGACCTAGTGCTCCGGCTGATCCAGTCATCAACGACACAGCATAAACTGTCATCCCCATGGGAGGGTCCCTTCATCGTGAGCAAGGCGGTAGGCAATGATTCCTACTATCTCATAGATGCCCAAGAGGCTAAGAAAAACAAGCCGGACAAGGCTGACGAGGAGACTAAACGTCCCTGGAATGTCAACTTACTCCGCCCATTTTACACATGAGAGCAGGAATGTATGTATCCCTTGTATCCCTTTTGTAAGCTATGAAAAAGCACGCGCCAAGAGCGCCGTTTCCGACAAGTTTTTCGCGTACTCTACTTTGTTTCGCCAATTGGCTTGAACCCTCTCACGCGGCCGGCTCAGTAACGTGATCGGTTTCCGACAGCCGGCTTCCGATCCAAACAGACCGCAACCCGGCTGTCCGGCTGGCGGGAGTAAGGCCTAGGAAGCACGCGAAAAACGACTAAGGGAAAGAGTAAAAGCGAGTTGACTTGCAACTTTTCATAAAAGTGTCGGATTGCCGAATTCAGCTCGTTCGACTGAAATACTGTCGGCCTCACCCAGCGGCCCGCTCTTGATCCGGCGACGGATCGCAAGTCGGACGTACGACCGGCAAGAGCACAGCCAAAGAGTGGGGCGGATGGGAAAAGCGAACGAGTCGAAAGAAAGCAACTCGGCACACAAATGATTAACAAACACATTAAAGTGTGACACAATGAAAGGATGATAATATTCATACATATGCACCCGGCATTCCGGGGATTTGATAAATTGTCTTGCAAAAGCAACAGCAGAAACAGGAAACTAAGCAGCGGCTGGAGAAGGACCAGCCGGAGGAGCGTCAGCGGAGCCGGCTGCCGGGTCGTCTTCGGGCGTGTCTTCCGCCTCCTCATCTTCCATCTCGTACTCCTCATCAGATTGAGGGTTCGGGTCCGCGATGAAGATGCCCTTGTCGACGAAGTCGGCGATGGTGCTGGCTCGGGCAAGTCGGGCGGTCTTGTGTTCGGCCGGGAGCTTGTCCTCCACGCCGGCTCGCCGATACTCGAGCTGCCCCAGGTCCACCTCGTTGTACCAGGAGAGGACAAAGGACAGCGCCATGTCGGCACCAGCACGCGTGGCAGACTCCTTCCAGTCGAGGAAGCGATCCGGCGCCCGCTCCATCAAGGAGGTGAGATGGGAGATATCTTGCGACACCGCCTCCGCGGGCCACAGCATCGGCACCTCCTCGCCGCCTTCCGGAGCTCCCAGCCAAGCTTGGTGATGGGCTCGACGCGGGCAGCCATGGACGCCATATAGTCCTCCATGGTGAAGTACTCCGAGCTGCCCTCGCCAGTCGTCCGCCTGGACTCGCGCGCAACGCCAACGGCTGCTAACGCCGCATCTGCGTTTCCGGGAAGGCCGCAAGAAGAAGCAAGTCGAAATCATCGAAGCCGAAATAAGCTGAAAAATGCAAATTTTCGAAGTCCTAAGACAAAGGAAAAGCCTGGCGGCAGCCGGAAGAACCGACTGCCCAGCTCAAAGATGGAGACAAAAAAAAATCAGAGTTCGGTGCCAACGAAAGTCGGCAGCCGACAGCCAAAGCCGGCAAAGGGAAAGGAGCAAAGAAATGCACTCACCCGACAAGCCACGGTCAAGTGCGCCAATCTCGTCCGTCCAGCGCTTGGCGGTGGCGAGCTCCGTGGACTTGGTGGTGACCTCCTCCTGCAAGCCGCCGCTCCACCGTCACCACCGGCTCAGATCCTCCACCTTCTCCTTCTCCGCCGTCCTAAGGGAGGCGAGCTCGGTGAGATGGTTCCCGCCCAGCGCCTGCCGCCGCTCCCCGCTAGCCACCTTGAGCTTGGCGGCTGCAGATCGGCCCGCCTCCTCGCTCTCGGCGCACTGGGCGCGAGCAGCCCGGAGATCCGCCTCCACCGCGGGACCTTGGCGGCTTCAACTGCAAGGCAGCCGGAAAGAAACGTCAGCCAACCAAGACTAAAAAGAAAGAAGACATCGAGTCGGAAGAAGCAAGATCTTACCCTTGACGGCCTCCAGCTCGCGAGCCAAGTCGGCCCGGTCCAGCTTGGCCTTGTGGTAGTGGGTCACGGCGCGGTTGTACAGATTGGTGCGCCGATCCGCCACAGCCTAAGGAAAAAGAAAATCAGTATGCTAGGCGAAACCCGGACCGGCTCCAAGCAGCCGGCCCATGCCTCGGAGGCTACCCGGGATGATAACCAAATCGAAAAACAGATGAAGCTTACCTTGCCGGCTTCCTCCACCTTGGCGACGTTGGCGCGGTCTCGGCAGCCCGGCCTTGAGGTTGGCCTGCAAGCCGGAGAAGAACATCTTCACCGACGCTTGGCCTCCCCTCCCGGCTGGTCACCTCGTAGGAGTCGCGCCGAGCCACGCCTCTCCATAGTGCCAGCCGAGCCAAGGCTGGAGTCGGAGGCGGACGGCACGTGCAGCAGCCAGGCGCCCTTGGCCACGTGTGCAGGCCCTGCTGCGGCGCCGATGGGACTCCCGTCCTCACCAGCGCGCGCGAGTCGGCGCCCTCCGTGCGCGCTGGCTCATCCCTTGCCGGCTCCCGCCTGGCCGGCTCCTCCATCGTCGGCTCCGGCGGTGGCGGCGCTCTGGGCAAAGCAGTTGGCCCAGTCGGCGCAGCCGTCTCCGGCGCCTGAGGTGCCCCCTCCGGGCTCTCATCCAGCACCACCACGCTTGGCCTGGCTCCGGCTCCGGTCGCGGGCGGCGCACCCCTGCCGACGCCGGCTCCGGTCGAAGGCGGCATGCCCCGGCCGGCCCCAGCGGCTGGGTCCAGAAGACGAGTCCGGCGCGGGAACATGTCGTCCAGCGTCGGCTGGCGTGTCGGCTCGGCCCGCGTGCCGCGATCGGCGCGAGGCCAGCGGCACAGCGAAGGAAGGCGCCCTGCGGGAGGCGGAGTACCCGCAGGCGGTGGTGGCGTAGGTGCACGCGATGGAGGCTGTGGCGTCGGCTCCCTCCTTTGGCGCGGAGGCGGCAACACGACGCGCGGAGTCTGCCGGGAGCCGCCGCCCTGGGCAAACTTGATGGGGGCCCTAGCCGGACAAACAAGGAGAAGATAAGCATAAAGAGTAAGGAAAGAAAAGGAATCAAACAAAAGAGAAAAGAGAGCTCACCCGGCCTGCTCCGGCACCTTCTTCAGCTGCTGCCGGCGGAGTTTCTTCGCCTTCGCCTCCAAGGCGGCAGTAGAGCGGGGCTCGCTGGCCCGCTTTTTCCCCTTAGGCGCCGAAGTCGCCGTGGTGCTTGGCGGCCTCGCGCGCAGGGGCACGGCGGGGATTGGCCCCGTGGCGGACGTCGCCGGCTCCGTCCTCCTGCTCCGGTGAAGGGGGCGGATTGTGCTCCCCCCGGCCGCCTAGGTCGGCGCTGCCGCAGTCGTCGTCGCCAGCCTGGTCGCCGGCTTGGTCAGCCGGATCAGCGTGATCCGGCGCCCACCTCCTCGTCGCCGGGTCGCCATCCTCGACGTTTTGGCGGTCAAAGAGCTAGAAAAAACAGAAAGCATGAGCAAACAACAAGCCGGAAGTCGGCAGGGAAAAGGAAGTCGGCCTCGCCGCCGCAAGCCGAAGCCGGGCGAAACACAGCGGGTTGGTGGTCCCTGTCGTGGGGCGCCAGCCCGTAGTTCCACTCCTCCGGCATGTTCGCCTTGGTGATGTTATTCACCCGGTGGGCCACCTGGGCCTTGGAGAGCAGCGCCTTGGATGTCCGGTTCGGGTCGAACCGGCCGGACATGTGCCCGATTTTGTGGGTGCGCATTTGGAGCGGCAGCACCCGGCGCTCGGCGATGGTGCAGAGGAGGTCCTCGGCGGTCAGCCCGTTCGCGACGGCCGCCCAGGAAGTCCAGCTGATTCACCTCGCGTCCGGATCCGTCGTGCGGGCGTTGTAGCTCCAGTTGATCCGGCCGACGGAGGAGCAGGTTGAACTCCGGCAAGTTGATCCGGTCGACGAGCTGGCCCTCGTTGCGCACGTAGAAGAACGACATCTGCCAATTCTTCACCGAGTCAACGGTTGGAATTTTGGGGAAGGGCGTCGGCCGAGTGTAGATCGAGGCGGCGCCGCAGGTCCGCAGGCGGCCTCGGTGGTTTGCGCCTTGAGGTAGAACAGCCGGCTCCAGAAATCGATGTCCGGCCACAAGCCGGCGTAGGCCTCCATGAAAGCCACATAGCAGCTGAGGAGGATGCAGGCGTTGGCCGGCAGATGGTGCGGCTGCAGGCCGAAGTTGTCGAGGTAATGGCGGAAGAAGGTGGAAGCCGGCAGGCCCAGCCCGCGATCGAGATGCGCACCGAAGATGACGCGCTCGCCGGGCTGCGGCTCGGGCTCCGTCTCCTCGCCGGGCGCCCACGTGACCACCGACGACGGGATCCGGCGGAGGCGCACCAGCCGCTCGATGTCGTCGTCCTTCATGTATGATCCCCTCCATGACCCGCTGGCGGAGGCCATCGTCGAGGAAGTAGAAGAGGAGGACCACGAAAGGCGGAAGGGCGAAGAAGAGCCTTGCGACGGCGGCGGCGACGATGGCGGCGGAGGACGCTCCGTTGAAACGCGGGGCCCCGTGGCGCCGGCTCGTCGGAGTAGCGGCGGCGGATCGGCGGAGATGTGCTCGCCGGAGTTCGCCAGTGGAAGACGTTCGCCGGAGCAGCAACGGGCTCGAGCGCGAAGAAGAGAGCGCGAAGAGCGGGAGCGCGAGGAAGACGAAGTGAGGCAAGTGGCCGCCTCGGTACCCTCCCCCGCGGCATTTATAGCCGACCGCAGCGGACGGTTAGCCTCCAAGTGGCGATCGTGGCCACGTCGCCCGGATCTTCTGCGCATTAACTCCCCCCACGACCGCTGCCGTTACCGGAAACCGCCACACCACGTCGCCCACGACCGCACCGGATCCGGAGGAGACATTGATGTGACCAGACGAACCGCGGCAGAGCCCGTGCGTCGAACCGGTCAAGTCGGGTGCAGGACCCGAGGCGGCGGAGACTCCAGCGCGCCGCAAGCCGGAGCCGGACAATAAGTTCAACTCGGACCAAAAGTCATCCAGCAAGGCGGAAACACCACCAGAACTTGCGAGAAAGCAAAAGCTGCATAAGTGTAAATAGTGGCCGGCTAGAAGCAGCCGGCCGAAGCGAGCCGGATGAGGGCGCAGCCGGCTGAATGGAAATTCTCAGTCGGCCCCTCCAAGTGCCGTCAAGTATATTCAAGAAGCCAGGAAAACCTGCCTAGGTCCTTCTAAACGCAGGACCTTGCCAGCTTAGGGGGCTAATGTCGGGGGGAAGACCCCGGGTAGGGCAATGGACGCGGAGCAGCCGGCTGGCCAGCCGGCTCGCGGCAAAGGCCTGGCGGCTGGCGCCGTGGCCGGCTGGTCCGGAAGCCGGCCGGCTCTAGGTCCTAGTCGGCCCGGCTACGGCCGCCAATGCTGAGCTGGGCCGCTTCTACAAGCCATATCCGACCGGGGTTTGTACCTGGACCGACTCGAGGCTGGCGAGTCTTGCACTAGAAGGAACCGGGTTGGTGATCCGGTTCCCAAAGTCCACGCTGACCCATCGTCCGTAAGCGGGGCACGTGGAGCAATAGTGCCACGCGCCGGACAGGCCATCGTGGTCTACGACGATCCGTACTGGCTACAGTGGCTGACGGCGATGGGGACACCTCCTCTCCATGCCGCTGACCTTGGCAGCCGGATGGGACAGGCCATGAGGCCTCAACGGCTCGACGTCACGCTCGGGAAGGAGCGGAGGCCGGAGCCGGCCAAGCGGCCAAACCGTAGGGTCTTATATGTAAAGTGCCGGTGCCTATATAAGCCCACTACCCCCTCTCGTGCAGGGATGGATCATTCTCGTTTCATTCCACCCTTAGCGCTGCCCCGTGAGAGAGACCATCGTCTCCCTTAGCCTCCCAGGAGCAGCCGGACACAGCTCTAGGAGCACCATTGTATTGTGTGATCATCATATACACTCATAGCAGGAGTAGAGGTGTTACCTCCATCGGAGGGCCTCGAACCTGGGTACGTCGCCGTGTCGCTCGTCCCCATACCCGCATCCGGATACCGCCGTGAGATCTCTCAGGAACCACCTTCGATTAGCCATCCTATGGCATATGCCGTGACGATACCACGACATAGGGTTTATGATCATCACTCAATTTATAATGATCAAGGTTTGGCTTCCTAAGGTATCTCTCATTAAATTAGGTTTCTCACTCTCAAGATTGAGTATTGTCTTGATCAACCAAATATAGTTTCTTTCTTTTAGTATCTTGAATGGATAGGGTTACCTCAATAATTTCTATCCCAGGAGAATGCCTGAGATAATAACTTATAGTTCTACTTAAACAATGATGATATGATCATCTGGTTAAAGAATAGTTCTCTCCCTTCAATTCAGGTGTTGCCTCATCTATCTTGAGTATAACACCAAACCTTGAGCTCTCATATAGGTATAGTTATTCTAGGGTTTATGGTGTACTCACAAGATCTCATTATGTATGAAAGGTTAAGTCTTTACCTAGATGACTTAGTTGAGTTAGTCTCTACTTTATTTTACCAATTCATGGATATAGTCTTGTTCCATTTGATATCAGGTTATCCCATCATTTCAAAGTGAAATGGTTTAGGTCCTAATACTTTAGTTCAAGAATTGTCCTTGACTCTTAATTAGGTAAAGCTAGGATTGATATGAATGCTCTCTCTCATTTGGGAAAGACTTCAATTCTAACCTAAGGTTATTCTCCAAAGATAATGATGTAGTCACCAATATCTATGGTTAATATAAATGGGTTCTCTCTCTAGGGAAGGTCTTCAATAATATCCTAGGGTTCCTCTTGAAGATGATGTTGTGATCATATGGATATTTATATCCAAGGTTTGCCTCTAGGTTTGTCATTGCTTCCTTAAATGAAATACGACTCTCACTTCTCTAGGTTTGATGTATAATAATATGGAATAGAGAAAGATATGTATTCCTTGGTTGGATCTCCTTGTCTTGTTTCCAAGGATGAAGTAAAATGAATACCATGAGGTTCATGGTAGGATCAAGGATTAGTTTAAGACATGGAAAGGATAAGATAGGAATAGTTACTCCAATTATTGTTACTTGATTTCCAATTAAATGGATGTTCATATGTTGTGGCAAGGATTGCCATATTATAATCTTTTATAAGATCAAGCAATTGATCATTGGGTAAAGTGTTGTTGTGTTGTTTATTAGTTCCATTTGATCTAACCCCTTAGATCAAATCATCTATACCCAAAACAATGTTTTGACCAAAGTCACATTGAGGTTTATAGAGCTTGACTTGATGAGCTACTTCAATTCCACCAAGGTCAAGTGAAACTTCAGTTAATGTGACTGTTTTACTTTAAAGCACGAAAATTCCCCCGATTTTCTATGCATGAATGCAATGTACACATATGTTTCCTCTATTTTTGTAACCCCAATACCTGAGATATTACAGTCTCTGCCCCTTAAACTAAACTTCGTCCTCGAAGTTTGATCTCTCTCACGTTTCCGGAGTGTGGATCTGACTTGTGCAGACTACGACTTTTCTCGAACTCCATATTGATCTTACTGGATATAATTGAATATATCCCTTGTCCAGATTCTTCCTGGAATCCATTATGGTTTGTCTCTGAACATAAGTTTCTAACTCCAGTTCTATGATTTTCTTCCTGGAATCTAATAATACCTATCTCTGAGCCATGACTTCTAACTTTCATTCTTTGATTTCTTTCAACTCTATATGCTTGTTTCCTTTCTCATTGAAGAATCAATGATGGGACTTTTTCTGGTGCTGCTAGTCTTAACTGAGGACTAATTTGATAATAAACTCCTAATTGATAAATAGGTCTTTGTTTTCCCTTACTACCAAAAGTGCAATAATGGTACTTGGTAAGGTGCTTACCATGGAAATGGTCGTGGTGGTTTATTTCCCTAAGAATGGATTAGACTCATTTAGTTCATCCAATCATAGATTTATGGTTGATACCTCTAACTATTTTGGATTATTTAGGTTCCATAAAAGGAATCATTCTATTAGTCTTTGATATTGTATGTTCAATCTTCTTCATTCTTTGACCCTCTTGGGCTTTATTGGTCTACGGTATTTCCTTCGTCCAACTTCATTATACTTAGCTTACTTGAGCTTTCGTACTTCTGAGTAAATACTACTCACTTTCTCAAGTTATAGTCCACTTCTTACTTCCTCGAGGTATGAACCTCGGCTTCTGGTCTGACATCCTTCTGAAAGTAGTGTTCGATAATCTTATGAAAATAAGATCGAACTTCCTCTTGGTTCAGACCTTCTTCTTCTATCTTGCTTAAAGTAGTGAGTCATTATACATCCAACTCAATCTTTACTCTACCCCTTAGAGTTTTCTTATGGTCTTCAACTCCTTTTCTTCCAACCATTGGACTTATGGTTAGAATATTGTCTCGGTCTAGCTTATGGTTTATACTTTTCTAAAGGTCTTGTGAAGAATCTTTGTGGTGTATCCACTCAATTGTGGACATCTAGTATGAATCCTTCGACTAAATGATTATAGGTCGTTGTTATTTGGCTAACAAAATTTTATTTGTTCACAACTTCTTGGTACAAATAATCCAATTATGGACTACTTGATACCAATTGTGGCTATTTGTTATCTAAAAAAATGGTTTCTATTATAGGTTCTGATCAACTGGTCGAGACATCTTCTACTTTATCTCACAGTTCTGATCCTATACCAATTGTGGTCTTCTGATACCAACTGTGGTCTTCTTATATCTCCTATGGTTTCATAGGTCATCTTCCTTCATTCAGGGTTTATTTTGCAAGAAAACCACTAGCTGACACTATGAATATAGTATCCTAAGTGATTTCCCATGCATTCCCTCTTCTATAATGACTATGGTTCTACTTCTACTTCTCCATAGTCATCATATTTCTCACCTTCATGCTTCTAATGTACTAAAGTACTCCTCTGTTGAGGTAAAGCATGAGTTTTGATTGGTACTTCCTTCTAAATATTGTGGTTGCTTCCCACAACTTTGTTTCCTTTATCTGATGAACCTTCATCTTGTCTTCAGAATCTTCAGTATTCGTCACTTCCTCACACGAATACCATTACACTCTAGATCTATAGCATCAAGTAAGAACTTGATATTGCAACATGCATTTGCATATCAAAGTCAAACTTCATGTATGGATCTAGTCAAATAATGAAAATCCAATAAAATCCAAGAAGATTCAGCTTTGTGCAAAGCCTGAATATAATAGTTGAGTAAGACATCTCTAAACATCAGGCTCTGATGTGTAGTATATAACACCACATAATATAGGTTTATATCGTGATACTTAGCACGAATATATGGGATTTGACTATTTTTCTCAACATTTACCTTAATTGCACAATTGTAATGAGACAAACTTGACACAAAGTGGTCTAGAATAGTTAAGGTTAACCTAATTTTCTCTGGAAGTACTACTTAACTTCCATTTTGTTGGGGACTACCTCACATGGTATCTCTAAGTTCTATCATGTCTACTCTAAACACCTATTTATTAGGATATATCTCCTATACTTCTAAGTGTTTATACTATCATAAGACTATGGTTATGATGTGCTTGGCACACTTCTTATTGTTTTGGAACACAATTCTTGCACTATTTGTTTAGCACTTGACTTCTTATTGTTCTCCTCCTAAATGTTTATGATATTCTATTCCATCACATAATGAATCTCAAGTGAATCATATGTGTTTACTATTTCTACCATGTAAGTAGTCATACAACATTCCTATCACTCTTCCTTATTCCCCATGATCGACTCATCATGGTCTATACTACCTCATATCACTTGTTTTTATTACTTACTATCAGTTGTTTTACAAGTCTAGATAATTTTACTTACTCATTACTTATCTGGGTCTACATCTTCTATTAGGATATCTTAATTATCTTCATCACTTGATATTACTTCTATTACAGGTCTGAGTAATTCCTATTTAACTATAACAAGTGTTGGTACACGTCTTCAATAGGATATCTACCTTATGGTTGTATCCTCTCTTTGGACTACCAAGTATTGTATACCAACTGTGATCTACTCATCTATTGTTTTAAGGACTTAATGGTATACTACATATTTGGGGATTAGCTTACTAACTTTACTTTATCTTGGTAAGCTAGGTAAGAAATGTTGACTCAAGTGTGTCAGGATTATTCTCAAGTGAATATCCATCTCAAGTCATAAGAAGTATTTGGTTTATCTACAACAACTTCCTATAGACACTACCAATCCTATAGGTCTCCTTTAAAGGGTTTTAACCCTAAGGTCAAAGCATTTGCTCTGATACCAACTGTGGTGACCCGGCATACCACTGCATGGTGTAGTATGCAAATCTGATATAACACCAATGAAACACCGTTCCACTAGTATTATATCGCTCAGAGTGGTACAACAGAAACATATGCGGGTCCAAGGCATGTCTATAGAATTACATACAGACTCTGTTACATAAGATCAGCACAGCCTCCTACTTTACAATGAGGTAAATCTGCAAATAAACTCCAGAAGAACGAATCATAGACTAGTCTTATCACGAACTCTATTTGTAGAGTATTTAACTAGCTATAGAGGCTAAGAATAGATTCTAGCTAAGTAGGAGCTAGTTTTAGGAAACTAGTTCCCTTCTATGGCTAAACTAGGTTTTCTCCTTGAGGGATGTGGTATCTGACTCCTCTGATAGGGTCCTGTCTCTTCAAGTAGTTGTTGACTCCTCGGCCTTTGTGTTGCACTGTAGATCCTCCTTCGATGCCTCCATATCTAAGCAGGGGATTTAAGAGTGGAATGAGTACGAGCGTACTCAACAAGTTCATTATAGGAAAGAGGTGTTTAATGCACTAGCTACGGCATTAGACCATAAAGTCTAATACCAATGCAAGTTTTCATAATCATTTCTTCAAAAGGTTACTTTTATTCAGAAGAACTATGTCCGTCAGCCTTCACCGGTTTACTAGAACTTCATGGAGCTCCTTTCCGGCTGCGTCGTAGTTCCATATCCCGGAACAGGGAGTGACAGTCATGGTTCTTTACACTGCAGAGGTGTGTTTCTTTACCCATAAGAGATCTTAACCTTGGTGCCAACCGGAGCCGTCCACACTTCCTTTGGTGTGAGGCCCGGTATAAGGTCATAGCCAATCATATTCCTCCGCTACCTCGCACACCCACCCTTTGTTGCAGGCACCCGACCCTGGGTCCTCGCCGGTCCCATTATTCCCATATTTCAGGGTGGACCCCGACCATGACAACAGTTCTGGGCTCATACCATAAACTCCTTCGCCGGTAGCTGCAACCCCTCATAGACCGCAATACCGTGGGGAATATTATGGCTTCCCCAACCTACCGCTTGCACTTCGGCGACAAGTGTGCTACGGACAAAGCCGTGGGGACTTTTTTGGCCTCCCCAGCCTACCGCTTGCCCCGACAGATGACAAGTGTGCTATGGTAAAGCGCGTTCGTTGATGTACAAGAGGTGGAAATACGATTGACTATTCCGTCCCACTCCAGATCTTATGGTTAACACGGGTATTACGGCACAAAAATCACTGGACGACATTTGTTGTTTAATCCTAGATGGATATAAACCCTTGCAATGGAATCTCCACCATATCAACACAATCCATGGTTCCATTGCCCACCACATAGCCATATTCATAGTTATGAAAATATATAGTGGTTTTGCTTTTTATGCAATAGTGATAAACATAGTACTTTGCAAGTAATTTGATAAAAATACTCAAATGACATGAGCAAGTGATGAACTTGCCTTTCTTGACTGCAAGATTATGCAGGCAAGGTCTTCGATACGTAATAACTCCAAATTCTGAAATAGCATCATCGTCCGGTAAGGACGATGTTTAAAAGATTGGCAAGGATGCAATAATGCATAGGTATGAGATGCAATCGCTCTAAGCGTGACCTAAACCCGATGATTTAGGATTAGTGAGTGGTATTGATTAGTTCAGGGTGTGTTGCACTTTTAGAATGATTCTCATACAAGGTTCTTATTCAGGTGTGGTTACATGATATTATAAATAGGTGCTCCAATATATCATAACAATAACACTAATAGCACATAACAATAACATTTGGTATAATCCTAACATGTAATGAATAGTGGTTGGTTTTAGCACTATATGGCATGGTTAATGATTAATTATCATATACTTCAAAAGAATAACTTTTGAAGACCATGTTCTTTAATAAAGAATAAGTATAATAATTAGGTTGATGGGGTTCTATGGTTGACTATGGTTTCATTTAGTTTCTGGAGTAAGTATTAGATGGATCCAAACAAGGTTGGATTCATCAACACCTAGGGCTTGTAAGGTTGAGTTAAGCCTAAGCATCTTGATCAATTTATTATAAATAGTTGCTATCAAAGTTGGTTTAACTTGCGGATGATAGTTGGATATTGGCTATAGGTTCTATTAGGCAGGATTGATGATGATTCCTTATTTTCTTCAAAAGAATAACTTTTGAAGAACATACTTCTTAAGTAATAAGAAGTATTACAATTAAGGTTGAGGTTGCCTAGGGTTTGCTATTGGATCCACTAAGTAAGAAATGATTGGCTCCTAAATAGGATGGTTCATAATTATGAAGTATTTGTAGGGTTTAGTGGATTATGGTTATGTAATGATAATTATTGGGCGTAGATGCTATTGGAGTTCATCACAATTGTGTGATGCTAATTAAGGATGAGTAAGGATGATGGCTTTGGGTAATAGGATCTAGGTTTTACACTTGGTTGACCCTACTTGATTATTTAGGTCTGATGAAGATGAACACATGGGATACCCATGTATTAGTGATAGGTCTTCTACATTTTATGTGGCCAGGACAAGTATTTAGTTGCTACTATTGTTCTATGTTTTGAAAGAAGGTACCATGATCACATGTTCTAACCTAGGGTTTAGGTTAGAAGCAATTTAAGTTTCATATTGATTATTGGAGCTAGGGTTCCTAATTGAATTAGGGTTTTGGGATTACACATAAAATGATGAGGTTATCACTTTATTTATAATGGAACTAGGGTTTCCTAATTACCCTATAATTCTTGAATTAATAACTTGTTTGCAAAGTTAAAGTTATTAATAATTTTGAAATAAAAATAATATTGGATTTGGCATTTTTCTATTTTAGAACAATTAATAATTAGGACAATTAGGGTTTAAATCCTTCTAATGAGGATTTAATAAAATAACAAATAAAGAAAATTAGTTTTTAAGTTTTCTTTATTTATTTACTGGTTTCTATTTAATTTGTAAAGTTTTCCTAATTATTGAATTTTAATTCAATTACGAATAAAAGAAAAGGCTTAATTATTAAGTTTAAAATAATTAAATTTTTATTAAAAATAAATTTTCATATTATATTTTTATTGGATAGAGTTTACTTTTCTAAGAATTTTGATGTCTTATTTATATTTTTCTGAGCAATACTGAATTTTCTATGAATTTGCAAAGTTGCAGGTATTAATGAGATTTAAAATTTACACGAAATTCCTAAATCTACCCGGGCTAGAGCTACCCATGGCCACTGACTGGTGGGCCAGTGGTACACGTCAGCTGCCACGTGCTATTGACCGAGGTCAAAGTCGCTGGCGTGGCCATGGGCTCACTGCCGGCGATCAGACGGCGACGGCGCCACCGATCCAGGGCTCGCGCGGACGGGGAACTCACTACAATCGACTCAGCGCGTCACGGTGAGTTGAATGGTGGTCGCGCCGCCCGCTGATGACCACCGGAGCATGGCCGGCGATGAGGTGTTGCGGCGGCGGACATAGGCTCACGGCACAGCGATGCTACAGCATGCTAGGGAGCGATATGAGCATGCCAGGATGATCAGCAGCTCACCAGGAGGACATAGGGCGTGACGGCGAGGTCCGTGGCGGTCGGGTTCGCCGGAATCGACAGCTCCGGCCGTCGGAGAAGACGAGCTCGACGGCGAGGCTACAGCTCGCCCCGGCCCGATTCCTTTTGCACTGAGAGCAAGTCGAGGACGGCGGAGACGATGGTGGTAGCGGCGAGGTCCGGGGATGCTCCGAACGGCGACGATTGGAGATGGCCGGGCAGGCTAAGGTTTCAAGTTGGGCAAAAATTAACAGAAATGGGGAAGAACCCGGGCCAGTGTTCGTCGTGGAGCTTTTATAGGGCGCAGGAACGAGCCTCGTCACGACGTCGGTCGAGGAGGAGCTGCCAGCGACGAGGAGAAGCTGGCCACGGCGTCGTGGTGTCCTCCATGCGCCAGGAAGGGATGAGGACGACGCCTCCCCAGTTTTTTTTAAACGAAGGGGTAAGTGGGTTGGCGTTGGGCCGTGTCTTGGGCCGTGTTGGTGGGCTACTACTGGGCTGCTGCGGTCTGGTAAGGTCCAGGTGAGTTTTTCCCTCTTCTCTTCTTTTTCTCTTTTATTTTCTGTTTTACAATTCTAGTTTGAATTCAGATTTGAATTCATATTCTAACTTCTTTTCTATTTTGCAGGTATTTCAATTATGTTAATTCATTGAATATGTAGTGCAGTGACTACCTTCATTCTCCTAATTGAAGACAATGTTTTATATTAGGTTTAGTTTCATATATGTGGGCTTATTCAAAATAACAATTAGACATGTGTTTCTATTCTCATTTAAATTTTCTTTTTCTTATTCATAATATAACTCCCTGTTGAATAACTAGAGTTGATTATTCTTATTCCAAATGTTCTAGAGGTTATTATTAGGGCTTGGCTTCAGATTTGAGGAATTGGTCAATTGTACATGATTTTATGTGAGCTCCAATATATTAGGGTTTTATAGTTTCTCTCATAACCCCACTTATTAAGGTTAGTACTATCATTATATTTGAAAGTATCAAAGTAGGTATTGTTTCCATCATGGTTTATCTTGGTTACAAAGTTAAATGGTTGTTTAAACACACAGGGTTTTAATTAAAGGATTTAGCATTAGGTGGCTCTTTTGTTTTATAATTGAAGCATAGAATTTGATTATTGAACCATTAGGGTTCAAATGCTCTTTACCTATTAACACATGGTTTAAAGTTAAGTGTGGTTTAGGTTTTAGTTGTGATCACCCAAATGATGCACAATCTAGGTTTGAGATATAATTCTAGGGTGTAGGAATGAGATGGCATCATATTGTATTTGGTAGGGTTTAGTCTCCCCTAACCATGATAAGGTGGTTACTTGCTTAATATTTAATGTGCTTCTCTAATTACTAAGGATTTGGGAGTTGGTTTAATCTTCTACCCATTAACTTCTATTGTTATCCTTAATTTATCATTAAAGTAACTACATTGGTTATAGTTCTTTTTATAGTTAACTTTGGTCATATGGATGGATGGTTTCTCACCATATAAAGTATAGAGTTTGACTCTAAATGTTTTCTTGTGGTTCTTAAGTGAAGAATAGGTGAAATGTGAATGTGGTAGGATTCTACTTATGATCACCAAGTGATTCACAAGTTAAGGTTGGGATATAAGCTTAGGGTTTCTTACTAGTTATCTCCCTATGATTTCATGTGGAAATGGGATAATATCTACTAATCATATAAGTGTTAGCAGTTGGATTGTTCTCCTATTTCTCCAAGGCATGGTCATGGATTAGGCATGATCCACTTGTTCTTAATATCCTTACCTCAAGTTCTTAGGGTTTATGATCATCACTCAATTTATAATGATCAAGGTTTGGCTTCCTAAGGTATCTCTCATTAAATTAGGTTTCTCACTCTCAAGATTGAGTATTGTCTTGATCAACCAAATATAGTTTCTTTCTTTTAGTATCTTGAATGGATAGGGTTACCTCAATAATTTCTATCCCAGGAGAATGCCTGAGATAATAACTTATAGTTCTACTTAAACAGTGATGATATGATCATCTGGTTAAAGAATAGTTCTCTCCCTTCAATTCAGGTGTTGCCTCATCTATGTTGAGTATAACACCAAACCTTGAGCTCTCATATAGGTATAGTTATTCTAGGGTTTATGGTGTACTCACAAGATCTCATTATGTATGAAAGGTTAAGTCTTTACCTAGATGACTTAGTTGAGTTAGTCTCTACTTTATTTTACCAATTCATGGATATAGTCTTGTTCCATTTGATATTAGGTTATCCCATCATTTCAAAGTGAAATGGTTTAGGTCCTAATACTTTAGTTCAAGAATTGTCCTTGACTCTTAATTAGGTAAAGCTAGGATTGATATGAATGCTCTCTCTCATTTGGGAAAGACTTCAATTATAACCTAAGGTTATTCTCCAAAGATAATGATGTAGTCACCAATATCTATGGTTAATATAAATGGGTTCTCTCTCTAGGGAAGGTCTTCAATAATATCCTAGGGTTCCTCTTGAAGATGATTTTGTGATCATATGGATATTTATATCCAAGGTTTGCCTCTAGGTTTGTCATTGCTTCCTTAAATGAAATAGGACTCTCACTTCTCTAGGTTTGATGTATAATAATATGGAATAGAGAAAGATATGTATTCCTTGGTTGGATCTCCTTGTCTTGTTTCCAAGGATGAAGTAAAATGAATACCATGAGGTTCATGGTAGGATCAAGGATTAGTTTAAGACATGGAAAGGATAAGTTAGGAATAGTTACTCCAATTATTGTTACTTGATTTCCAATTAAATGGATGTTCATATGTTGTGGCAAGGATTACCATATTATAATCTTTTATAAGATCAAGCAATTGATCATTGGGTAAAGTGTTGTTGTGTTGTTTATTAGTTCCATTTGATCTAACCCCTTAGATCAAATCATCTCTATCCAAAATAATGTTTTAACCAAAGTCACATTGAGGTTTATAGCGCTTGACTTGATGAGCTACTTCAATTCCACCAAGGTCAAGTGAAACTTCAGTTACTGTGACTGTTTTACTTTAAAGTGCGAAAATTCCCCCGATTTTCTATGCATGAATGCAATGCACACATCTGTTTCCTCTATTTTTGTAACCCCAATACCTGGGATATTACAATTATAATGATAGTGGTCTTTTGGTGCCACCTACTATGGAGGATAAATTTTATTATGATTATACTATGCCTCCTACACTTGATGAGAATAATAATGATAGCTACTTTGTTGAATTTGCTCCCACTACAATTAATAAGAATGACTATGCTTATGTTGGGAGTAGTAATTATTTTATGCATGAGACTCATGATAAGAATGCTTTATGTGATAGTTATATTGTTGAGTTTGTTCATGATACTACTGAAACTTATTATGAGAGAGGGAAACATGGTTATATGCATCTTAATAATATTAAGTTTCCCCTCTTTATGTTGAGAATCTTGAAGTTACACTTGTTTTATCTTCCTATGCTATTCACTTTGTTCTTCATGAATTTGTTTATTTACAAGATTCCTTTTCATAGGAAGTGGGTTAGACTTAAATTTGTTTTGAATTTGCTTCTTGATGCTCTCTTTTTCTTAAATTCTCTTATTTCTTGGGCTTGCATCATTGAAATTACTGAGCCCATCTTAATGGCTATAAAGAAAGCACTTCTTGGGAGATAACCCATGTTTTTATTTTACTACAGCAACTTTGTTTTATATTTGAGTCTTGGAAGTTGTTACTACTGTAGCAACCTTTCCTTATCTTTATTTTATTGCATTGTTGTGCCAAGTGAAGTCTCTAATAGAAGGTTGATACTAGATTTGGAATTCTGCGCAGAAACAGATTTCTCGCTGTCACGAATTTGAGCAGGGTTCTATGTAGGTAACTCAAAAAAATCTGCCAATTTACGTGAGTGATCCTCAGATATGTACGCAACTTTCATGAGTTTGAAGTTTTCTCATCTGAGCAAGTTTAGTGCCTCAGAAAAATTCGTCTTTACGGACTATTCTGTTTTGACAGATTCTGCCTTTTATTTCGCATTGCGTGTTTTGCTGTGTTTGATGGATTTCTTTGTTCCATTAACTTCCACTGGCTTTGTGCAATGTCCAGAAGTGTTAAGAAAGATTGTGTCACCTCTGAACATGTGAATTTTTGATTATGCACTAACCCTCTAATGAGTTGTTTCGAGTTTGGTGTGGAGGAAGTTTTCAAGGGTCAAGAGAGGAGGATGATATATGATCAAGAAGAGTGAAAAGTCTAAGCTTGGGGATGCCCCCGTGGTTCATCCCTGCATATTTCAAGAAGACTCAAGCATCTAAGCTTGGGATGCCCAAGGCATCCCCTTCTTCATCGACAAATTATCAGGTCACCTCTAGTGAAACTATATTTTTATTCCATCACATCTTATGTACTTTACTTGGAGCGTCTGTGTGCTTTTATTTTCGTTTTTTTATTTTCATTCTCTGAATAAATGCTTGTGTGGGAGAGAGACACGCTCCGCTGGTTCATATGAACACATGTGTTCTTAGCTTTTAATGTTCATGGCAAAGGTTAAAACTGCTTCGTTAATTGTTATATGGTTGGAAACAGAAAAGGCTACATGTGGTAGTGGTATAATGAAACACTTGCATAATCTTGTAGATCATTGAGCTTTGATAACTTGATTCTTTGCAAATGTTTTGAGGTATTTAGATGGTAAAGCTTGCTGGATGAATAAGTTAAAACTAGTAGTGGATTGTTGTCTTTAAGCTTGTGCCGTACTACAAACTCTATTTAAATAGTTGAAGGTGTAGTTGGACTTGATAGCTTTCCATGTCTGAGAGTTCGTCGTAATAACTAAGTTGTGCTGAAGGTCGAGGGAGCTAGCGGGATACTTGTGCCACCGTGAACGGCCCTCCTTGGAGTAAATTTTAATCATGCTCTTAATGTTGAACCTGCTAGTTGTTTGCAATAAGCTTGTGAGTTCTTTTTGACTAATGTTAAGCTACGGTTTTTGGCACTTCCACCATCCAAATTTGCTAGCCTCTTCGGTACTGTGCATTGCCTTTTGCTCACATTGAGAATTGTGCATACTTCGCCGGTACATCCAAACCCATGGGAGGACTTTCTCTTGTCCTCCTACACATAAGCCATACATCTTCCTCAAAACAGCCACCATACCTACCTACCACAGCATTTCCATAGCTGTTCCGAGATATATTGCCATGCAACTTCCATTTTACATTACATGCCATGTTGTCATTCATTATTTATGTATTGCTTTGCATGATTCTATACAGCTGATGTGTGGTTTACCCATGTTACGCTAGATCATTGCACATCCTGCTACACTAGCAGAGGCATACAGTTTTATACATTGTGTTTTATTCATTATGAGTTATTTGTACCAAAAAGTGTGTTGTCATATTAGGATGTTGCCCCTAAAAGTGAAAAGAGCCATGGAGGCCATCAAAAAGAGAAAAAGGAAAGAAAGAAAAAAAAAGAAAAGAAAAAAGAAAAAAAAGAGAAAAAAGGGGCAGCATTACTATCTTTTATCCACACTTGTGCTCATGTTTTAGCACCTGCAGTATTCATAGTCATCATTTGTGCTCATGTTTAGCACCTACACTCCATATGAGAGAGTTTTCATATTTTACTAGTATAACTATGTGGGGAATTTACACTATAGAACTTGGGTTGTATATTCCAATGATGAGCTTCCTCAAAAGTGCTCTAGGTCTTCGTGAGCAACCAAGTTGGATGCACCCCCACTAGTTCCATTGGAGAGCTTTCATACACATATATCTCTATGTGCATCCGTTGCATGGCAATCACTACTCCTTGCATAGCTTCGATCATAAGACTTCCTCTTGTCTAATGATCACTTATAGCTTTGTAAGACTTTCTTCCATTTGGCCTTCTAATACGTCTCCAACGTATCTATAATTTCTGATGTTCCATGCTTGTTTTATGACAATACCTACATGTTTTGTTCACACTTTATATCGTTTTGATGCGTTTTCCGGAACTAACCTATTGACAAGATGCCGAAGTGTCAGTTCCTGTTTTCTGCTGTTTTTGGTTTCGAAATCCTAGTAAGGAAATATCTCGGAATTGGACGAAATCAACGCCCGAACCTTATTTTTCCTAAGCTTCCTTCGAGAGACGAGAGAGGGAGCCAGGGGGCCCCACACGCCGTGTCGGCGCGGCCAGAGTGGGCCGCGCCACCCTATTGTGTGGCCCCACCGGGCCCTCCGAGGATGCCCTTCCGCCTACTTAAGGACTGTCGCGAAACCCTAGACGAATAAGCCACGATACGAGAAAAGTTCCAGAGCCGCCGCCATCGCGAAGCCAAGATGCGGGGACAGGAGTCTCGTTCGGCACGCCGCCGGACGGGGAAGTGCCCCGGAAGGCATCTCCATCGACACCACCGCCATCTTCATCACCGCTGCTGTCTCCCATGAGGAGGGAGTAGTTCTCCCTCGAGGCTAAGGGCTGTACCGGTAGCTATGTGGTTAATCTCTCTCCCATGTACTTCAATACAATGATCTCATGAGCTGCCTTACATGATTGAGATTCATATGAGCTTTGTATCACTATTAATCTATGTGCTACTCTAGTGACGTTATTAAAGTACTGTATTCCTCCTCCATGATGTAATGGTGACAGTGTGTGCATCATGTAGTACTTGGCGTAGTTTATGATTGTGATCTCTTGTAGATTATGAAGTTAACTATTACTATGATGGTATTGATGTGATCTATTCCTCCTTTCATAGTCTGTTGGTGACAGTGTGCATGCTATGTTAGTACTTGGTATAATTGCGTTGGTCTATCATGCACTCTAAGGTTATTTAAATATGAACATCGAATGTTGTGGAGCTTGTTAACTCCGGCATTGAGGTGCTCTTGTAGCGGTTTTATTATGTGATCAATGTTGAGAGTGTCCACTAGTGAAAGTATGATCCCTAGGCCTTGTTTCCAAACACTGCAATCATCGCTTATTTACTGTTTTACTGCATCTTTACTTCCTGCAATATTACTACCATCAACTGCACGCCAGCAAGCTATTTTCTGGTGCCGTTACTACTGCTCATATTCATTCATACCACTTGTATTTCACTATCTCTTCGCCGAACTAGTGCACCTATACATCTGACAAGTGTATTGGGTGTGTTGGGGACACAAGAGACTTCTTGTATCGTGATTGCAGGGTTGCTTGAGAGGGATATCTTTGACCTCTTCCTCTCTGAGTTCGATAAACCTTGGGTGATCCACTTAAGGGAAAACTTGCTGTTCTACAAACCTCTGCTCTTGGAGGCCCAACACTGTCTACAGGAATAGAAGCGTGCATAGACATCAAGCTATTTTCTGGCGCCGTTGCCGGGGAACGAAAAGCTACACCACAGAGATTTCCTCCCACGTCAACCACGCGCCAGTTGTAGACAGTCAAGTATTTTCTGGCGCCGTTGCCGGGGAGGAAAGGTAAAGGCACTCACACTCCGGTCCCAGGTAACTAAGTTATTTCCTAGCATTGTTGCCGGTGTGTGAGTGCTCGAGCTATTTCCTTTAGATCCTGCAATTTCATCTTTTTGTTTCTTGTTTTTATTTTTCACTAGTTAGGCATAATGGAAAATAACAGTGAGCTTTTTAATCTATTTCCTGAGTTAAGACATGGATTGTTTGATGCGAAAATTAAAAAACCTATGGAACCTTATTTGCATGCTAGTAGTAATGATATTAGTATGAACGCTTTGAACACCATTGTTGCTAATGCTATGGAAAATTCTAAGCTTGGGGAAGCTGGTTTTGATGAGCATGATATTTTTAGTCCCCCAAGCATTGAGGAGAAAATTTTCTTTGATGATACTTTGCCTCCCATTTATGATGATTATAATGATAGTAGTCTTTTGGTGCCACCTACTATGGAGAGTAAATTTTATTATGATTATACTATGCCTCCTACACTTGATGAGAATAATAATGATAGCTACTTTGTTGAATTTGCTCCCACTACAATTAATAAGAATGACTATGCTTATGTTGGGAGTAGTAATTATTTTATGCATGAGACTCATGATAAGATTGCTTTATGTGATAGTTATATTGTTGAGTTTGCTCATGATGCTACTGGATATTATTATGAGAGAGGAAAATATGGTTGTAGAAATTTTCATGTTACTAAAACACCTCTCTATATGCTGAAATTTTTGAAGTTACTCGTGTTTTATCTTCCTATGCTTGTCACTTTGTTCTTCATGAACTTGTTTATTTACAAGATTCCTTTTCATAGGAAGTGGGTTAGGCTTAAATGTGTTTTGAAATTTCTTTTTGATGTTCTCTTTTGCTTCAACTACTATTTCTTGGGAGTGCATCATTGAAATTGATGAGCCCATCTTAATGGCTATAAAGAAAGCACTTCTTGGGAGATAACCCATGTTTTTATTTTGCTACAATACTTTTGTTTTATATTTGAGTCTTGGAAGTTGTTACTACTGTAGCAACCTCTTCTTATCTTTATTTTATTGCATTGTCGTGCCAAGTAAAGTCTTTGATAGTAAGGTTGATACTAGATTTGGATTACTGCGCAGAAACAGATTTCTGTCTGTCACGAATTTAAGAAGGGTTCTCTGTAGGTAACTCAGAAAAATCTGCCAATTTACGTGCGTGATCCTCAGATATGTACGCAACTTTCATTCAATTTGAGCATTTTCATCTGAGCAAGTCCAGTTCCTCTAAAAAATTCGTCTTTACGGACTGTTCTGTTTTGAGAGATTCTGCCTTTTATTTCACATTGCCTCTTTTGCTGTGTTGAATGGATTTCTTTGTTCCATTGACTTTCAGTAGCTTTGTGCAATGTCCAGAAGTGTTAAGAATGATTGTGTCACCTCTGAACATGTGAGTTTTTGATTATGCACTAACCCACTAATGAGTTTGTTTTGAGTTTGGCGTGGAGGAAGTTTTCAAGGGTCAAGAGAGGAGGATGATATATGATTAAGAAGAGTGAAAAGTCTAAGCTTGGGGATGCTCCCGTGGTTCATCCCTGCATATTTCAACAAGACTCAAGCATCTAAGCTTGGGGATGCCCAAGGCATCCCCTTCTTCATAGACAACTTATCAGGTCACCTCTAGTGAAACTATATTTTTATTCCGTCACATCTTATGTGCTTTACTTGGAGCGTCTGTGTGCTTTTATTTTCGTTTTGTTATTTTCATTCTCTGAATAAATTCATGCTTGTGTGGGAGAGAGACACGCTCCGCTCGTTCATATGAACACATGTGTTCTGAGCTTTACTTTTAATGTTCATGGCGAAGGTTGAAAACTGCTTCGTTCATTGTTATTTGGTTGGAAACAGAAAATGCTGCATGTAGTAATAGGTATATGGTATTGAATAATTTGATACTTGGCAATTTTTGTGCTCATGTTTAAGCTCTTGCATCATATACTTTGCACCTATTAGTGAAGAAATACATAGAGCTTGCTGAAATTTGGTTTGCATGATTGGTCTCTCTAGAGTCTAGATATTTTCTGGTAAGGGTTTGAGCAACAAGGAGGACGGTGTAGAGTCTTATAATGCTTGCAATATGTTCTTATGTGAGTTTTGCTGTACCGGTTCATACTTGTGTTTGCTTCAAACAACCTTGCTAGCCTAAGCCTTGAAATGAGAGGGATTACTTCTCATGCATCCAAATCCTTGAGCCAAAAACTATGCCATTTGTGTCCACCATACGTACCTACTACATGGTATTTCTCTGCCATTCCAAAGTAAATTGCTTGAGTGCTACCTTTAAATTTCTATCCTTTGTCTTTGCAATATATAGCTCATGGGAAAAATAGCTTACAAACTATTGTGGTATTGAATATGTACTTATGTATCTTATTTCTTATTAAGTTGCTTGTTGTGCGATAACCATGTTCCTGGGGACGCCATCAACTACCCTTTGTTGAATATCATGTGAGTTTCTATGCATGTTCGTCTTGTCTGAAGTAAGGGTGATTTATCATGAGTTGAATGGTTTGAGCATGCATATTGTTAGAGAAGAACATTGGGCCGCTAACTAAAGCCATGATCCATGGTGGAAGTTTCAGTTTGGACAACAATCCTCAATCTCTTATGAGAATATTATCTGTTGTTGAATGCTTATGCATTAAAGAGGAGTCCATTTTCTGTTGTCTATGTTGTCCCGGTATGGATGTCTAAGTTGAGAATAATCAAAAGCGAGAAATCCAATGCGAGCTTTCTCCTTAGACCTTTGTACAGGCGGCATAGAGGTACCCCTTTGTGATACTTGGTTAAAACATATGTTATGCAATGATAATCCATGTAAATCCGAGCTAATTAGGACAAGGTGCGGCACTATTGGTATACTATGCATGAGGCTTGCAACTTGTAGGATATCTTATACATAGCACATATGCTTTATTACTACCGTTGACAAAATTGTTTCTTGTTTTCAAAATAAAAGCTCTAGCACAAATATAGCAATCCCTGCTTCCCTCTGCGAAGGGCCATTCTTCTACTTTTATGTTGAGTCAATTTACCCATTTCCTTCCATCTTAGAAGCAAACACTTGTGTTAACTGTGCATTGATTCTTATATACTTGCATATTTGCATTCATCATATTACTTTATGTTGACAACTATCCATGAGATATACATGTTACAAGTTGAAAGCAATTGCTGAAACTTAATCTTCCTTTGTGTTGCTTCAATGCCTTTACTTTGAATCTATTGCTTTATGAGTTAACTCTTATGCAAGACTTATTGATGCTTGTCTTGAAAGTACTATTCATGAAAAGTCTTTGCTATATGATTCATTTGTTTAATCATTGTCTTTACCATTGCTTTGAATCACTTCATTCATCTCATATGCTTTACAATAGTATGATCAAGATTATGTAAGTAGCATGTCACTTCAGAAATTATCTTTGTTATCGTTTACCTACTCGAGGACGAGTAGGAACTAAGCTTGGGATGCTGATACGTCTCCAACGTATCTATAATTTCTGATGTTCCATGCTTGTTTTATGACAATACCTACATGTTTTGTTCACACTTTATATCGTTTTGATGCGTTTTCTGGATCTAACCTATTGACAAGATGCCGAAGAACCACCTGTTTCTGCTGTTTTTGGTTTCAGAAATCCTAGTAAGGAAATATTCTCGGAATTGGACGAAATCAACGCCCAGAACCTTATTTTTCCGGAAGCTTCCAGAGAGCCGGAGAGGGGCGAGAGGGGAGCCCTGGGGGCCCCACACGCCAGGTCGGCGCGGCCAGAGGTGGGGCCGCGCCACCCTATTGTGTGGCCCCACCAGGGCCCCTCCGAGGCTGCCCTTCCGCCTACTTAAGGACTCCGTCGCGAAAACCCTAGACGATAAGCCACGATACGAGAAAAGTTCCAGAGCCGCCGCCATCGCGAAGCCAAGATCCGGGGACAGGAGTCTGTTCCGGCACGCCGCCGGACGGGGAAGTGCCCCCGAAGGCATCTCCATCGACACCACCGCCATCTTCATCACCGCTGCTGTCTCTCATGAGGAGGAGTAGTTCTCCCTCGAGGCTAAGGGCTGTACCGGTAGCTATGTGGTTAATCTCTCTCTCCCATGTACTTCAATACAATGATCTCATGAGCTGCCTTACATGATTGAGATTCATATGAGCTTTGTATCACTATTAATCTATGTGCTACTCTAGTGATGTTATTAAAGTACTGTATTCCTCCTCCATGATGTAATGGTGATAGTGTGTGCATCATGTAGTACTTGGCGTAGTTTATGATTGTGATCTCTTGTAGATTATGAAGTTAACTATTACTATGATGGTATTGATGTGATCTATTCCTCCTTTCATAGTCTGTTGGTGACAGTGTGCATGCTATGTTAGTACTTGGTGATCACTGATACGCGTACAGCACGCGTCCGTTGGGAACCCCAAGAGGAAGGTGTGATGCGTACAGCGGCAAGTTTTCCCTCAGTAAGAAACCAAGGTTTATCGAACCAGTAGGAGCCAAGAAGCACGTTGAAGGTTGATGGCGGCGAGATGTAGTGCGGCGCAACACCAAGGATTCCGCGCCAACGTGGAACCTGCACAACACAACCAAAGTACTTTGCCCCAACGAAACAGTGAGGTTGTCAATCTCACGGGCTTGCTGTAACAAAGGGTTAGATGTATAGTGTGGATGATGATTGTTTGCAGAGAATAGTAGAACAAGTATTGCAGTGGATTGTATTCGATGTAAAAGAATGGACCGGGGTCCACAGTTCACTAGTGGTGTCTCTCCCATAAGATAAATAGCATGTTGGGTGAACAAATTACGTTGGGCAATTGACAAATAGAGAGGGCATGACCATGCACATACATGATATGATGAGTATTGTGAGATTTAATTGGGCATTACGACAAAGTACATAGACCGCTATCCAGCATGCATCTATGCCTAAAAAGTCCACCTTCGTGTTATCATCCGAACCCCTTCCGTATTAAGTTGAAAACAACAGACAATTGCATTAAGTATGGTGCGTAATGTAATCAATAACTACATCCTCGAGACATAGCATCAATGTTTTATCCCTAGTGGCAACAGACATCCATAACCTTAGAGGTTTCTGTCACTCCCCAGATTCACGGAGACATGAACCCACTATCGAGCATAAATACTCCCTCTTGGAGTTAAGAGTAAAAACTTGGCCAGAGCCTCTACTAATAACGGAGAGCATGCAAGATCATAAACAACACATATATATAAATTGATAATCAACATAACATAGTATTCTCTATTCATCGGATCCCAACTAACACAACATATAGCATTACAGATAGATGATCTTGATCATGTTCGGCAGCTCACAAGATCCGACAATGAAGCATAATGAGGAGAAGACAACCATCTAGCTACTGCTATGGACCCATAGTCCAGGGGTAGACTACTCACTCATCACTCCGGAGGCGACCATGGCGGCGTAGAGTCCTCCGGGAGATGAATCCCCTCTCCGGCAGGTGCCGGAGGCGATCTCCGAATCCCCGAGATGGGATTGGCGGTGGCGGCGTCTCTCGGAAGGTTTTCCGTATCGTCGCTCTCGCATCGGGGTTTCGCGACGAAGGCTATTTGTAGGCGGAAGGGCAGGTCAAGGGGCGTCACGAGGCCCACATAGGGTGGCGCGGCCGTGGCTTGGGCCGCGCGCCCTATGGTGTCGCCACCTCGTGGCCCCACTTCGTTAGCTCTCCGGTCTTCTGGAAGCTTCGTGTGAAAATAGGCCCCGGGCGTTGATTTCGTCCAATTCCGAGAATATTTTACTAGGATTTCTGAAACCAAAAACAGCAGAAAACAAAGAACTGGCTCTTCGGCATCTCGTTAATAGGTTAGTGCCAAAATGCATAAATATGACATAAAGTATGCATAAAACATGTAGATATCATCAATAATGTGGCATGGAACATAAGAAATTATCGATACGTCGGAGACGTATCGCATCCCCAAGCTTAGTTCTGCTCGTCCCGAGCAGGTAAACGATAACAAAGATATTTCTGGAGTGACATGCCATCATAACCTTGATCATACTATTGTAAGCATATGTAATGAATGCAGCGATCAAAACAATGTAAATGACATGAGTAAACAATGAATCATATAGCAAAGACTTTTCATGAATAGTACTTCAAGACAAGCATCAATAAGTCTTGCATAAGAGTTAACTCATAAAGCAATAATTCAAAGTAGAGGCATTGAAGCAACACAAAGGAAGATGAAGTTTCAGCGGTTGCTTTCAACTTATAACATGTATATCTCATGGATATTGTCAACATAGAGTAATATAACAAGTGCAATATGCAAGTATGTAGGAATCAATGCGCAGTTCACACAAGTTTTTGCTTCTTGAGATGGAGAGAAATAGGTGAACTGACTCAACAATAAAAAAATAAAGAAAGGTCCTTCAAAGAGGAAAGCATCGATTGCTATATTTGTGCTAGAGCTTTGATTTTGAAAACAAGAAACAATTTTGTCAACGGTAGTAATAAAGCATATGTGTCATGTAAATTATATCTTACAAGTTGCAAGCCTCATGCATAGTATACTAATAGTGCCCGCACCTTGTCCTAATTAGCTCGGATTACCTGGATTATCATCGCAATGCACATGTTTTAACCAAGTGTCACAAAGGGGTACCTCTATGCCGCCAGTACAAAGGTCTAAGGAGAAAGCTCGCATCGGATTTCTCGCTATTGATTGTTCTCAACTTAGACATCCATACCGGGACAACATAGACAACAGATAATGGACTCCTCTTTATGCATAAGCATGTAGCAACAATTAATTTTCTCATATGAGATTGAGGATATTTGTCCAAAACTGAAACTTCCACCATGGATCATGGCTTTAGTTAGCGACCCAATGTTCTTCTCTAACATTATGCAATGCTCTAACCATTTTAGCGGTAAATCTCCCTTACTTCAGACAAGACGAACATGCATAGCAACTCCCATGATATTCAACAAAGGGTAGTTGATGGCGTCCCCAGGAACATGGTTATCGCACAACAAGCAACTTAATAAGAGATAAAGTGCATAAGTACATATTCAATACCACAATAGTTTTTAGGCTATTTGTCCCATGAGCTATATATTGTAAAGATAAAGAATGGAAATTTAAAGGTAGCACTCAAGCAATTTACTTTGGAATGGCGGAGAAATACCATGTAGTAGGTAGGTATGGTGGACACAAATGGCATAGTGGTTGGCTCAAGGATTTTGGATGCATGAGAAGTATTCCCTCTCGATACAAGGTTTAGGCTAGCAAGGTTATTTGAAACAAACACAAGGATGAAGCGGTGCAGCAAAACTCACATAAAAGACATATTGTAAACATTATAAGACTCTACACCGTCTTCCTTGTTGTTCAAACTCAATACTAGAAATTATCTAGACCTTAGAGAGACCAATTATGCAAACCAAATTTTAGCATGCTCTATGTATTTCTTCATTAATGGGTGCAAAGTATATGATGCAAGAGCTTAAACATGAGCACAACAATTGCCAAGTATCACATTATCCAAGACATTATAGCAATTACTACATGTAGCATTTTCCAATTCCAACCATATAACAATTTAACGAAGAAGATTCAACCTTCGCCATGAATATTATGAGTAAAGCCTAAGGACATATTTGTCCATATGCAACAGCGGAGCGTGTCTCTCTCCCACACAATGAATGCTAGGATCCATTTTATTCAAACAAAACAAAAACAAAAACAAACCGACGCTCCAAGCAAAGTACATAAGATGTGACGGAATAAAAATATAGTTTCAGGGGAGGAACCTGATAATGTTGTCGATGAAGAAGGGATGCCTTGGGCATCCCAAGCTTAGACGCTTAAGTCTTCTTGATATATGCAGGGGTGAACCACCGGGGCATCCCTAAGCTTAGAGCTTTCACTCTCCTTGATCATGTTGTATCATCTCCCTCTCTTGATCCTTGAAAACTTCCTCCACACCAAACTCAAAACAACTCATTAGAGGGTTAGTGCACAATCAAAATTTACATGTTCAGAGGTGACATAATCATTCTTAACACTTCTGGACATTGCACAAAGCTACTAAAAGTTAATGGAATCGAAATATCCATCGAACATATCAAAACAGGCAATGCGAAATAAAAGGCAGAATCTGTCAAAACAGAACAGTTCGTAAAGACGAATTTTATTGAGGCACCAGACTTGCTCAAATGAAAATGCTCAAATAGAATGAAAGTTGCGTACATATCTGAGGATCACTCACGTAAATTGGCATAATTTTCTGAGTTACCTACAGAGAATTAGGCCCAGATTCGTGACAGCAAAGAAATCTGTTTCTGCGCAGTAATCCAAATCTAGTATGAACCTTACTATCAACGACTTTACTTGGCACAACAATGCACAAAACTAAGATAAGGAGAGGTTGCTACAGTAGTAACAACTTCCAAGACTCAAATAGAAAACAAAAGTGCAGTAGTAAAATCATGGGTTGTCTCCCATAAGCGCTTTTCTTTATAGCCATTAAGATGGGCTGAGTAATTTCAATGATGCTCACATAAGGATGATAGTTGAAGCAAAGAAAGCATCAAAAAGCAAGTATGAAACAAATTTAAGCCTAACCCACTTCCTATGAAAAGGAATCTTTTAAATAAACAAGTCATGTAAGCATAACGCAACAAGCATAGAAAGGCAACACAAGCGTAACTTCAAGATTCTCAACATAAAGAGGGGAAACTTAATATTATTAAGATGCATATAACCATGTTTCCCTCTCTCATAATAACTTTCAGTAGCATCATGAACAAACTCAACAATATAACTATCACATAAAGCATTCTTATCATGAGTCTCATGCATAAAATAATTACTACTCCCAACATAAGCATAGTCATTTTTATTAATTGTAGTGGGAGCAAATTCAACAAGGTAGCTATCATTATTATTCTCATCACCATAATCATCAAATGTAGGAGGCATATTGTAATCAAAATAAACTTTATCCTCCATAGTAGGTGGCACCAAAATACCACTATCATCATAAATGGGAGGCAAAGTATCATCAAAGTAAATTTTCTCCACCATGCTTGGGGGACTAAAAATATCATGCTCATCAAAACCAGCTTCCCCAAGCTTAAATTCTTCCATAGCATTAGCAATAATAGTGTTCAAAGCATTCATACTAATAACATTGCCATTAGCACGCATATAAAGTTCCATAGGTTTTTTAATTTTCTCTTCAAACACCTCATGTCCTAACTCAAGATAAATACTATAAAGATCTCTAATATTTTTGTTGTTTTCCATTAAGCCTAACTAGTGAAATAAAAACATGCATGGAATTAAGTAAAGTAAAACAAGTAACTAATTTTTTTTGTATTTTGATATAAGAAAGCAAACAAAGCAGTAAATAAAATAAAGTAAAGCAAGACAAAAACAAAGTAAAGAGATTGGAAGTGGAGACTCCCATTGCAGCGTGTCTTGATCTCCCCGGCAACGGCGCGAAAAATTGATACGCGTACAGACGCGTCCGTTGGGAACCCCAAGAGGAAGGTGTGATGCGTACGGCGGCAAGTTTTCCCTCGTAAGAAACCAAGGTTTATCGAACCAGTAGGAGCCAAGAAGCACGTTGAAGGTTGATGGCGGCGAGATGTAGTGCGGCGCAACACCAGGGATTCCGGCGCCAACGTGGAACCTGCACAACACAACCAAAGTACTTTGCCCCAACGAAACAGTGAGGTTGTCAATCTCACCAGCTTGCTGTAACAAAGGGTTAGATGTATAGTGTGATGATGATTGTTTGCAGAGAACAGTAGAACAAGTATTGCAGTGGATTGTATTCGATGTAAAAGAATGGACCGGGGTCCACAGTTCACTAGTGGTGTCTCTCCCATAAGATAAATAGCATGTTGGGTGAACAAATTACAGTGGGCAATTGACAAATAGAGAGGGCATGACCATGCACATACATGATATGATGAGTATTGTGAGATTTAATTGGGCATTACGACAAAGTACATAGACCGCTATCCAGCATGCATCTATGCCTAAAAGTCCACCTTCGTTATCATCCGAACCCCTTCCGTATTAAGTTGAAAACAACAGACAATTGCATTAAGTATGGTGCGTAATGTAATCAATAACTACATCCTCGGACATAGCATCAATGTTTTATCCCTAGTGGCAACAGCACATCCATAACCTTAGAGGTTTCTGTCACTCCCCCAGATTCACGGAGACATGAACCCACTATCGAGCATAAATACTCCCTCTTGGAGTTAAGAGTAAAAACTTGGCCAGAGCCTCTACTAATAACGGAGAGCATGCAAGATCATAAACAACACATATATATAAATTGATAATCAACATAACATAGTATTCTCTATTCATCGGATCCCAACAAACACAACATATAGCATTACAGATGATCTTGATCATGTTCGGCAGCTCACAAGATCCGACAATGAAGCATAATGAGGAGAAGACAACCATCTAGCTACTGCTATGGACCCATAGTCTAGGGGTAGACTACTCACTCATCACTCCGGAGGTGACCATGGCGGCGTAGAGTCCTCCGGGAGATGAATCCCTCTCCGGCGGGGTGCCGGAGGCGATCTCCCGAATCCCCCGAGATGGGATTGGCGGCGGCGGCGTCTCTGGAAGGTTTTCCGTATCGTGGCTCTCGGTACTGGGGGTTTCGCGACGAAGGCTATTTGTAGGCGGAAGGGCAGGTCAAGGGGCGTCACGAGGGCCCACGATAGGGTGGCGCGGCTTGGGCCGGCCGCCCTATGGTGTCGCCACCTCGTGGCCCCACTTCGTTCTCCGGTCTTCCGAAGCTTCGTGTGAAAAGAGCTCAGCGTTGATTTCGTCCAATTCCGAGAATATTTCCTTACTAGGATTTCAAACCAAAAAAACATCAACTGGCTCTTCGGCATCTCGTTAATAGGTTAGTGGAAAATGCATAAATATGACATAAAGTATGCATAAAACATGTAGATATCATCAATAATGTGGCATGGAACATAAGAAATTATCGATACGTCGGAGACGTATCAATCACTGATACGTCTCCAACGTATCTATAATTTCTTATGTTCCATGCTTGTTTTATGACAATACCTGCATATTTTATACACACTTTATGTCATATTTATGCATTTTCCGGAACTAACCTATTGACAAGATGCCGAAGTGCAGTTCCTGTTTTTGGTTTCAAATCCTAGTAAGGAAATATTCTCGAATTGGACGAAATCAACGCCCGAACCTATTTTTCCTGGAAGCTTCCAGAGAGCCAGAGAGGGACCAGAGGGGAGCCCTGGGGGCCCCACACGTGGTTTCAGCGCGGCCCAAGGGGGGGCGCGCCCCCTATTGTGTGGTGACCCGGCATACCACTGCATGGTGTAGTATGCAAGTCTGATATAACACCAATGAAACACCGTTCCACTAGTTTTATATCGCTCGAGTGGTACAACAGAAACATATGCGGGTCCAAGGCATGTCTATAGAATTACAACATTGACTCTGTTACATAAGATCATCATAGCCTCCTACTTTACAATGAGGTAAAACTGCAAATAAACTCCAGAAGATCGACTCGTAGTCTAATTCTAACACGAACTCTGTTTGAAGAGTATTTAACTAGCTATAGAGGCTATGAATAGATTCTAGCTAAATAGGAGCTAGGATTAGGAAGCTAGTTCGCTTCTATTACTTAATCTAGGTTTTCTCCATGGTAGTTGTGGTGTTTGACTCTTTCGGCAGGTTCCTGTTCCCTTGAAGTATTTGTAGACTCCTCGATCTTCGAGTTGCACGGTAGATCCTCCTTCGATGCCTCCATATCTAAGGGGATTTAAGAGTGGTATGAGTACGAGCGTACTCAACAAGTTCATTATAGGAAAGAGGTGTTTAATGCACTAGCTACGCATTAGACCAGAAAGTCTAATACCAATGCAGGTTTTCATAATCATTTCTTCAAGAGGTTGCTTTTATTCGGAAGAGCTATGTCCGTCAGCCTTCACCGGTTTACTAGAACTTCATGGAGCTCCTTTCCGCGCGTCAGCTCCATATCCCGAACAGGGAGTGACAGTCATTCTTTACACTGCAGAGGTGTGTTGCTTTACCCATAAGAGATCTTAACTTTGGTGCCAACCGAGCTTAAGTTCTCGTCCACACTTCCTTTGGTGTGAGGCCCGGTATAAGGTCTAGCCAATCATGTTCCTCCGCTACCTCGAACACCCACCCTTTGTTGCATGCCCCGACCCTGGGTCCTCGCCGGTCCCATTATTCCCATAGATTTCAGGGTGGACCCCGACCACGACGACAGTCTGGGATCGAACCAAACTCCTTGGCCGGTAGCTGCAACCCATCATAGACCGCAATACCGTGGGGACTTAAGGCTTCCCCATCCTACCGCTTGTTCTTCGAGCGACAAGTGTCTACGGACTATGCCGTGGGGACTTAAGGCTTCCCCAGCCTACCGCTCGCCCCCGACAGATACAAGTGTCTACGGTAAAGCGCATCCGTTGATGAACGAGAGGTGGAAACACTTTTGACTACTCCGTCCCACTCCGGATCTTATGGTTAACACGGGTATTACGGCACAAGAATCATTGGCGACATTTGTTGTTTAATCCTAGATGGATATAAACCCTTGCAATGGAACCTCCACCATATCAACACAATCCATGGTTCCATTGCCCACCACATAGTCATATTCATAGTTATGAAAGTAGTGGTTTTGGTTTTTATGCAATAGTGATAATCATAGTGCTTTGCAAGTAATTTGATAAAGATACTCAAATGACATGAGCAAGCGATGAACTTGCCTTTCTTGTCTGCAAGATTATGCAGGCAAGGTCTTCGATACGCAATAACTCCAGATTCTGAAATAGCATCATCGTCCGGTAAGGACGATGTTTAAAAGATTGGCAAGGATGCAATAATGCATAAGTATGAGATGCAATCGCTCTAAGCGTGACCTAACCCCGATGAT
Organism: Lolium multiflorum; assembly: GCA_030979885.1. Classification (NCBI taxonomy): domain Eukaryota; kingdom Viridiplantae; phylum Streptophyta; class Magnoliopsida; order Poales; family Poaceae; genus Lolium; species Lolium multiflorum. The sequence continues at coordinate 228,130,322 of CM061752.1, forward strand.
TTAGGATTAGTGAGTTGAAATGATTTGTTTAAAGTGTGTTGCACTTTTAGAGTGATTCACAAACAAGGTTCTTATTCAGGTGTGATTACTTGGTATCCTAAACATGTGCTGCAATATATCATAATAATAGCATTAATAGCACACAACAATAACATTTGGTATAATCCTAACATGTAATGAACAGTGGTTGGTTTTAATACTATATGTCATGGTTAATGATTGATTATTATATACTTCAAAAGAATAACTTTTGAAGAACATGTTCTTTAACAAAGAACAAGTTTAATAATCAGGGGTGTGGGGTCTTATGGTTTACTATGGTTCTAATTGGTTTCTGGAGTAGGTAGTAGATGGATCACAACCTAGTTGGATTAATCAACATTTAGGGCTTGTAAGGTTGAGTTAAGCCTAAGCATCTTGATCAATTTGTTATAAATAGTTGCTATCAAAGTTGGTTTACCTTTCTGATGATAGTTGGCTATTGGCTATAGGTTCTATTAGGCAGGATTGATGATGATTCTTTATTTACTTCAAAAAAATAACTTTTGAAGAACATACTTCTTAAATAATAAGAAGTATATCATTTAGCGTTGAGGTGGTCTAGGTTTGCTATTTAATTTCCTAAGTAAAGAATGATTGGTTCCTAAATAGGATGGTTCATAAATATCCAACACTAGTAGGGTTTAGTGGAGTATGGTTAGGTAATGCTCAATTAATGGGCATGGTTACTATTATGGTCCATTACAGTGGTGTGATATTAAATAGGGATAAATAAGGATGATGGTTTTGGTAATAGGATCTAGGGTTTACACTTGGTTGATCTTAGTTGATCACCTTGGATTAATGGTATGCATACTTGGAATACTAATTGGCTAGTGATAGGGTTCTACATTTTATGTGGACATAGATATGTCTTTAGTTGCTAATTATGGCTCTATGGTAATGGAGTAACATGATCACATGTTCTAACCTAAGGTTTAGGTTAGAATTAAGGGATTTCTATTTTCGTGCCCCTGCTTCGTTAGTTGTACTCAGTTTTCCCCAGCTCGTTAGTTTTTCCTCAGTTTTCCCCTCTAGTTTGAAACCCTCGAAGACGCGTTGCCGCGGTCGAGGCCTTACCGTTACCGTGAGGTCAGTTCCTCGCTGACCGTCTCGTGCTGACGGGTGGATCTATCTACCGCTGACGCGTGGGCCATTTTATTTCCTAATTGTATACGCGGTGCTGCCAATGACAAATGGGGCCGCTCTATGGGGCTGCCGCAGCCAATGACCAGTGGGTCGTCTATTTATTTATAGAAAATTATATATTGCCGCTCTGTGGGGCCTCCGCAGCCAATGACCGCTGTGGTCGTCTATTTTATTTAGAGAATATAATATAGAGCCGCTCTGTAGGGGTCGCCTCAGCCCATTTTCGCAGCTTAATCTAAAGTGACTCTTATGCTAAACATTGTGTATCCCGACGTTGACCTAGCAGTGGCGGCGAGCATAGCCGTTCTGACCATGCCGATATCGGCATCGGCATCGGCATCGTTTGGAGGATGTGGTGCTCGAATAATAGTGGAAATGCGATATTATTTTTACATGCATAATATATAGAAAATAGCTAGATCTCTAAATCGATGCATATGAAGCTACATATATATTCTTGGTCATAATCCCCTTAATTATCTAAAGGGGATGGATGCATGGCTTCACGTCGTCGTCGCTTTCATCGTCAGTATCTTCGTCGTCTGAGTAGTAGTACCTCCTGCACATTGTTCCGTCGAACACCTTCATTGTGAGCACATCATCGCCTTCATATTTGAAGTGTACGAACCAGCCGAAATCCACACCGTGCGCGATGGCGAATTTCTCCCAGCCCTTGTCGAGGTACATCCGGCCTTGTCCGTCAAATAGGACCTCCACGGTCCAGAGACGAGGACCGCAGTCAGCTGCTCGCAGATACACCTTAGCTGGCTCCTTGCCGTCAAGATAGTCCGCAAATTTTTTTGGGAGTTCCTGCAAAGAGATCGAGCGCCGATCGTTTGAAATTAGGGAACCCTTGAAATTAAAGGTTTTTTAGAACATGCCCATAATTAATCACATGCATCATATATGTGGGAACGCGTACGTACCTTCTTGACCAAAGGGTCTTCATAGACGACGATGAAGAACTCCTCTATGATCAATGGCAGTGTTGACGGTGGTGGTGGCAATGATGATGATCCACTTCCCCTTCCCCTTCCCCCCTTCCGGTCCGCGTCCGAGACGTGGAAGCCATGGCAATGGATAAAGTGTATGTGAACGAAAAGAAGAGAGAGGCAGAACCTATTGACACAAGGGATGGCCGTGTGGGTGTTTATAAGGGAGAGATGACCGTTGTAGGGTTTACACAATAAAATAAGGAGGAGATGACCGTTGTGGGGGTTTATACACAATAAATTAAGGAGGAGTCGACCGTTGTGGGGGTATAGTTTATCATTTTACCGTGAAAAGTAATGCCTAAAAGGAAAGTAATGGCTACAAGAAATCGGTGATGGTTTATCGTTTTTTGCGTGAAAAGTAATGGGTACAAGAAATGGGTGATGGTGTATCATTTTTTGCGTGAAAAGTAATGGCTACACGAAATGGGTGATGGTGTATCATTTTTGTGCGTGAAAAGTAATGGCTACAACAAATCGGTGATGGTTTATCATTTTTGTGCGTGAAAAGTAATGGCTACAACAAAATCGGTGATGGTTTATCATTTTTTGCGTGAAAAGTAATGGGTACACGAAATGGGTGATGGTGTATCATTTTTGTGCGTGAAAAGTAATGGCTACAAGAAATCGGTGATGGTTTATCGTTTTTTGCGTGAAAAGTAATGGGTACAAGAAATGGGTGATGGTGTATCATTTTTTGCGTGAAAAGTAATGGCTACACGAAATGGGTGATGGTGTATCATTTTTGTGCGTGAAAAGTAATGGCTACAACAAATCGGTGATGGTTTATCATTTTTGTGCGTGAAAAGTAATGGCTACAACAAAATCGGTGATGGTTTATCATTTTTTGCGTGAAAAGTAATGGGTACACGAAATGGGTGATGGTGTATCATTTTTGTGCGTGAAAAGTAATGGCTACAACAAATCGGTGATGGTTTATCATTTTTTGCGTGAAAAGTAATGCCTAAAAAGAGTTTATAATTTAGCTCGTGAAAAATAATGCAGAAAACCAAACTTTGCGTGAAGCTAACCGACGAGAGAGAGAGAGAGGGTGGTGGCCCCGACCAGAGAGAGAGATAGGGGTTATCCTGCCCGTTAGATCATACGATCAACGGTCGTCGGGCACGATCCGCGTGACATGGGCTAGACCAATCAGGGCAATGTTGGGCGTCTGTGAGAGTTTGTGAAGGGAGAGGGCAAAACTGAGTAGTATCAAGAAACCAAGGGCAAGTGAGTAGTAAACAGACTAAGGGATTCAAATATGAGATTTAAAAAATGGAAAATGCGTGTTTTGTACAATGAAACCCATCTTGGCCTACCTCAAACTATTTGCAATACAAATCTACATGAGTGTGAAAATTATGGTCTCATTCAGACAAAGTATGTTTTGGGGAAAGCTGTTTTGGGTAGGGCTTATTATGGAAAACCATGCACCTTCATAGCTACTAGGTGATTTGAGAAGTGGCAATTTGTGGTGAAACTTGATTTATCTACGATTTATCTATGATTTGAGAAGTGGAAATTTGTGGTAAAGACTCCATGAGTAAGTGCCACTCCTTTTCGGAATTTTTTGCACATTAAATAACTCATTTAACTAGTTAATCCCATTTGTTGACTCTCTGTTGACCAGCCACTTGAGGGTAAAACTGAGTATATTGCACTAGCCAGTATTAGCACTCAAGGTGAAAACTGAGCATACAAAAAATGCTAGTATATGACTCGAGGGTATACATGAGTATATCTAAATTTCCAGGGTTAGACTCGAGGACGCGTGTTGCGGTGCAGAAGTGGAAGACGTGCCATTGTTGACGCGTGTCGCGGTGCAGACGTGGAAGACGTGCCATTGTTGACGCGGGTCGCATTTAGGACGCGTAAGCCCCTCTCTCCCTCCCTCTGCACACACGTCTCATTATCGCTCACGCACGAAACCACCCCTTCACGTCCCATCAACTTCTCCAAAAAACCCCAACCGCCGTACGAGCCCTCCCCTGCCGGCGATGGAGAAGAAGAATGCGCCGGCGGCCATCGCCCCCGAGCCCGTCGCCTCCGAGCCCGTCGCCTCCGAGCCCGTCGCCTCCGAGCCCGTCGCCGCCGAGCCGTCGCCGCCGAGCCCGTCGCCTCCGAGGGTGGCGCATCCGAGGGCGGCGCATCCAAGCGCGGCGCCTCCGTGAACTGGGCCGGTCTCACGGCTGACGGACCACTTCACAAGATCGGCGAATGCTTATTGGCGAAAGAGGAGTACGTGGACAGCTACTCTGCTATGAGGCAAGTCTGTAGAAATTGGCGCTCAGGTTTACCTGATCCCGACGTGCACCTGCACGAATGGATCATGCTACACCACGCCCTTCCACGCGCCGCTGAGTTCACCTTCCTCCATCTCGGCACATCCCGCTACGTCACCATAGATCTATCTGCAGTTCGTGCAAGGTTCAAATTCCTCGGCTTTTCCCGTGGCGTCACCATAGATCTTATTTTCAATCTTAGTGCTGAATGTTATCTTTTCAATATATTTTAGATTCTACTTCGTCGGCTTTTCCCGTGGCGTCATCGTGCTTGCCCAGAAGAACCCGCCGCACAAGATACGGCTTCTGAACCCACTCACAAAGAAATCGAACACGATGTTTGAGGCGCAGATGCCATCTGTTTTTCTGAAATCAGTCGCTGTTATCAAATCCCCGACTATGGTCTTCGTTGCCACACATTACCCGCCGGAAATTGGTTGGGTCGATGAGAGCACTCCAACTAAGGATATAAATGAAGATGGGGATTGGGGAGAAGGAAGATTTTCGATCAAGAACCATGTTTTCCGTTGCATTACCCCGTTCAATGGTGAACTGTATGCAGTAGCTGCGGACAATTTTGAGATCGGAAGAATAGTGTGCACCAATATACAGTTGCAGCAGCGCGCGAGCACTGTCAAGATGGAGACACTAATTTCATTTCCAGAACTTGGACGTCGAAGTTCTACCTTGTGAAGTCGGATGGTGATCTGCTGCTTGTGTTGTTGGTCAGCGCGGCTTTGGCGGGCAAACCATTGGTGTACCGTGTGGACACTCAGAGCCGCTCTCTCCATCCGGTCACTAACATTGGCAGTAATGCCTTCTTCGTGAATTTTATCCGGTGTATCTCCGTCGACACCAGAGTGTACCCGACACTTCAACCTGGCAGCATCTACTACACGGATTTGGGTTATATCAGAGCGTACTCTCATGATACAAATGCCTGGGATGAGTGGCCACTACGTGTGGATAGAATAGGACTCTACGGTTTGAGAAATGAACACAGGCCATACCGTTTGGAGGATGTATTGGCCTCACACTGCAGACGGAAGGAGTTCAATGAATATTTCCTTGGGGAATTGCACGAATGGAGCGACGGAGAAATATATGAGGAGGAATGAAGAACAAATTCATTCATCCTAATCTTCTTGTTGTCCATACATTGCGTGCGTGATCTTGTATATTTTTGCAGCTTAGTTTGTCGTGAACATTAACAATGTTATTGGCTGCTTTTGGCTGCTGTATGCAGTTTACCTATGTATTATACTTAGTTTTCTGATTATGCTGCTGTGAATTTATCATATAATAGCTTCTAGATTTGCTACTAGATTTGCTGCCATGTTGGGCAAAAAACGAGGGCCAAAAGGCATAAATAACCCCAGAGATTTGCTACTAGATTTGCTGCCATATTGAAGAAAGACAGAAATAGAAGCTTCTCTAGATTTGATACTAATTTGGTGAAAAAGACAGAGAGAGAAAGAGGGGAAAAGGTGCTTTTAAAAATGCCAATTTGGGCCGAGAGAGACAAAACCCAGCTCCCGCTCACGTGCAACCGAACGCTCTCGTCCTGTCACGCGGTCCCTTTCTACCAGCCCCACGCGACGCGGCACACACGGCCCACAGACGACGCGGCGCAACACGTCAGCACAGAACGTCCAAATAAACGGATTCCTTCCGTCGAGCTCTTTCGGGTCTTCGGACAAAGGCTAGGGTAAAACTGAGGAAAAACTAAGGGGCTGGGGAAAACTGAGCACAACTAAGGAACCGAGGGCACGAAAATAGAAATCCCTAGAATTAAATTAAGGTTCACATGTAATAATGGAACTAGGGTGTGATGCTAGGCATGGTTAATTAAGATTGATATCTCTAAGGATAGGAGCTAGGGTTTGCATTTGGTTGCCCTTATTTGATCAATTAGGTTGGATAGGTATGCCTAGATGAACTACTAAATTATTGATAATAGGGCTCCTACAATTTTAGGTGGCATGGCAAGTATTTAATTGCTGTTATGATTCTATGTATGAAAATAGAACACCATGATTCCATGTGAGGATCTAGGGTTTAGGTTTTAGAAGTAAATTAGGGTTCAAATGAAATAGTGGAGCTAGGTTCTAAATGGCATTAGGGTTTTAGGATTACACATGAAATGATGAGCTGTAATATCATTTACTATGGAATTAGGGTTTGCTATTTACCACATAGTCCTATGATTAATAACTTCATTTTAAAGTTGAAGTTATTAGTAGCTTGGAAATAAAAATAATATTGAATTTGGCATTTTATTATTTTTAAACAATTTAATGATTAAGGTAATTATTAATTAGGGTTTAAATTTCCCTAATAAAGATTAATAGGATTGCAAATAAATAAAATTAGTTTTTCATGTTTTCTTTATTTGCTTATTGGTTTTATTGAATTTATAAATGGTTTCTTAATTTTTGAATTTTTAATTGTATTTAGAATTTAAAATTAAAGGCTTAAATAACAAGTATTAAATAATTGAATTTTTATTAAAAATAAAAATTTCATTTTATATTTTTATTGGATAGAGTTTTCTTTTCTAAGAATTTTAATATCTTATTTATATTTTTCTGACTTAAATTGAATTTTTTAAATTATTTCAAAGTTTCAGTAATTAGTGAATTTTGAATTAACACTGAAATTTACTAAAGCTACCCGAACAGGTATTACCCACAGTCAATGACTGGTGGGTCTAGGACCAGGTCACGTGCCACGTGGGCACGACCAAGTCAAAATCGAGGCCGAAGCTATGAGTACGGTGGCCGGCGGGCAGACGTCGCCGGCGGCGACGATTCCGGCCATGCACGGGCGAGCAATCGGTACCAAACGAAACTACACGCAACAGGGAACCTACTGAGGGTAGCGCCGCTAGTTATTGGTCACCGGAGCGGCGACGGCGGTGATGCCCGACGGCGGAGCTCACGGATGATCGGTGCAACGGCGGTGGAAAGGGATTAAAAGGGAACTAAGAGGTGCTGGAGACTCAGTAGCTCACCACGATCCTGTTAGAAGCGACGGCAGGGTCGGAGGAGCTCTAGGTCGCCGGAATCGACTGCTCCGGCCGTCGGAGAGGACGAGCTCGACGTCGACTCTCCGAGGCTTCTCAGCACGATTCCCTCCGTAGGCTGGGCATGTCGAGGGTGGCGGTGACGATGGCGTCAACGGCGGTTCCCGGGGATGCTCCGAACGGCGGCAATGGTCGACGGCTGGGCTACCAGGTTTTCGGTTTGGGACGGAATTGAAGTAGAGGAGGAAGCAAACCGAAGATGGAGTTCGTGCGGGAGCTTTTATAGGCGCCAGAACACGCCTCGTCACGTCGTCGAAGAAGGAGAGGACGCCAGCAGCCAGGAGAATCGAAGCACGGCTTCGTGCTGGCCGGCATGCGAGAGGGAGGGGATGAGGATGACCTCCCCTTCGTTATTTTTAACGAAGGGGTATTTGGGCTGCTAGGTGGCCTGGTTTTGGGCTCAGGCTTGGGCCAGTGTTAGGCCACTCCACGGGCTGCACGGCCTGGTAAGTGTTTCTCCTATTTTTCTTTTCTGTTTTTATTTTCCTGTTTTATATTTATCCATTGAAATTCATTTTTGGATTTGGTTTACTTTTGCAGATCTTTCAATTATGCAAATTTCAATCAAGATTTAGTTTCCTGTCTTTTATACCAGTATTCTATTAGAACAATTATTTTGGATGAGATTATATTGCATATTAGTGACTTATTCAAAATAACAATTTTATCATGAATTTTATATGTTCCCTTTAATTCTCCTTTTATTATGCAATCAATTCTGTCTAGAATTATGAGAGTGGATACTTTCATCTAAAAGTTTTTCAGAGATTGTTATTATGTCTTGGTTTCTATTTGAGGAATTAATCACTTGCATAATATTTCATGTGAGCAACATTTTATTAAGGTTTTGTAGGTTTGATGATAACCCATATTAAAACTAACATTAGTGTTATGGTTTCATAATCCTTTGAAATACCTAGAGTGAATATTACCCTCAGCATGGTTTGGTCTTGGTTATAATGATAATTGGTTGATTAGTACACACATGGTTTTAATTATGAAATGTAGCACAAGATTTTGCTTATTTTCAAGAATTGAAGTATAAGATTTATTTGATGTGCAAATCTAGGGTTCTAATGCTATTTACCTAATGACACATGGTTTGAATCTTAATTGTGGTTTAGGTTTTATTTGTGATCACCCAAGTGATACACAAACTAGGGTTGAGATTTAATTCTGGGTTGTAGAGATGATATGACACCATATTGCATGTGCTAGGGTTTAATCTCCCCTAACCAAGGTAATATGGTTACTTGCTTAATCGTTTCTGTTCTCCTTTGATTACTAGGGACTTGAGAATTGGTCTTTATCTTATACCAATGGATTTCTATTATGTCCTTAACTTATTGTTAAAGTAACTAAAGTGGTTATAGTTCTTTTCATAGTTAACTTTGGTCATATGAATGGATGATTTCTCACCATATTAAGTATGGAGTTTTACACTAAGGTTTTCTTATGTTTCTTAGGTGAGGAATAAGTGGAATGCAGATGTGGTAGAATACTACTTATGATCACCAAGTGGTTCACAAGTTAAGTTTGGGATATAAGTCTAGAGTTTCTTACTAGTGATCTCCCTATAATTTCATGTGGAAATGGGATCTACTTATACTAGTAGGGTTTAACTTATCCTCACATATCTCCAAAGCATGATCATGTATTATATATGATCATCTTGTTCTTAATATCTTTACTTCAACTTCTTAGGGTTTATGATCATTACACAATTTATAATGATCAATGTTGGATTTCCTAAGGTATCTCTCCTTGAATGGGTTTCTCACTCCCAAGATCAAGTGTTGTCTTGATCAATTAAATATATACTTTCTTTTATAGTTTCTTGAATGGGCATGGTTATGGTTGTCTCAATTATCTTGAGTATAACACCATAGGTTGAGCTTTCTCATTTAAGAATGGTTATTCTAGGGTTTAGGTGTACTCCTAATATCTCCTTAGGTATCTAGGCTAAGGTTTCATTTGTCTAGCTTAATTGGGTTAGTCTCTTCCTCACCTTATCAATTCAGGGGTATTATTATTATTCCATGTGATATTAGGTTATCTCACCATTCCAAGGGAAATGGTTTTCAACCTAATACTTTAATTCAAAGGTTGTCCTTTATTCTTGAATAGGTCAAGCTAGAATTAGTATGATTGGTCTCACTCATTTGGGAAGGACTTTAATACTAACCTAAGTTTAGGCTCCATAGGGATTGATGTGATCATCAATATCTATGTTTAACATAAATGGTTTCTCTCTCTAGGAATGTCTTGAATAATATCCTAGGGTTCCTCTTAAAGTTGATGATTTGAATACTTGGATGTATATCCAAGGTTTAGCTCAAGGTTAGTTATTGCTTCTCTAATAATTATAATAGAACTCTCACCTCTCTAGGTTTGATACTTAATTATTTGGAATAGAGAAGATTATATACTTCTTGAGTGGATCTCCTTGTTATAATTCCAATATTGAAGTGGAATGAATACCATGAGGTTTCATTGTAGGATCATAGATTAGTCTTAGGACATGGAAAAGATAAGTGGAGAATGGTTTCTTCATTTTATTGTTATTTGATTTACCATAGAATATATGTTCATATGTTATGGCAAATAATACCATATTATGATCTTTAATAAGATCAAGTAATTGATCCTTAAGTGAAGTGTTGTTGTGTTGATTATTAGTTCCATTTGATCTAACCCCTTAGGTCAAATCATCTCTATCCAAAACAAGGTTTTAACAAAGTCACATTGAGGTTTATAGCGCTTGACTTGATGAGCTACTTCAGTTCCACCAAGGTCAAGTGAAACTTCAGTTTCTGTGACTGTTTTACTTTAAAGCACGAAAATCCCCCCGATTTTCTATGCATGAATGCAATGCACACAACTGTTTCCTCTATTTTTGTAACCCCAATACCTGGGATATTACATATTGTCTGGCCCCACCAGGGCCCCTCCGAAGCTGCCCTTCCGCCTACTTAAGGACTCCGTCGCGAAAACCCTAGACGAATAAGCCACGATACGAGAAAAGTTCCAGAGCCGCCGCCATCGCGAAGCCAAGATCTGGGGGACATGAGTCTGTTCCGGCACGCCGCCGGACGGGGAAGTGCCCCGGAAGGCATCTTCATCGACACCACCGCCATCTTCATCGCCGCTGCTGTCTCCCATGAAGAGGGAGTAGTTCTCCATCGAGGCTAAGGGCTGTACCGGTAGCTATGTGGTTAATTTCTCTCTCCCATGTACTTCAATACAATGATCTCATGATCTGCCTTACATGATTGAGATCCATATGATGAGGTTTGTAATCTAGATGTCGTTATGCTATTCAAGTGGATTTTACTTATGTGATCTCCGGAGACTCCTTGTCCCACTTGTGTAAAGGTGACAGTGTGTGCACCGTGTGGGTCTCTTAGGCTATATTTCACAGAATACTTATTCACTGAGTTATGATTTGAGTTGGATGTCTCCATGAAATTGTGGTGTGTTAGTACCTCCTATGAATGCTCACAGTGACAGCGTGGGGTGTTTATTAGTACTTGGGAATATATCTTTAAGGTTTGCCTACATGATGAATTAGAGTTCGTTATCTTGCCAGAGAGTAATTCAGAATAGCATAGTGAAGTGCTTATTTACATTCCTTTATGATTGCAATGTTGAGAGTGTCCACTAGTGAAAGTATGATCCCTAGGCCTTGTTTCTAAGCATTGAAACACCGTTTCTAACAAGTTCTGCTGCATGTTTACTCGCTGCCATATTTTATTCAGATTGCTATTACCACTCATATACATTCATACTACTTGTATTTCACTATCTCTTCGCCGAACTAGTGCACCTATACATCTGACAAGTGTATTAGGTGTGTTGGGGACACAAGAGACTTCTTGTATCGTGATTGCGGGGTTGCTTGAGAGGGATATCTTTGACCTCTTCCTCCCTGAGTTCGATAAACCTTGGGTGATTCACTTAAGGGAAAACTTGTTCTACAAACCTCTGCTCTTGGAGGCCCAACACTGTCTACAGGAAAAGAAGCGTGAGTAGACATCAAGCTATTTTCTGGTGCCGTTGCCGGGGAACGATGAAAAGCTACACCACAGAGATTTCTACCTCCCACGTCAACCACGCGCCAATTGTGGACAGCAATCACTACCTCAGAAGTGTCCTCCGTGTCACTCATCTAGTGGTTACTCCTTTCTCTGGGTTTTAACCCTTGGACTTGAACCAAAGGTCCCTGATTGTGCCGGATTCTAATGAATCTTAGTACATGAAGCTTGCCTTTAACCCAAGATCCATGCCATTGCACACTAGTGTTAATGTTCATACATTACACCGGGATGGTTAAATTCACATCAAGTAATTCTTCAAGCTTGTGGTTATTGTCGTGTTGCATTGCGGCAATAAAGATCTTTCCCTTCCACTAGCTATCGCAGAGGTTCTTTAACTGAATAAAATGGATCACGACAAGAGTGCTCTTTGAGAGTCTCATGTCTATGTCTGTGACTCTGCCACACATCCCTTTTCAGCATGAGTTTCCCAAGAGTGTTAACTTGTGCATCTACCTCTCAGGGATTCTGATCCTGATCGTGTTCTTCCTCTTTAGTTGCTTTCCGACCTTTGTCTGCAAGTTAGCAGCCAATTGGTAAATGTGCATTGGTGTCTCCAGTGCATGTTACTATTGTGGTTCTTCAAGACATTTCATTTCGGGTTTTCAGGAGAAACAAACTCCCGTACCTCGTCTATTTCTAAGTCTTGGTCAAAGTGTTGTAATCCGCAGATTAAGAGGCCTTGTTAGCTTCTGTTCTGTTCTACCTTAGAGTATCACCCTCTTTTATATCATGAGGTCGTGTTGTATATCATGGCCTTATTGATGAAGTGATTCTCTTGCACGTCTTTACTGACCCTTTCTTCGAGCTATCCGTGCTTGGGAATGTTGGGGTGTGCGTATTGATGTAGCTATCTGAGATTCTTAGCAATTCTTATTGCTTTGAAATCCAAGGACGTTTGTGTCATTCTTAGCCTAATTGGTTCGCCAATTATTAAGAGAAGTTTGATGGTGTTGCCAAGTCCATTTGTTCAGGCGCACCATTTTGGTCAAAGAGTTAGGTTCATCCCAAAGCTCTCAAGACCATATCATTTGCTTTGTAAAGCAAGTTTCCCTCTTGAATTCAATGATATATCGGTGGTTCGTTATATTCTGGATGTCTTTCTAGGAGTATCACCATGTTGTTACATGACTGTGTTGTCGAGTTCATGCGTACGTTGGTTTGTTGAACTACTCCTTCTTCAAGAACCATGCTGGATAACCCTGGACTAGTTGGTTGAGCTTAATCAACAACTTGGAGAGTTGAAAGACTAAAGGTCTATCCAACTTTGTTCCTCCATAAAGGGATATCTAGTTTTGTTTGTGTTGAAGTCACAAAGTATCTCCTTAATGGATCTGCTATCTTCCCCATATTTGATTTGAGTTTGGGCTATCGTCAAATGAAGCTTAGTTCCAAGGACTATTTCGATTGTGTTTATACTCATGGTGTCTCGTCTGAGTATACCTTCATGTCCTTTGGTCTGACCAATACTTCTGCCTCGTTCATGCAGAATATGAGTTCCTCATTGGAGTATCTTGATAAGTTTGTTATTGAGCCCATCGATGACATTCTTATTTCCTCTGTGCTTAAAGAGAATCATATTGGAAGTTTGGCACCAATATTGGAAAATTTTAAGAACCATCTTTGTGTTATCATGAAGTATGTGTTCTAGATGTTGGAAGTGACCTTCTCTAGTTCACGTGCATATGCTGAAAGATGTCGTCGTGGATCCGAGTAGAGTTCCCTTTGTTTTCCTTGGGAATCATCGCAAGTCGGTCATGCATGTGCGGAATATTCTTGAGATGGAAGGTTGTCACCTCCATTGTCTCGAAAATTTCTTCTATGCACCCTAAGCCACTGACTGGTTTGTTTAAGAAAGACACGAAGCTTAAGAACTTAAAAATCTTCTTTGGTATCCCCATAAGGACTCACTTGTCTTACACTACAAATTCATATGCACGCAATTGCCTTTGGCAGTCGCAACCATATGTATTATGCAATCTAGCTCGATCTTTTGGAGCTTGACATTGTGGTCCGTATCTTGAGAATCTATTGACTTTACCTTGGTGGTAACTGTTGAAAATTTTCTAAGTGGACATATGTAATATCTTTACACCTAACCTAAGCTGAATCTCAAGCGGCAATGATGGTTGGTGTTTCTCAAGGATTTTTGGGATAGGTCTCTTTGTAAATCCGGCAAGATTGATGTCGTGGTTAACACAATTAGTTGGAAGACCTAATGCCAAGATTCTTGAAGTAACAAGAATAACCACTCTCCGTAAGGATCTTGTGCGACTTATTATAGGAGTTGCCCTTATGATGCCTTTCAAATCCTTAAGTCTTGACCGTCGCTTGATGACCTATTGAAGGCTGGTCAATATCCTAATATTGTTGTCTAGAACATCAAGAGGAACATTAGAAGCAGAGTTGCTCAATGTCTCTCGGTCAATCACTCGAAACTATTTCTTCCGTGACAACAACTCCACCAGGAGAAAATTTCACTCCCCGCTGATCCTTGTCACTTCACTAGCTAGTGCTCCTCCCCTTCATGTTGTTTATACCTGAAGTTCTAATAAATTCACATGTTGTGTGAATTCATCAGCCATCTAGGGCCCCAGCCTTTTTAGTACTCTTCAACTTTTTCAAGTACCCATGCCAGAAGAGTGACTATGATTCTTAAATCCAAAGTTGCTCTGGTTGCATAACCCTTTTTGATTCTACGAGTCACCATTTCTAAGAGTGTCATGTCATGGTATCAAAGGCAGTTTAGCTCTTCGCTACCTTATTCAGTCATATTCTTGTCAAGCGTGGAGCAATTGTCTACCAAAAATTTGAAACTTCTTTTGTCTCCTCCAATACCTTTATGTGTTTCATGGTTGTCATCTCAAGAGATGTTTTTGAACACTCTTTCCTTGAGATGACCCGGAGATACTCGATCTTCATGAAGATCTTCATGATGGGTCACCATGCATCCAACTCCAAAACCAAAAAAACCCATGCCAACCAAGGTGTCACATCACAAGGTGCACAAGTGTGCCAAATATTGGCCCAATCAAAGGTGGTTTGGTCTATTTTTTGGTCAGTTCCCCCTCTTTTCCACTGAAAACCCTTGTTTCGACACATCCCTACCATGGGGTCACCATGCATCCAACTCAAACACCCCAAAACAATGCCAAACAAGGTGTCACACACAAGGTGCACAAGTGTGCCAAATATTGGCCGAATCGAAGGTGGTTTGGTCTATTTTTTGGTCACTTCCCCCTCTTTTCCACCAAAAAACCCTTGTTTCGACACATCCCTACCATGGGGTCACCATGCATACAACTACAAAATCAAAAAAAAACCATCCAAACAAGGTGTCACATCAAAAGGTGCACAAGTGTGCCAAATATTGGCCCAATCCAAGGTGGTTTGCTCTATTTTTTTGTTAGTTCCCCCTCTTTTCCACCGAAAACCCTTGTTTCGACACATCCCTACCATGGGGTCACCATGCATCCAACTCCAAAACCGAAAAACCCATGCCAACCAAGGTGTAACATCACAAGGTTCACAAGTGTGCCAAATATTGTCCCAATCCAAGGTGGTTTGGTCTATTCTTTGGTTAGTTCGCCCTCTTTTCCACCGAAAATCCTTGTTTCGACACATCCATACCATGGGGTAACCATGCATCCAACTCCAAAATCACAAAAACCATGCCAAAAAAGGTGTCACATCACAAGGTGCACAGGTGTTCCAAATATTGGCCAAATCCAAGGTAGTTTTCTCTATTTTTGTTCAGTTCCCCCTCTTTTCCACCGAAAACCCTTGTTTCAGCACATTCCTACCATGGGGTCACCATGCATCCAACTCCAAAACCACAAAAACCATGCCAACCAAGGAGTCACATCACAAGGTGCACAAGTGTGCCAAATATTGGCCCAATCCAAGGTGGTTTGGTCTAATTTTTGATCAGTTCCCCCTCTTCTCCACCGAACACCCTTGTTTCAACATATCTCTACGATGGGGTCACCATGCATCCAACTCCAAAACCACAAAACCCATGCCAACCAACGTCACATCACAAGGTGCCCAAGTTTGCCAAATATTGGCCCAATCCAAGGTGGTTTGGTCTTTTTTTGGTCAGTTCCCCCTCTTTTCCACTGAAAACCCTTGTTTCGACACATCCCTACCATGGGGTCACCATGCATCCAACTCCAAAACCAAAAAAAACCCATGCAAACAAAGGTGTCACATCACAAGGTGCACAAGTGTGCCAAATATTGGCCCAATCCAAGGTGGTTTGGTCTATTTTTTGGTTAATTCCCCCTCTTTTCCACCGAAAACCCTTGTTTTGACACATCCCTACCATGGGGTCACCATGCATCCAACTCCAAAACCACAAAACCCATGACAACCAAGGTTTCAAATCACAAGTTTCACAAGTGTGCCAAATATTGGCCGAATCCAAGGTGGTTTGGTCTATTTTTGGTCAGTTCCCCCTCTTTTCCACCGAAAACCCTAGTTTCAACACATCCATACTATGGGGTCAGCATGAATCCAAATCCAAAACCACAACAAGGTAGTTTGGTCATTTTTTAGTCAGTTCCCCCTCTTTTCCACCGAAAACCCTTGTTTCGACACATCCCTACCATGGGGTCACCATGCATCCAACTCCAAAACCACAAAACCAATGACAACCAAGGTGTCACATCACAAGTTGCACAAGTGTATCAAATATTGGCCCAATCCAAGGTGGTTTGGTCTATTTTTTTGTCAGTTCGCCCTCTTTTCCACTGAAAACCCTTGTTTCGACACATCCATACCATAGGGTAACCATGCATCCAACTCCAAAATCACAAACAAGTTGTCAGATCACAAGGTGCCCAAGTTTGCCAAATATTGGCCCAATCCAAGGTGGTTTGGTCTTTTTTTGGTCAGTTCCCCCTCTTTTCCACTGAAAACCCTTGTTTCGACACATCCCTACCATGGGGTCACCATGCATCCAACTCCAAAACCAAAAAAAACCCATGCAAACAAAGGTGTCACATCACAAGGTGCACAAGTGTGCCAAATATTGGCCCAATCCAAGGTGGTTTGGTCTATTTTTTGGTTAGTTCCCCCTCTTTTCCACCGAAAACCCTTGTTTCGACACATCCCTACCATAGGGTCACCATGCATCCAACTCAAAAACTAAAAAACCCATACCAAACAAGTTGTAACATCAAAAGGTGCACAAGTTTGCCAAATATTGTCCCAATCCAAGGTGGTTTGGTCATTTTTTTAGTCAGTTCCCACTCTTTTCCACCGAAAACCCTTGTTTCGACATATCCTTACCATGGGTCACCATGCATCCAACTCCAAAACCACAAAAACCATTCCAACAAAGGTGTCACATCACAAGGTGCACAAGTGTACCAAATATTGGCCCAATCGAAGGTGGTTTGGCCTATTTTTTGTCAGTTCCCCCTCTTTTCCACTTTAACCCTTATTTCGACACATCCCTACCATGGGGTCACCATGCATCCAACTCCAAAACCACCAAACCAATGACAAACAAGGTGTCAGATCACAAGTTGCACAAGTGTGCCAAATATTGGCCCAATCCAAGGTGGTTTGGTCTATTTTTTGGTCAATTCCCCCTCTTTTCCACCGAAACCCTTGTTTCGACACATCCCTACCATGGTGTCACCATGCATTCAACTACAAACCACAAAAACCATGCCAACCAAGGTGTCACATCACAAGGTGCACAAGTCTGCCAAATATTGGCCCAATCCAAGGTGGTTTGGTCTATTTTTGTCAGTTCCCCCTCTTTTCCACCTAAAAGCCTTGTTTCGACACATCCCTACCATGGGGTCACCATGCATCCTTCTCCAAAATCAAAAAAACCATGCCAACCAAGGTGCCACATCAGAAGGTGCACAAGTGTGCCAAATCATGGCCCAATCCAAGGTGGTTAGGTCATTTTTTTGCCACTTCCCCCTCTTTTCCACCGAAAACGCTCGTTTTGACACATCCCTTCCATGGGGTCACCATGTTAGCAACTACAAAATCACAAAACCCATGGCATGTAATGTTGTCTTTTATTAAAAAAATTATATCAATTCTTCTACTTTCAATATTTATGATAAAAGGACAATTCATAAAATAAATACTAAAAACATACAAGTTTCCTATAATTTCTTGCTAAATAATCGATGTGCTGCTTCATTTTTTACCCACTATATATATTACAAATCTTGCCAAATCAAACCCAAAGAACACAAACTCATGTTATATTATAACTAAGCATCAACACAACCATAATCTCATGCTAGTAAGCTTGCTCGGCTAATATGGACCCAATATAATGAAAAATATATAACAATCAATGTTCTTTTGAGAAATACACCATCAAAATTATGAGCTCCAGCGTGGTAACATAGCCAATGAGAAAGATTAAGAGAACTGTGGTGACCCTGCATACCACTGCATGTTGTAGTATGCCAGTCGTTGATATAACATTCACGAAGTACCATTCCGCAAATATTACATCCCTCAGAGTAGTACAACAGAACATAGCAGGTCCAAAACTCATTCATTTAATATTACAAACATCATACACATATCGTCTCGGAGCTCCTCTTGGGTCCTAAGAGGAGTACTCCTGGGTTCGAGGCGAACCCAACTTAGCTTACAATAAAGAAGTCTCATAAAGTTGTACATTTATTCTCTCGAGCAGCTAGGTATTAAGAGTTCGGCTGCTCGGCTACTACTACTACTTGATGCTTCTAGGCTTGATATCCTCCGGAAGCCTCCCCGGTACCGTAGACTATGAGGTAGTCTACGCCTTCAATACCTCCAGAGAGGTCTGGTTCTTCGTAGCCGATGATCTCGGCTCCTTCAGGTTATCGTAGTCCTCCGACGATTCGACAATCTAAGCAAGGGATTTAAGAGTGGGATGAGTACGAGCGTACTCAACAAGTTCATTATAGAGAAGAGGTGTTTAATGCACTAGCTACGATATTAGACCAGAAAGTCTAATACCAATGCAGGTTTTGGTAAACATTTCTTCAAGAGATTGCTTTTATTTCAAAGAGCTATGTCCGTCAGCCTTCACCGGTTTACTAGAACTTCATGGAGCTCCTGCCGGCGCGTTCGTAGTTCCATATCCCGGAACAGGGAGTGACAGGTCACGGTTCTTTACACTCTGCAGAGGTGTGTTGCTTTACCCATAAGAGATCTTAACCTTGGTGCCAACCGGGCAGCTTTCCCGTCCACACTTCCTTCGGTGTGAGGCCCGGTATAAGGTCTAGCCAATCATGTTCCTCCGCTACCTCGAACACCCACCCTTTGTTGCATGCCCCGACCCTGGGTCCACGCCGGTCCCATTATTCCCGTAGATTTCAGGGTGGACCCCGACCACGACGTCAATGCAGGGCTCTACCATACATTCCTACGCCGGTAGCTGCAACCCATCATAGACCGCAATACCGTGGGGACTTAGGACTCCCCAGCCTCACCGCTTGCTCCTTCGGGCGACAAGTGTACTACGGACTATGCCGTGGGGACTTAGGACTCCCCAGCCTCACCGCTTGCCCCCTTGGATTACAAGTGTACTACGGTAAAGCGCATCCGTTGATGAACGAGAGGTGGAAACACTTTTGACTACTCCGTCCCACTCCGGATCTTATGGTTAACACGGTTATTACGGCACAAGAATCACTGGCGACATTTGTTGTTTAATCCTAGATGGATATAAACCCTTGCAATGGAACCTCCACCATATCAACACAATCCATGGTTCCATTGCCAACCACATAGTCATATTCATAGTTATGAAAATAGTGGTTTTGGTTTTTATGCAATAGTGATAACCATAGTACTTTGCAAGTAATTTGATAGAAATACACAAATGACATGAGCAAGTGATGAACTTGCCTGAACACTGCAAAGTTTTGCAGTTGGATGGTGTGGACTGACCCTTGTCCTCTGTTTCTGAAAAATAGCATCATTGTCCGATAAGGGCAATGGTTAAAGAAGCAATTATGCATGATTCCAGTTTTAGGGTTTGTTCCCCCCTTCCGATGTCGTTATTATTTTATGTGAGAGGTTAATACTAAGAACAATTTGGAGATACTTAATTTAGGGTAATATACAACCTTGAAATGTTGTCAAGGTGTTTTTAAAGTTTAAAAGAACTTATGGTCTTATTTTCATTATTGAAAATAATATGTGTGATTTAAATGGTTATTTAAATCATCAAATTGAGACTTATTCTTAGTTGTCTTCAAAAATTCTCTTTGATATTTTATTTAGATAGGGAATTTTATGCTGATCAATTTTCATATTTTTAATTATTTTTTTAGAGCTTTTGAACATTTATGGTGTAATTTCAAAGTTCCTGGATTTTAAAGATTTGTGAAAAGACCATTTTGCCCCTGGGCCCCACCTGTCAGGGTGGCCCAACGGGTTAGGTCGCACCCGAGCCACCCTTTGGCTCGGTCGGCCCACTCGCTCGCTCCTCTCTCCTCGCACCGAAACCCTAATCCCCTCGCGTCTCTGGCGATTCCGTGGTCGCCGCCGCCTTCGCCGAAATATTCTCCGGCCAACTCCGGCGATGGGATGCGGCGGATCTGAACCGCCTCACGACGGTGCTTCAGGTCCATCGGCTCGATCTGGACCTAGTCCCCTCCTTCGTCTGCTCGCATCGTGTTCGCCCGCGCGGTGAGGGGTTGCTCACCGGCGCTTCTGGTGCCGTGACGCCGCCGTGGGTGCTGCCGTAGGTGCTGCCGTGGTGCTGCCGTGGGGCGCTCGCGCTCGGCGACGCCAGGCCAGGAGCGGCTTGGCGCTGCCGTGGGTGGCCCGTGCCGCCATGGCACGCCTTGGTGCTGCTGCTCCAGGTATGTGCGCCGCCTACTCTTCTTCTACTTGATCTGCTTCTTCTCCTCCTCTTCTTCGTCTAGTTTGGTCACTGGCTTGCCGTGCCTCGTGGAGGTACGGCCATGCCGTGATGCTGCTGATGTTCTGCCCTTGCTGCTGTGCTGCTGTGCTGCTCATGCTGCTCTGCTCCTCTGGCCTTGGCCATTGTTGCCATGGCCATGCCAGAGCTTGTGTTACTGCTGTGTGCAGCCCTGCCATGCTATCCTTTATCCTGTGCAACAATTCCTGGTCTAATTGATTGCTATGCTTTCATTTCTTGCTTAATTCCCTCTCTGTGGCTCTGTTCTTGTTACTATGCTCGCCAGATACTCATGTGTATGCATATAGGCTTGCTTTTGAGCATCATGTAATGCTCATGGACTGCTAAATTGCTACTGGTCATGCTACAATTAATTCAATTGCTTGCTTAATGGCTTTGGTTGTTGTTATGGCTTAATTATATGGGTGTGCCATTCATGTCTAGCTTGATCCAGTGGTACATCATGTATTTGATGTGCTTCTGGATACAATTATAAATCATCCATTTGCTTATCTGTGAAGCAACTGTTACTGAATTGGTTCTGTGTAAGTTATATGGTTTATGATTTGGTACTAGGTTGTCCCTAGCATGTACTGGCATGCTCTGGCAAGCTTCTGATGATCACATGATCATCAGTTGCTTGCATATGTTGATGTTGTATCACTGTGCCTCACTATTGCTCTCTCTCTGTGTTGGGTGTGCATCACACAGGCTTGGCCTAGTGTGTGTTGGTGCTTGCTTAAGCATCAGTTGATGCTTGCAGTGATCCAGTGGATCAATTGCAAGGCTCTGGTTAATCTATAGCTTGTATATTCATTTATCTGTGTTGACTTGTTTGGCTAAGTGGATAAATGATGTGAACTGCTTGCAGTGGTGATCATCTTACAGTTAATTAAATTGAGCTAGAGGGATGCCAACATCTGTTGGGTACCCTAGCTCCCTTTTGAACCCATCTGGGTAATGATATTTGTGCATGGCTTATCTGTGGGATTCTGTGAAGTGGTTGAGGTGGCCCTGACAGTAAATCCTTGCTGTTAGGGTAGCTCCCACCTATTTTGGCTTTCTGTGGCAAATAGATGCTCACTGGCTAATCCCTTGATGGATTTCCAGTGGACTTTGATGTGTATGGACAGTTGCTCTCTGGCTTAACCATATTTGGTTGCCAGATGCTTTTGATGTTGACAAATACTTGCAGTAGACCCATATCTCTGCATTTCTGATGGTTTTAAAAGGGCTAGTGTAGTCTGGTTATATTTGGGTAAGTCTCTGGGATGGTTTTCCTTCCTATTTCCATTTGGAAGATGCTACCACTTGTCTGGCTGGCATAACCATGGGCATAGGTTTGATTGATACCTGGTATTTGCCATTTCTACCAGGTTACACTTGGTCTATGACCAAATGATGATCAAACCAGGGTTTCTCCACCCTTTGTGTGCTTGTGTGATCATGCCTGTGCAATTTATGAACAAAACCATCTGGTTTGTTCATGATGATTTGTATACCTCACTCCAGCTCCTAGTATGAGTTGTTGGTGTAGAGGATTGCTTCTGGTTGGTTTGGTTTGCTTGTCCTGCTCCTCCTTGCAGGCTTGTGAATCTTGGTTGGTTTCTGGTGGTTGCTGGAATAGGTGGAGCAGCTCTTGCTGTTCACCTGTTCTAGCTGTTCTTGATTCCTGGTGACTTACCAAATGCAGCCTGTCGATGGATTGGGCTTAGGGTTTACTGTGGAAAAGCTTTTATATGGTTGGCCCTTGCTTCTCTGGTCGACAGCTCCACCTCTCCCCTTTGGTGACTCACTGTGTGTATGTGCTGCATGCACACAGCCCTGTGAGCAGGCTGTGTGTGTGTATGCTGATGCTTTGCACTTGGCTGTGAGAGTGGATCAGCTCGGCAGACTTGGTATTATCCACTATTTCCATTTTTTTCTAATGCCACTTGGCATAACTAGTTCTTTGCTTTGTTGTGTGCAGGGATCAATCTGATGCTCCCATGATCATGAAGATCATCAAGTACAAGACTAAATGAAGTTTAGCTTGTAGTGTTAGGATAGATCATTGAATTGCAATTTCCTTTTCTTTTCTTTTTCTATTTTTGTCCAATTCTTGTAATATGTTGTGATGTATCATAATTCAATTCTGAATATTGTAATTGACAATGTATTATGTGTGATTATCAATAAAGCTCCCATTTTCCTTAATGAGCTTTACATAATTGTTGTATTATTTATAATCTTGATTAATGATAATTGTTTATTAAATTATCTCAAGTTTGAATTATGTGATATCCATTTGATGTTTGAATTTGAAATTCAAATTCAAATTTGGTTTGAATTCAATCATACAACTTATCTTTTAATTCAATCATGTAACTTAACATTGCAATGCAATATCTCTTCCCTTCTCAAAACCCTAATCTAGTTAAGTAAGAACAAGTTCATCGCACTCGAAACCCTAACCCTGTAAGGTGTCGAGAGAGAAACATGTTCCCCTTCGATGCGTTTGTTTTAAAAGCGAAATTTCCCCGTAATTTACAATGCAATGCACATCCCTTTCTAAAATCTACCCCTCGATCGTCTCTAAACCTGGGACATTACAGCCTTTCCCCCTTAAAGAAAACTTCGTCTCGAAGTTGTGGTTGTAATACCTGAAGAGTTCGGGGTATGTTTTCCTCAGGTCTTCCTCCTTTTCCCAGGTGGCTTCCTCTCGGGATGATGCTTCCATTGTATCTTGCAGTATTTTATGGCTCGATTCCTGAGTTGTTTCCAGTTCTCCTCGAGAATCTTTGCTGGCTTCTCGATGTAGGTCAAATCTGGTTGTAACTCGAGCTCTTCATGTGATACTGGTTCATCTGGGGTTTTTAAACATTTTCTGAGTTGCGACACATGGAATACGTTGTGAACCTGAGATAACCTTCCCGGTAGTTCCAATTCAAAGGCTAACCCTCGGTTTTGACTCAGAATCTTGAAAGGTCCGATGTACCTCGGGCTTAACTTTCCCTTTACTCCAAATCTCTGAAGTCCTTTCATCGGGCTCACCTTGAGGTATACCATGTCTCCAACTTGTGGCTCCCATGTCCTTCGCTTTTGATCGGCATAACTCTTCTGCCGACTTTGGGCTATCTTCAACCTATCTCTGATAATGTCAATTATTTGTTGCTTTTCCTTGACATAATCAGGATTGAACTCTTTGCTTGCTCCGGCTTCATACCAACATATCGGTGATCTACACTTCCTTCCATACAGAGCTTCGAACGGTGCCATCTTGATGCTGCTTTGATAGCTATTATCGTATGAAAACTCTGCTAGTGGCAAGTGCTCCTCTCATGATCCTCTGAAGTCTAGGGCACAAGCCCTAAGCATATCCTCTAGAATCTGGTTAGTTCTTTCCGTTTGTCCACCTGTCTGAGGATGATAGGCGGTGCTATAGTCCAACTTGGATCCTAAAGCTTCGTGTAGTTGCTTCCAAAATGCTGATGTGAACACGGATCCTCGATCCGACACGATCTTCTTGGGCACTCCATGTTTACTCACGATCTCTTTGATGTAAAGATCGATGAGTTTCTCCCCTTTATCTTGCTGATTTACTGCTAAGAAGTGTGCACTTTTCGTCAACCGGTCCACGATTACCCATATCATGTCCTTCTTTTTATTGGTCATGGGTAGTCCGGTGATGAAATCCATTCCTATCTCCTCCCATTTCCATTCTGGAATGGGTAAAGGTTGTAACTTTCCTGCCGGACTCTGGTGTTCAGCTTTCACCCTTTGGCAGGTATGGCATTCCGCCACATACTGTGCTATTTCTCTCTTCATGTTGTTCCACCAGAATAGCTCCTTTAGATCCATGTACATTTTTGTACTTCCCGGATGAATGGAGTATGGTGTTTGATGGGCTTCCCGGAGTATTACTTCCTTGATTTCAGCAATATTCGGAACACAAATCCTCTTCTGAAACCATAGTGATCCTGATTCTCCTCGATGAAATTCGGATGGTCTACCTTCATCTATCCTTCTCATCTCCTCCACGATGAATGGATCGTCCAGCTGACCCATCATTATCTCGTTCTTCAGGTTGACATTTAGCTCATCGGCTACTTGTAAAGCCGATAGTCCTTCATGAGCTTCTTTCTCCCAAAGTTGTATCTGGGCTTGACTTATTTCCTTCCTCAACTCCGGTGATAACTCTTGTTCCACTCCTCCGGTGCTCTTCCTACTCAAGGCATCTGCTACAACATTGGCCTTTCCCGGAGTATAATTGATGGTCAAATCATAATCCTTGATCAGTTCAAGCCATCTTTTCTGCCTCATGTTGAGTTCCTTCTGAGTGAAGAAGTATTTGAGACTCTTATGATCTGTATAGAGCTCACACTTGGCTCCATAGAGAAAATTTCTCCATGTTTTAAGTGCAAATACAACTGCTGCTAATTCTAAGTCATGTGTTGGATAGTTCACTTCATGAGGTCTGAGTTGCCTCGATCCATAAGACATTACCTTCCGATCCTGCATGAGTACGCAACCCAATCCATGCTTGGATGCGTCACAGTACACGGTGTAATCCTTGCCAACTTCTCGGAACCGCTAACACCGGTGTGGTGAGTTTCTCCTTCGAGTTTGAAAACTCTTCTCACACTCCTCCGACCACACGAATGGTGTGTTCTTTCTTAACAGCTTCGTCATTGGTCCTGCTATCTTGGAGAATCCTTCAATGAATCTCCGATAATATCCTGCCATTCCTAGGAATCCTCGGATTTCCTTGACAGTCTTGGGTGCTTCCCATTCTAGAACTGCTGCTACCTTGCTCGGGTTAACAGCTATTCCATCTTTACTAATGACATGACCCAGAAATTCCACTTGATCTAGCCAAAATTCACACTTGCTAAACTTGGCATAGAGTTGATGTTCTCTTAGTGTTTGCAACACTAACCTCAGATGTTCAGCATGTTCGGCTTTGTCTTTGGAATAGATCAAGATATCATCAATGAATACGATGACAAACTTGTCTAGATATGGCATGAAAATCTTATTCATGAGATTCATGAAAATTGCTGGGGCATTAGTTAGTCCAAAAGGCACTACAAGGTATTCATGATGTCCATACCTTGAAACAAAAGCAGTTTTCGGAACGTCTTCCTTCTTGATCTTTATCTGGTGATAACCGGATCTTAGATCAATTTTGGAAAAGACTCCCGCGCCTCTAACTTGATCGAATAGATCTTGTATTCTTGGAAGTGGGTACTTGTTCTTGATTGTCACATTGTTCAAATTCCTGTAGTCTCCGCACATCCTTCTTCCTCCATCTCTTTTATCTACGAAGATCACAGGTGATCCCCATGGTGAAACACTTTCTTGTATGAATCCTTTCTGTTCCAAGTCATCCAATTGCTCCTTAAGTTCTTTCAACTCCTTAGGCCCCATCTTATATGGTGCTTTTGCAATCGGAGCTGTTCCTGGAATTAGGTCAATAGTGAATTCTATCTCCCTATCTGGTGGCATCCCCGGTAATTCCTTAGGAAACACATCCTGGAATTCATTCACTACTGGTATATCTTCCAACTTCACCTCCTTCATGCTGTTCAGCTGTAGCTCGACTTTGATCTGTGTATGCTTGTCTCCTTGGTAGATCATTCTACTTCCATCGGGGCTTTTCAAAGACACAGTCTTGTTCACACAGTCGATCAATGCTCCGTTAGCTTCTAACCAGTTCATACCAAGAATGACATCAATGTCCTTCATCGGTAAAATGAACAGGTTTGCGTCAAACGCGCACTTATTGATCATGATGACTTGTTTTTGTTTGGTATGGGTTACTACTATCGTTCCCCCGCAGAAAGTATAGTTATGGGTGTATCTAACTTAGTGCAACTAATCCCATGTTTGATGATGAATTTCTGAGAAATGAATGATGTAGTTGCACCGATCAAAAAGTACTTTGCCAGGATGAGTGAGTATCCGGAGCGTACCTATCACCGCCTGATCGGAGTCAACCACCCTCCTCAAAGGGTGCTTCAACTTGCCGGCGGTTCTTCCTCTTCCAGCTCCCGGCTTCCTCCTCTCCTCCTCCTGCCGGCGCCTCTTATGGCCCCTCTTGCAACCAAAGCATATAATGTTCTTGCAATTTGGCAAAATGTCCTGAGTCTAGCTTCCAAACTATTTGATCAAAACTTGGTCTTACTGTACCGTAGTTGTTGTTGTTGTTGTTGTTGTTGTTGTTGTTGTTGTTGTTGTTGTTGTTGTTGTTGTTGTTGTTTTTGTACCTTGGCTTGAAACTCAAGCTGGTATTGGGCTTGTTACTGACAAACCTCTTAGGCTCAAACTTGGCCTTCTTCCTCTTCTCCTCTTGCAGCTGTTTAAAGTCATCTTCAAGAGTGATGGCTGCATCCACCAACTCTTGGAACTCAGTTGCTCTCATCATACGGAGTTGTACCTTGAACTGGGGACTTAACCCCCCCCAAGAACCTCTTCTTTTTCTTGTCCTCGGTGTTGACTTCATCAACAGCATACCGGGACAGTTTTGAGAATTCCCTGACATAAGTCAGGATTGCCTTGTCCTTCTGCTCGAGACTTTCGAATTCTCGACGCTTCAGTTCCACAATGCTTTCAGGGACATTGGATTCCCTGAACTTCCTTGCAAACTCTTCCCAAGTGAATACTTTTCCAGCCGGATAAACGGCTACGATATTGTCCCACCATGATGCGGCAAGTCCACACAACAAGTGTGTAGCATAACGAACCTTCTCCTGGTCGTTGCAACCAACAGTATTGAGCTTTCGCTCAGTGTCTATAAGCCAATCCTCCGCGTCCATTGGCTCGGGCGCGTGTGCAAAAGATATAGGTTTGGTGTTCTGGAAGTCTGCTAAGGTGACTCCCTGATTCTCGGGTCTCTCTACCTTGTTTTGTTGCAGCAGCTCCTGGAAGAATTTATTCTGCTGCTCCAACGTGATACGTTGCCTCTCTTCCATCATCTGCATATACTGAACGAAGTTCTGCTGCGTCATGGGTGGTGGTGGTGGTGGAAACTGATTCCTGGCTGCTTCATCAGCCTCTTCCTTTTGCTTCGCTTCGCGCTCCATGCGCTGCGCTTCTGTCTCCTCTCCTACCGGTCCCGACATAACCCCTAGTTCTGCAACACAAGATGATACTCATAATGACTCCATAAGTTTTCTGAGCTCAACTTTGTGCACAGAACTAGTCACGCAATGGAAATCAAGAAGCAAATCCAAATCATACAAAACATATACCATGTATATACATACTTAAGTGGTCTTATCACAATACTCAAGTCGATGTGAGTATGCAAACTCACTTATTAAAGTATATGTACAAATTTCTACAAATATTACACACTATAATACACGTGGTACTTGTGTATTATAGTCTCGCCTTCCATGGTGGACTCTAGTCGATCTTCACTCCCGGTACATCCCAGGCTTCCATCCGGTCGAACGTGTCGTCCTCCTGATAGAACCTGGAACATAAGGTCTCTCCGCTGGTAGTCGAATCAGATGATGATCCTAAGGAGAAATCAGTGTTCACAAACTGGTCATTCAGTGCATCATAGTCCACCCATCGGGTGTACTCCCCTGTAGCTCCACCATAGGTGTTTCCAACATTTATATCCGACTCAACCTGTATCGGATACTCTCCATCAACTCCCCCATTACCTGGATAATTCTGGTTCTGGGTCGTGGCGTCCTCATTCATCTCTCCGTCATAATACACTGAAGTACTATGAGTTCCAGTATCAGACCCCCAACGCCAACCCGTGGAGTTTTCTATAGGAGTCTCGGAACGCTGATTGTTTCCGGATTCCTCTCCACCCTCATAGCCTCTATAGGAACTATTAAAATAGTTCCCAGGTGTAACAAGTGTAGTTTCTCGATCAGGGTGGTCAATACTAATGTAGTCACCAGCTGAGTAAACTGGTGTGTGCACCACATTCTCCATAGGTTCTTTCCCCCTAGTCTCCTCCTTGGGTTCGGTAAACTCCTCTAGCATCGTATCAATTGCTCCCGTCAAATGATGGTTCAACTGAAAGAGCAATGATAGCAAGTTGCGGCTATTATCCATGTATTTTGCAGCTTCTACTGGTTTGCGTTTTGCATATTTGAAGTGGTTAAGCATGGGATCTTCTTCCTCTTCCATATGAGGAATGTGGGTGAATTCGGAACCCATAAGCTCTTTCGTCTTATGCTCCCGAATATCGGTTATGGCTCTCATAACGGCTATATGGTAGGATGTGTTGATAGTTCGGGCTTCACCTGCTGGCATTACTACGCTCATTCCCAAAGATTCGGGAAGTCGCAGCCCTACCCTACACTTTGCCAATACAGTACCATCGTAGTACATGTATTTCTTTACTTGGATCTGGGGATCACACCCAAATTTAAGTAACATCACGCGTAGAATATCTGCAAGTCCTCCTTCATATTCACTCAGTGTGGAATCCATCACTTTCACGTTTCGTCCCGGACGTGAACTTGCCATTGTTGGCTGTAGAAATAGAAAGAATATAAGATTAGTAATAATGCATCATACTAGAGATAATAAAGAATTATCGCACTAAAAGATATGATTGTTGTATTCTCAATTGAATATACACCATATTTTTAGAGAATTCTTAACTAATCCTATTTGACTCCTAACGTTCGGGCCCATTTACTAGGTTCCAACCTAAGGTCAAAGCTTTTGCTCTGATACCAACTGTGGTGACCCTGCATACCACTGCATGTTGTAGTATGCCAGTCGTTGATATAACATTCACGAAGTACCATTCCGCAAATATTACATCCCTCAGAGTAGTACAACAGAACATAGCAGGTCCAAAACTCATTCATTTAATATTACAAACATCATACACATATCGTCTCGGAGCTCCTCTTGGGTCCTAAGAGGAGTACTCCTGGGTTCGAGGCGAACCCAACTTAGCTTACAATAAAGAATTCTCATAAAGTTGTACATTTATTCTCTCGAGCAGCTAGGTATTAAGAGTTCGGCTGCTCGGCTACTACTACTACTTGATGCTTCTAGGCTTGATCTCCTCCGGAAGCCTCCCCGGTTCCGTAGACTATGAGGTAGTCTACGCCTTCAATACCTCCAGAGAGGTCTGGTTCTTCATAGCCGATGATCTCGGCTCCTTCAGGGTTGTCGTAGTTCTCCTCCAGATTCAGACAATCTAAGCAAGGGATTTAAGAGTGGGATGAGTACGAGCGTACTCAACAAGTTCATTATAGAGAAGAGGTGTTTAATGCACTAGCTACGATATTAGACCAGAAAGTCTAATACCAATGCAGGTTTTGGTAAACATTTCTTCAAGAGATTGCTTTTATTTCAAAGAGCTATGTCCGTCAGCCTTCACCGGTTTACTAGAACTTCATGGAGCTCCTTGCCGGCCGTGTTCGCAGTTCCATATCCCGGACAGGAGTGACAGTCACGGTTCTTTACACTGCAGAGGTGTGTTGCTTTACCCATAAGAGATCTTAACCTTGGTGCCAACGGCAGCTTTCCCGTCCACACTTCCTTCGGTGTGAGGCCCGGTATAAGGTCTAGCCAATCATGTTCCTCCGCTACCTCGAACACCCACCCTTTGTTGCATGCCCCGACCCTGGGTCCACGCCGGTCCCATTATTCCCGTAGATTTCAGGGTGGACCCAGACCACGACGTCAATGCAGGGCTCTACCATACATTCCAACACCGGTAGTTGCAACCCATCATAGACCGCAATACCGTGGGGACTTAGGACTCCCCAGCCTCACCGCTTGCTCCTTCGGGCGACAAGTGTACTACAGACTATGCCGTGGGGACTTAGGACTCCCCACCGCTTGCCCCTTGGATTACAAGTGTACTACGGTAAAGCACATCCGTTGATGAACGAGAGGTGGAAACACTTTTGACTACTCCGTCCCACTCCGGATCTTATGGTTAACACGGTTATTACGGCACAAGAATCACTGGCGACATTTGTTGTTTAATCCTAGATGGATATAAACCCTTGCAATGGAACCTCCACCATATGAACACAATCCATGGTTTCATTGCCAACCACATAGTCATATTCATAGTTATGAAAATAGTGGTTTTGGTTTTTATGCAATAGTGATAACGATAGTACTTTGCAAGTAATTTGATAGAAATACACAAATGACATGAGCAAGTGATGAACTTGCTGAACACTGCAAAGTTTTGCAGTTGGATGGTGTGGACTGACCCTTGCCCTCTGTTTCTGAAAATAGCATCATTGTCCGATAAGGGCAATGGTTAAAGAAGCAATTATGCATGATTCCAGTTTTAGGGTTTGTTTCCCCCTTCCGATGTCGTTATTATTTTATGTGAGAGGTTAATACTAAGAACAATTTGGAGATACTTAATTTAGGGTAATATACAACCTTGAAATGTTGTCAAGGTGTTTTTAAAGTTTAAAAGAACTTATGGTCTTATTTTCATTATTGAAAATAATATGTGTGATTTAAATGGTTATTTAAATCATCAAATTGAGACTTATTCTTAGTTGTCTTCAAAAATTCTCTTTGATATTTTATTTAGATAGGGAATTTTATGCTGATCAATTTTCATATTTTTAATTATTTTTTTAGAGCTTTTGAACATTTATGGTGTAATTTCAAAGTTCCTGGATTTTAAAGATTTGTGAAAAGACCATTTTGCCCCTGGGCCCCACCTGTCAGGGTGGCCCAACGGGTTAGGTCGCACCCGAGCCACCCTGTTGGCTCGGTCGGCCCACTCGCTCGCTCCTCTCTCCTCGCACCGAAACCCTAATCCCCTCGCGTCTCTGGCGATTCCGTGGTCGCCGCCGCCTTCGCCGAAATATTCCGGCCGTCTCCGGCCAACTCCGGCGATGGGATGCGGCGGATCTGAACCGCCTCACGACGGCGCTTCAGGTCCACCGGCTCGATCTGGACCTAGTCCCCTCCTTCGTCTGCTCGCATCGTGTTCGCCCGCACGGTGAGGGGTTGCTCACCGGCGCTTCTGGTGCCGTGACGCCGCCGTGGGTGCTGCCGTAGGTGCTGCTGTGGTGCTGCCGTGGGGCGCTCGCGCTCGGCGACGCCAGGCCAGGCGCGTCTTGGCGCTGCCGTGGGTGGCCCGTGCCGCCGTGCCGCCATGGCACGCCTTGGTGCTGCTGCTCCAGGTATGTGCGCCGCCTACTCTTCTTCTACTTGATCTGCTTCTTCTCCTCCTCTTCTTCGTCTAGTTTGGTCACTGGCTTGCCGTGCCTCGTGGAGGTACGGCCATGCCGTGATGCTGCTGCTGTTCTGCTCTTGCTGCTGTGCTGCTGTGCTGCTGTGCTGCTCATGCTGTTCTGCTCCTCTGGCCTTGGCCATTGTTGCCATGGCCATGCCAGAGCTTGTGTTACTGCTGTGTGCAGCCCTGCCATGCTATCCTTTATCCTGTGCAACAATTCCTGGTCTAATTGATTGTTATGCTTTCATTTCTTGCTTAATTCCCTCTCTGTGGCTCTGTTCTTGTTACTATGCTCGCCAGATACTCATGTGTATGCATATAGGCTTGCTTATGAGCATCATGTAATGCTCATGGACTGCTAAATTGCTACTGGTCATGCTACAATTAATTCAATTGCTTGCTTAATGGCTTTGGTTGTTGTTATGGCTTAATTATATGGGTGTGCCATTCATGTCTAGCTTGATCCAGTGGTACATCATGTATTTGATGTGCTTCTGGATACAATTATAAATCATCCATTTGCTTATCTGTGAAGCAACTGTTACTGAATTGGTTCTGTGTAAGTTATATGGTTTATGATTTGGTACTAGGTTGTCCCTAGCATGTACTGGCATGCTCTGGCAAGCTTCTGATGATCACATGATCATCAGTTGCTTGCATATGTTGCTGTTGTATCACTGTGCCTCACTATTGCTCTCTCTCTGTGTTGGGTGTGCATCACACAGGCTTGGCCTGGTGTGTGTTGGTGCTTGCTTAAGCATCAGTTGATGCTTGCAGTGATCCAGTGGATCAATTGCAAGGCTCTGGTTAATCTATAGCTTGTATATTCATTTATCTGTGTTGACTTGTTTGGCTAAGTGGATAAATGATGTGAACTGCTTGCAGTGGTGATCATCTTACAGTTAATTAAATTGAGCTAGAGGGATGCCAACATCTGTTGGGTACCCTAGCTCCCTTTTGAACCCATCTGGGTAATGATATTTGTGCATGGCTTATCTGTGGGATTCTGTGAAGTGGTTGAGGTGGCCTTGACAGTAAATCCTTGCTGTTAGGGTAGCTCCCACCTATTTTGGCTTTCTGTGGCAAATAGATGCTCACTGGCTAATCCCTTGATGGATTTCCAGTGGACTTTGACGTGTATGGACAGTTGCTCTCTGGCTTAACCATATTTGGTTGCCAGATGCTTTTGATGTTGACAAATACTTGCAGTAGACCCATATCTCTGCATTTCTGATGGTTTTAAAAGGGCTAGTGTAGTCTGGTTATATTTGGGTAAGTCTCTGGGATGGTTTTCCTTCCTATTTCCATTTGGAAGACGCTACCACTTGTCTGGCTGGCATAACCATGGGCATAGGCTTGATTGATCCCTGGTCTTTGCCATTTCTACCAGGTTACACTTGGTCTATGACCAAATGATGATCAAACCAGGGTTTCTCCACCCTTTGTGTGCTTGTGTGATCATGCTTGTGCAATTTATGAACAAAACCATCTGGTTTGTTCATGATGATTTGTATACCTCACTCCAGCTCCTAGTATGAGTTGTTGGTGTAGAGGATTGCTTCTGGTTGGTTTGGTTTGCTTGTCCTGCTCCTCCTTGGCTTGTGAATCTTGGTTGGTTTCTGGTGGTTGCTGGAATAGGTGGAGCAGCTCTTGCTGTTCACCTGTTCTAGCTGTTCTTGATTCCTGGTGACTTACCAAATGCAGCCTATCGATGGATTGGGCTTAGGGTTTACTGTGGAAAAGCTTTTATATGGTTGGCCCTTGCTTCTCTAGTCGACAGCTCCACCTCTCCCCTTTGGTGACTCACTGTGTGTATGTGCTGCATGCACACAACCCTGTGAGCAGGCTGTGTGTGTGTATACTGATGCTTTGCACTTGGCTGTGAGAGTGGATCAGCTCGGCAGACTTGGTATTATCCACTATTTCCATTTTTTTCTAACCTGCCAAGTGGCAATGCCACTTGGCATAACTAGTTCTTTGCTTTGTTGTGTGCAGGGATCAATCTGATGCTCCCATGATCATGAAGATCATCAAGTACAAGACTAAATGAAGTTTAGCTTGTAGTGTTAGGATAGATCATTGAATTGTAATTTCCTTTTCTTTTCTTTTTCTATTTTTGTCCAATTCTTGTAATATGTTGTGATGTATCATAATTCAATTCTGAATATTGTAATTGACAATGTATTATGTGTGATTATCAATAAAGCTCCCATTTTCCTTAATGAGCTTTACATAATTATTGTATTATTTATAATCTTGATTAATGATAATTGTTTATTAAATTATCTCAAGTTTGAATTATGTGATATCCATTTGATGTTTGAATTTGAAATTCAAATTCAAATTTGGTTTGAATTCAATCATACAACTTATCTTTTAATTCAATCATGTAACTTAACATTGCAATGCAATATCTCTTCCCCTTCTCAAAACCCTAATCTAGTTAAGTAAGAACAAGTTCATCGCACTCTCGAAACCCTAACCCTGTAAGGTGTCGAGAGAGAAACATGTTCCCCTTCGATGCAGTTTTGTTTTAAAAGCGTGAAATTTCCCCGTAATTTACAATGCAATGCACATCCCTTTCTAAAATCTACCCCTCGATCGTCTCTAAACCTGGGACATTACAAGAACTCAAAGAATAAGATGGATCTTTGTGGTAATTAGGAGCTAATGTGGAGAGGGGGCAACCAACAGGATGCAAATGGCTCAAACATGCAACCAGCAGCATTCCAAAGCCATAAGCATTTTTCTCCTCACAATTATCCAGATGACCAGTTGCACCACAAGATGCAAATGGCTCAAACATGCAACCATCAGCATTCCAAAGCCAAGACATAACTAAGCATCAGCACAACCATACCTAGATTATACTTAATTACATAACTTAGTTCAACATAGATTCACAAAATAAGGCCATCAATATACTCGATGATCACACTTGGTAAATAACTTAGTTCAACACCATAACTAACTTAGTTCAACACTGATTACTGACATAGTTCAACACCATAACTCAAAAGCAACACCATCAGCCACAACATCTAGGCATCATCCTCGGCACCGAGCACCTGAAGCAGTGCAGCATGCTCTGCCCTAATCTGCTTAGAGGTGCTAGAGGTGGATAGCTCCCTGGCATGCTGCCTCAGATTCACAAGCTGGCCACCCCTCGGCTTCACCGTGTGCCATGGACAGAAGAACTTGCCACGCTTCTTGAAAGGCAGGTTCCCATCCTCCAGCTTCTCTAGGAGCTTCCTTGTGAATGACCCAATGTTCCTGCTGTCTACCGACTCCGCAGAATCCTGGGAGTTTACTGCACAAGAAAAATGTGTACAAATTAAAATTACAGATGTACACCGAACAAAATGAAATAGATGGAAGGGTATACAACAAAATAAATTTCTCACCTCCAGGGAGCCATCAGATTCCTCCTCCTCATAGTATGGAGCATCCACAGGCAGCACCTCCTTCTGGTTTGGAGCATCCACAGGCACTACCTCCTCCTGGTTTGGAGCATTCACAGGTTCTCCCTCCTCCTGGTTTGGGGGAGGCACATGTTCCACCACCTCTAGCTTCCTCTTCCTAGACCCTTCCCCAACCTGCAATGTACATATAAAATAACTACAATTTGAATATGGATTAACAACAGGAAGCTTAATCTCTATTGAACAATCCCTACAGTACATAGTTATCAAGTTCATCGTTCATGTATGCAAGTTCAGTGATGTTTATTTCATTTGAACTATTGATAGTGATGGTAGTTAACTTTTTTGAAATCATATTATTATTTACTAAACATTACTCAACTATGTTTCTTATCATTATCAATATCAGTAATGAAAGGGTAAGCATGACTTATAGTATCAGCAATGTTTCTTATCATTATCAATAACAGTAATGAAAGGGTAAGCATGACTTATCAGTATCAGTAATGAAAGGATAAACATAACAGTGCATCTAGGGATCTAGCCTTCTAGTATACTCTAGGTGTGCAATTGGATACCAACAAGAAGCCACCACATTCCATTCTTATTCATTTCAATGGCTAGAACACATACATAAAATGCATAGACTGAACAATAAAAGATCTTCAATGGAAAATAGATGATTATAACCGGAAATTCAATTCGGCTCCCGGGTGCGTATGCTCCCTATACCAAAAAATTATATTTCGAGTTGTCGAAAAATTTTGACAAAAAATTCTACATGTACATCTCCATAATATATGTGCATTCGTCAAGTTTCACGAAAAATCAATATTTTTTGTGATCTATGTAAAAAAGAGAAAATTTATCTTGTAAAACACATTATTTTTACCACTGAGTTTTGTCTTTTTTACATATGTCACATGACAAGTCCATTTTTTATGAAACAACTTTGTGAGCGCGTAGCACGTGAAGAGGTACGTGGGAATTTTTCGTTTCAATTTTTTTTTGAAATTCAAAATATGTGTAAGATGAGTTTCAAAATAGAGGGAGCCTATGCTCCCATGTTCCAAAACACCACTCCCTGATTACCGGAAATTCAACCTGCTACCTACACTATTTACATTCATACCAACCTCAGCTATTTAAAAACATGCTCAAAACAGACAAGAAATGGAAACTACAAACCAGACCAGGTTTTATTCCTCAACTATGTAAACAAACTACCTAAACCATGTATCCTTGTTAACTATGCACAGTTTGGCAAAACAATTACTCAAATATGACCTACAAATAGTACCAGATCATTTGCTAATAACACTGTATCACATTCTTATACATCAAAACATTATTCACTCTTCTTTTAATGACTACTACATATGTCAACTTATATTTATGACATCTATACTTCCATAATTTTATTAATTACACACATGCATATATTACAACCCTAATAAATTAATAATCGAACCACATTGTTGTAATCTTTCCGGTGAATCAATCAAACAGAACATGTCCTAATGCAAAACAAATAAAACCGTACAGTGTACTAATCCAAATCAAATACAAACAATAACTACAAGCCAGGTCAGATCAAACCTAAGAGCATCTCCAACGCGTCCCCAAACCGTTCTCGAAGGGGGGGACTTGTTCAGCCGCCTTTGGGGGACGCCGCTCAGCCGCGCCCCCAAACGCCGCCCCAATCAGAAATTCAAATAGATGCATTCAAAGAGATCGTTCCCGCCGATTCGTCGCGATCAGAGTAGCGGCGATCGATCAAAGTCGCGCGATCATATTACAGACCGGTGGTGCATGCAAATTAGAAGAAGGAAGGGTTGGGCGATGGCGTCGTATCCTAAGTCGACGCAGGCCCGTCGAGCACGACGACCTCGTCGCGATCCGCTGTTGTTGTGCATGGTGCGTTCTGCTCCTCGCGACGCCGGCCGCGCTGAAACCTCACGCGCGCTGCGTTGCCGATGCCGCCGATGCCGCTGCCCGGGCCGCCGCGTCCGCCGCTGCCCGGGCCGCCGCGTCCGCCGCCGCCATTTTGGCTTCGATGTCGTCGAGAATCTGGCCTTTGAAGAAGTTGTGCGCCGCTCGCGTCCGGGAGACATTCCCTCTGTCGACGTTCTCAGCAGGGACATGTCGTCCTGCGTTTCTTGAGCTCCAGCTTCTCCTCTTGCCTCTTGAGCAGCTCCGCCCACCTTTCGTCGTTCTTTTCGGCGCGGGAGAGAAAGGTCGAGGAGACGTCGGTGAGGCATTTCGTGATCGACGCGCCGCGCTTCTCGACGACGCAGCGTCGGCCAAGGCGGCCTTGG
The DNA here is from genome assembly GCA_030979885.1 of Lolium multiflorum. Lineage (NCBI taxonomy): Eukaryota > Viridiplantae > Streptophyta > Magnoliopsida > Poales > Poaceae > Lolium > Lolium multiflorum. The sequence goes on from CM061752.1 coordinate 228,167,790, forward strand.
CAGCCTTGTTGCCGAGGAGGCCCCGTCGGTTGCCGCGCGCGTCCAGATCAATGGCATCCTTCCCCTTGGACAGCGACAGCGCGTCAACCGCCATTTCTCATTCACTTTGAGCTTGCTATAGCAATGCATCAGCGCGAACGGCTTGTGACCTTCCGAGTGCCTCGATTACAATTCCATGGCCCTATCAAACTAACCAAAGGAAGCAGAGTCATTTCATCGAACACAATGCAGGCGCTACGGATTATGGAAGAAAGAGTCGTACCAGTTGGGCGACGTCGGCGCCGCTGTCGCCTCTGGTCTCTAAGTCCTGATGGTACCCATGGAAGGAGTTCACCGACGCCGGATGATGGCCCATCGCGTCGACATTGCCTTTTGGCTCCTCTTCATTGTCACTTTGTTGTAGTCGTGTTGATGAGCTTGCGCTCATCGAACTCGGCCTTGATCCTCGCCCAATACTTCCCGCCTTTTGGTTGGCGCCGATGATGGAGTCATGGCTCACGTCGCCCACGACTCGCACAGACAAAGATCTTCCAGAGGCGTCCACTTCGGGCCCCGTGTGCCCGCCTTCTTCTTCTTCTTCTTCTTCGTCCTCACGCCGTCCGCGTCTACCTCCACGAGATCATCGTCACCGGCACCCTCGTCGTCCTCTTCTCGCCGCCTTCTTCGTCCTCATCGTCGTCCTCCTCGTCGCCCTCTTCCTCGTCGTCCTCCTCCTCAACCCGCCGTCCTCCTCAGCACCGCGCCGTCGATTCGAGCGGACCCGCGGCCGGTGAAAGGGACGCCGTCCGGACGGTCCCGCTCGCGCGTGCTCGTACGCCGGGAGTAGAGGTTGTTGGGGTTGAAGCCGCGTGCAGCGTCCCGGTAGTGCGGCGACAAGTTAGGCGTCACGCACCCGGGAGTGCGGAGGGGTCGTCGTTGTAGAAGGCGGATGACGACGGAGAGAAGACTCCCGGAACGTACACCGGCACGTTCGTACTATATGGGCTCGCGTTGGTGGCGGCGATACAGGCGGTATAGGCGGGATTTGGCGGGAGTGTGAGATGAATTTTCCCTGTGCCGCTGACGGGTCGGCCCCGCCACTCCCCGTCTCGCTTGTGTCGTCCCCGGTGCGTCCCCCGTGGGACGGGGACGGGCTCGGGCGCCGGACACCGAATGGGGCGCGCCGGACAAAAAAAGGCTTTGGGGACGCGGCTGGAACGCATTTTTTCGGCGCGCCCCAAATCCCTTTGGGGGACGCTTTGGGGGACGCGACTGGAGATGCTCTAATCTTTTCTAGTGAATCAATCGAACATCACATGTACTAATGCAAAACAAATAAAACCCTACAGTGTACTAATCCAAAGCAAATAAAATCGGACACAACTGTTACCTCCTTTTGCATGTCCGGCTTCACCTCCGAGACCTTGCCGGACGCCTACTTGACATCCAGATCTGCCACGGCCTTCTCTGCCAAGGCCGACGAAGCCTCCATCAGATCCGCCACCCCGATGACAGCCGCAGAAACATCAACGCCTGCGATGGTGGATGCTCCCGCATCGCCTTCGCCTCCCCCTGTAGCAAATTCAACCGCCTCCAGATCCGCCTGTGCCGCGACAACCGGGCCGATGACGACTGCGCCAACGACGGAGGCATCGACGACGGTGGACCTCGCAGCGACCGCGGTCATGGTGGACTCTCCACCACCGCCTTCGCCTCCAACCACCTCCTCCGATGCAACAACATCGATGACCACCACCTTCTTCACATCGTCCATGCCAACTGCTCCTCCCCCAGCTTCCATCGCCGTCAAATCTACTGGATCCACGAGGCGAAAACCTACAGGCGGAGTGAGGGAGAGGGAGATGGGTTTTTTGGCGGAGAGATTTTCGAAGAGGTGGGAAACGGGGGGAAATGGATGCAGCCGTGCAAGAAGCTTTTATATGCGTCGACCCCTCCGCTCCCTCGCCGCGTAGCTTTACACATCACCGACCCCTCCGCTCCCTTGTCACGTTGCTCGTCACGTCATCCACGTATAAATATAAAATACCGTATAAGCGACTCCCGCGCGGCCCGCTATACCCAACACCGAAGCGGTGTCGGCTATTCTCAACCAAAACTCTCCAACGAGGGGGATACACCTGAGCACAAGCGTTCCCTGACTGCACGACGCCACTCCGCGTCGCGTTGCAGACTCGACTGATTCTTCCCGATACTCCAGTATCGGCACTGCGCACTGACCGCTGGTTCCTGATCATGGAGCAACGCGAAGCCACTGTTGCCGCTGTAAGAGAAGGCCGAACCTGGCTAGGGAACCACTGTATCATCTACCAAGCTTGGGCTTTGCATCAAAACAAGTCAAAATCAGTCTCCTTCCCGGCCTGGCTTTAGGGTACAAATCAGTCTGCCATGCCCGACCTGCAGGACGATACACTTGGGTTAAGACAGGGCAGGCGCCGTGTAGCCTGCAGCTACACGACTCGAGGCACACCTTTCTAGACCTTCTCACTTTGACTATAACAGTACAAATTGCGGCTATCCATCCCAGTAACCAGCACGCTGTAAAAACATGGCCTACTGCTACAACTAAAATCAGCAATGATGGTCGTCCCAGCAGCAATAGTCCGCACAACCTGCAGCTGCGACCTCATGTGTCAGCAAATTAACTTCGGCTACAAAGGATGCCATTCGAACTTTATCATGACATGTCCTGCAAACACACTGTCAATGTTCTCACTGCATGGGGACAAGACGAAGCAGGACAGTCAGAATATCTAACAAGAGTTGTTGAGACTAGTAATATCCAGCTTCCTGCTACAGGAGTCTTGAGCAAAACAGTCATGGTTTTTCAAACTCCCATGTACGAGTATATCACACTTACAACTGTTTGTACACGAAATGCCACGCTGCAAAACTGAGATACATAGTCATTTGACATTGCATCACTTCTACTCTAATATATTCTTAAATAACAGTTTTCTTCCTCTTTTTTTCCTCCCCTTATAGGAACTACAAGCTGCACCGCATGGACCATTGGCATACATGCATTGTATGATGAACAAACCAGAGGGTTTTTTTCTGTGGCAAGTGCTACTGCCTACAAAATCTTTTCATGGAGTAGCACAGCCAAGCAACAACTAATTTACAACAGCAGCCCGAGGGGCAGCTTCTGGTTTAACATTACCTGGATCCCAATAATCTATAACTTCGCCAACAGTATATGGGTTGTCCGACCTTGCAGCTTCTAACCCACTATGAGCTGCCAAAGGCGGCTCATATTTTTCTACGACCATATGTACAGTTGAGCTCAACGTCGAAAAGCAGCTGTAGCACAAATAGATCCATCAGATTTTTTCTTAAGATATACAGTTTTAAAAAGCACTGATACAACATAATTTGACAAAATCATCCATGCAGACATGCAGGACCCTTTAACCTTTAAAGCTGGTAAAAAGACAGTTGACTGCAGATTCGGAAAAGCGATAAAGCTGTAAGGCAAATGTTACCACAGGGAATTTTCTGTCACCCGATGGAAAACATAAGATTTATGTTTTTTCGGGTGGATCAAAAGTCACAACCAAAGCTACAAAGCTAATAAAGTTATGGTCTTGTATGTAACCATTGTTTTGCGAGCAGGAAAAGAAGTGATACATCATAGTACAAAAGAGCAAAGGTAAGTTTTTGCACCTTGGAAAATCATGTCACTGATGACATAGTCAAGCCGTTAAGAGAGACTCAGTCCTTCTGATAAAAGGAGAGGACTAGGTCGGTATGTACCGAGAACAATTGTGTGTCTACAAACAGCTGCCAACAAAAAAGAATGAACTGTGAGTATATGTCTTCACCAGAACATGCCTATGCATATAATATGTAAGGTGATAAAATGGATTCCTGAACAAGATGTATAAACTCAGCCAAAACGAGATTGCTTAAACTGAGAGTCAGGAATCCCAACTGTAGTCCAACTATGGCACTCAAACTACATAGAAGATAATCAAAAAAAAAGGAATGTCGCAATTTAATACCTTCATAAAGGGCCTATCCCGGGTTGGAAAAGAACCGATGAAGCTCTCTCTTAAAATTAATGAAACCTGTGTGAACACAGCAAAAAACCATTCAGCAGTGAGGAAGATCAAAGCTATAGACTCAAGTTAGAAACCAATACTCTACACATAGTTACATTTAGAATCTGGTAACTATTTTATGTCAAGAACAGACTAAATTAGTAACGAGTATGCTACTTGCACAGAGCTGCTAATAAGTTCCCTTAGCAACACTGGACCAGAAAACGTTTTGCCCAACAAATAAACGGTACACGAGAATATCCAGACCGTGCATTTTGGTAACATACCTTGTCATTGTTGGATTGCACATTGGTAATCGTGTGAGATCTTAGGTTGGAGCACAGAGAATCAAGGTAGGATCTAAGCACTGCCAAGAAACCTTTGGCCGCTTCGACCTGTATGGTCAGAAGTTCAGAATCATGTTAAAGCCTTGGACTAAACTGTAAGTTCACACCTAAAGAAATAAGGGATCCTTAATGAAAAACTGTTGGGATATGTTATTACTTGATGCTAAAACATGTTTAGTACCTGAAATACCAGGCAGAGCAACAACAGTTCTTATGCAATAACCCAAAGAAGTTAGAAAACTATGAAGGCCGAACACAATTATCTGAACACTAGCAAAATGCATTCTCGGACCTTCAATAAACATTCAAAATAAGATAAAGGCAAACCACAAACCTGGGCGTCTGTGCATTCATAGACAGGGCGTTTTCTTGCGAGATAACTTTCTCCCACAAGTCTTGAATGATACGGGCGCAAATTAGAAAGCAACTCTCTCTGTTGCGGAAGTTGCGGGATTGAAGCAGATTTAATCTACATTGGCCATATGAATTTGTTCATCAGTAATAGCTTTTTGCATTATTCAAATCATTTATGAACCTATGATACTAAAGCCTTTGATGTTTTTCAAAATGATACTGCAAGCATATCTCATGATGCACAAGTCTAAAATCAACAAGATTTGTAAAATGAACTAGAAATCAAACAGAGATAACAACACCGCTGTGTACATAATTTATCTTGAGAAAGTAACAGAGCACCACAGGTAAATAGAAGGTAATACACTTTGCAGGCACCTGATTCTTGTTGGCATCAATAATGACGGCATTTGCTACCCTGGATTGCAGATCAGATGTTTTCTGTACACCAACCTAAACATGACATTGTCTGTTAGTTGTGGATCAGAATTTTAAATTAACTCAATTAAAATTGATGGTGACATGCCAAATCACAATCAAATGGTCAAATATATACAGATCACTAACTCCCACCAGCCAGTTTATAGGTTAAAAAAATATCACTACCATTCCTCCACTGTTCTCTCTACTCTAATCAAAACAAAACAAAACAAAACAAAACAAAAAATACCAATTAGCCCAGGAACTCACAATGTATGGAACAGGCGCATCCAGAAAATCGAGCATGTCATTTGGCAAAACCTGGATTCAATGATGCAGAGTTCACAAGAGGTAAGCTTTAATATATTGCTTAGCCATGAGTTCACTAGAAAGGAAGAAAATAAGTACCGGTATGAGTAGACTCTGCCACTGGTATGGTCGTATTAGAGGTATCATGGACAAAACTGAAGCCGAAAGCATTCCCTGGTCATCAGAAAATTGCCAGAGCTTTACAACAACATTCATCAATGTTGAATTCTTGCTTTTCATCAGCAAACAGCTAAATATACTCTACTGAATATTATTTGCAGCAACACAATGAATACATAATTTACTTCGAACTTACATGTTTGCTGTAGCTAATGCACACGCAATTAAGCAGAAGATACTGCGGTAATCTTAATGTTCTTTATTAAATAATAACTCATGAATGATTGTTCTATTGTTGTAACAGAAAATGATTAGCTAACTCATAGGTAAAGATCAACTGGTGTGTATAATATAAATACAAAACAGAATTTAGAAGGCCAGAACGTTGTGAGGCTCAGATCAATACCAAATTAGAACAGACAATAACAATCTGTTTCTCCAGGAGCGCTGCAGCAAAAAGTGACATGACCTGCCAACAAAATAAATTCAAAGTTCGTAATTACAGGTAAGTGTCGATCACAAGCCATTTAAGAACAGAATAAGTTTTTTACTAAATTATATTTTTTATTAACTTGGTCAAACTTAGATATCGACTTCTGACTAAATTTATTTTTGGAACGGAGGGAGAAGGAATTAAATTCTTGACAGGGGCGCTTTCATATTCTACAAATTTTGATGTGTGTTTCCAACAACAGTTTCAAGCAACTAGAGGGTTAGAAGGACCAATAGACCTTTCCCAAATGAGCTATATCATCTCAGGACATGTTTGGATTGTGGTCAAAAGCTACCCTGCCAACATTTTGATCATAGCCAAAATTTTGGTTCTTTTTAGGATGATGGACAATATTTTGGCATGCCAATACTCCTTTACCCACTCTAGTTAACCTGAACCAAAATTTTGGCAACGCAAACTTGGGCTAAAAGCCTAAAACAAAAACGCCGTAAGTCAGGGGTACTTACATGTTCCAACCTGAGGCATCCACATAGGGATGCAACAGCCCATGTGGATAAAGCAGTCGATTCCTCCTCAGCGTAGAGTGCATTGCGCATCTGAAAAAGGAGTAGATATGTCACAAGCATATTAGTATTCTTATATTTCATCATGCTATATATAACAGAAATCAGTCATCACACCAAGTAGGTCAACGCCAAACGCATATTCTGGCAATGCATCAGATGAATTACCTCAGCCACCTCTAAGCTTGTATCACGCGACCGGAGATCAATAGTCGACCCAGCAAGATGAAGAGCGGTTTCACCTGGCCGGTGAAACTTCAAAGAATGTAAGTGCTCCAATGGATGAAAATTAAGTGATGAACCCCTGGCCGGACACTGCAACTGGTAGTACTGGCAGACGACCTGCAGAGATCCATATTTTTTTGCCTGGAGGAAACATCGGGTCACACAACAAATCCACAAGAAGAGAAGCTGAGCAAAATAATGCATAACTTCATGCATACAGAACCTTAGCCCATTGCAATATACTGTTGTGCCCAACTACGTCTCCATGGCCGATAGAAGATGGCTCCTCCAAATCCATGTCGTGGGTACCATTTCTTGAATTTATGCTTTCAGAAGGAGAATCTCGGGAACTGCAGACAACAGTGGAAACCGCTTACGAAACTAATCAGGGGCAGATGTCCACATAAAATGAAGTTCGAAAACAAGTTGAAGTCATGCTTCACAGTCACATTGTGTCAACAGTTAATACCAGACATAACAAGAGGATCTGAGGCGAGGGTATTGGAATTGAGAACGTCTTATGAATCTAATAAGGGACTGATGCTCACGTAAAATGAAGTATCAAAACAAGTTTAAGTCATGCTTAGCAGACACAATGTGTCAACAGTAACAGACATAACAAGAGGATCTGAGTCAAGGGTATCGAAATTGAGTACAGCACAAAGTTGATTGCATGATTCTGTCGGTATCTGGTTATATGGTAAGTTTTATTAGCAACATTGGGGTTAAGACTGGGATGATTGTTACATCAATGAAAGGGAACAAACTAAGAGAATCTACCTAGCAAAATTAAGGTTTTTCAAGTGCGATGAGGAAAATCCCCAGCTTGCTAGAACCTAAGTATCATAAGCATACCTTGGAGGCGATTCAGAACCTTCACTAAGGCGTGACCGTATAAGCGGCAAAATAGTATCATTGACAAAGATATCAAGTTCTCCATCATACACAATTTCATGTGAAAAATCCCAATTTTTCTCAGTATCGGATTCATTTAGAATAACAGGTATAGAATCCAGTTCGTGGGTCTTGACTCCAGATATATCAGTCGTTGTATCGTCTGAAATATTCCAAATTTTCTCGGCATCGGATTCATTCGGAACAACAGGTACAGAATCCAGTTCATGTGTCTTAACTCCAGATAGATCTGTCGTTGTATCGTCTGAAACACAATTGTCAGGATCTTCTGCAGTATATGAAGCACAATTGTCAGGCTCTTCTGCAGTATCACACTGAGTAGCCGTTACTGTTGCAAGATCATTCTGTCCTTTGAGAGGAGAACCACTTTCCTGTTGGCCTTCTTGGGAGATGAAGTCCAGTTGGTTCTCCCTACACCCAGAACTGCTGTCCGTGTCAGACAGCTGCTTAGAAACATCCTTATTTGGTTCAGAGGATATTTCTACTACTGTACCATCAAAATACAGTTTCTGTCCTACAACTTCAGTGCCTTCATGATTATTATCATCCCCACAGATTTCATCAGGTGATAACGAATTTAGCATGCTAACACCATCTGTGAGCCATTCAAGTCGTTCTTCCATAAGAATACTGCATAAGTAATACAGCAGACACTTATGGTTATGGGAGGCAATTAAAAAGGGTAGACTATTAATATTGAGTGTGATAACATCAACCACACACACAAACACAGGAATGTTTGACAGAGACCTAAGAGGCTAAGACAAATCAAACCAATCATGCAGGCTTCTAGATGTAACCTTATAGTACTCTTAATACAGTAAAACAGAAACTTCACATGAGTGACTTCCAAAGTAAGACCTGGAAGAACTTTGATTTAAGAATCACATGGAGAAAGTAACTACACAAGAAAACACATATAAATGCAAAGCACATCAACAAATGAAAAAAAATTATACTGTAACTAGAAGACTAGAAAGTACTATACAAAATCCAAAGCAGATGTACTAGTTGCAGGGACGAAACTATACTATTATAACCAAAAGAAGAAAAAAAGTGTAAAGATCATCAATGGAACAGAAAGCTCTCGGATTAAGAACTAAAAAAAGCAGGTGAATTAACGATTTGTTTTGAATAAAAGCATAATTATTGAAAGATTTACAGTTTAAGTACATTTCCATTTCTACCATCCCACGAAATTTGACAAAGAGACTTAAACTGAAAAGAGAACTTCAGATATTAATAAGAACCATTAAGATAACAGGAGATGGTGGTGAGCACGCTACCTCTGTAGCACCCCAAAATGCAGTTCAAAGAATGGCAGCCTAGACAGGATGCAATAACATCTGGGTGTGGTTACTACATAACGACTGAGGCGTGGAAATACAGGCTTTTCATTCGTGAGCATCGAAACTAGCTTTGAAGGTCTTTGTACGATCTCTTCAACCAATACACAGCATCCATATAATGTAGGGTCATCAGCAACCTGCAATCTCGATGCTTAGCGCCCTCATACAGTGAATGTGTATAAAGAAGAAATACGTAAATATACCTGTAACCGGAACACAAAAGATTGATTGCTTTCTTTGAGCTGTTCCTGAAATACGCAACATAAAATGTCTAAGATTCACAACAAAAACCTTGAATAGACTAGGTTAAGCTTGCTTATGAGTAAACATGGACTCTGACAAACTGTAAATCTTGTGCATAGTGCGCAATGTGGTTTCAGGAGTAAGTGTGAGACTTGTCGAGTAAATAGGTATAAACTCACTGAAGGAAGAATAAAACACAAACTGAGTTGAGAAACTGTTACCTGTCCTAGGAGGATTTCGTTCAGCTCACTAAATGAAGGAGTCCGTTCAACAGCATTAACCTAATACAAATGCAAATATAGGTAAAATATTTGGTGTGAAGTGTTTATATGATCTTCTCGAAAAGCTTAGCTCACAATGAAGAAACATAGATGGCATGAACCTAATTTAAGTCATGGAATCAGGATATGGACCATACTCAGCCCACAAAAGTTTGAAGTTACAGATTTGCCGCCGACAGAAACTAAATTATATGTCACTGAGATTTTCAAGACTTTTTGTAGGAGAGCACTAGCAAGTAAGATCCGATATAGACAACATTGTAATGGAGCGTACAAAAATTGTGTGGGCCGGTGGAATGACCATTACTGAAACTTGAAAGCCTTAGCATATGATAAGCACCAGACTCCTGTTATGCCTTAATGACCAGTTCTAGTTTCACTGCTGTTATTGACTAAATCTCGAGGTACTGGCATACTGCTCATTCTGATTGGTAGTTACTTGCCAGTGCTGACATGTCATTGTATTTCAGAAATAGTACAAATGACTGCATGGACCATAGCCCATAGAGAAGTTTTGAGCCTTCAAACAGTCCAATGGATCCCCTGAAGAGATTTTGAAGATGATATTGCATATGTGGTGGACGTGGAGACAACTAGGATGGTGACTGAGCATAGGGTGACATGCGAACAAGTTATGTGAACTAACTTTTTTTACTTTCTCATCTGTCTTCTTTTCCACTTATCCCCCTTTATTTCCTACATATGGAGTGATGTCTATTTTTTCCTTGTCTTATAGCAATACGACTGGTAATTTACAGTATTGTGATCTGACCCAAACCAGCATAACATTATTTCAGCACAGTACAACAAAGTATTACCTATATAGTAAGCCCCACAAAAATTAGTTAAAAATTAAGTCAAACAAACAATTGTTGCAAACTATTACTACACAGAATTTCTAAGTATCAGTGTTATGTAGTTCAAATGTGACAGACCTGTGCACCTCCAGGAAGGCAGAACGAGACAATATCCTTGTACTTGAGTGGAAGAGATCTTTCGGGAGGATATGTAAAAAGGACCTAAGGACGAGAAAATAAGTAGCAAAAGGTTTATTCTGGGAAAAAAACAAGGGGAGAAGAAATGGAAGTTCAGAAGCATGGAGGAAGGCAGCAATATGACCGCCTCTTTTCAAAACAAAAAAAATTGCAGGGTTGTTAACATGAACCAATAGATGAGGTGAGTGATAACCTGAGGTTCCAAATTTGATACAGCGTGAACTTGGTGGTGGTTGTTGCCAAATATATTTCTGGATTTCTTTGCATCATCATCGTTTCTCCCTAGAGCGATGTTTTCTAACTCATGGATATCTGCTTGAGGAGGAAGCCCCACAATCACTATGCTCTCAAAAATATGTGATGGTTCTTTGATGCACCGATTGCCCTGTTCCAAAAAAAAAGGACCATGCTCTCAACATTTGCCACAAGTTACCAGCCCTGCCAGATTCAAAATGCTAGGCCATTTCAACAAGGAGCAGTCGGCCAAATAACTATCTGTCGCACTTAGATTCGAAATTTGAGAAGAATCCTGAACAAACAAATTGTGTGTGAAGCGTAAATAGATACTTTTACTCTAGTGTAGAAGGTACTAAGCATCGGTAATTCTCCTTGATATAAATTTATGAGACCACTTCAGCAGATGACTAACAAGAATATACCAAGAACAGAATAGCTCTCACAACTCATAAGTCAACTGGTGTAAACCTCTGACCCAAGCACAACAAATTATACATAATCAATTCTAAGTAATTTAGCAATAATTGACTGCCTGATAGCTGAGAAAAGTGAAGTGCCAAATTAAAACAAAAACAGTGATAAGAGTCCACAGGTCCCAAACAAATAACTTCCTCTGATATTGTACTCTCAGAGGCGACATTACATGATTGTAGATATTGAAAAGAACAATGTTAATCAGTTTATCAAATACATACTGTTAAATAATGAAATGGCGGCCACAACACTAAAACGAATATTTAGTCTGGACATTACAGCAACATAGATTGCAAAACAAATGTCACTGTGTCTACTCTATTTGAACTGCAAGCATGAGTATTACGGTTGAATGGTAGCTGCAACTGAAGATACTTTTAGTTTGTCACTAAAGAACAGTACAAAATAAATGTGGTTTTGTTTTCATACCTATTAGTTAAAAAAGCAAGGTACCATATCAATGATTAGTATTACAGCTCAGGCTAAGAACCTTACTTAAACCAGCAGAGTATACCCCACATTTCCACACCAAGTAGAGCACAATAGATAGACATGCATTCAACATCGGTAGAGAGGGACATACCAATGACTTGAGCTGGAACCTCGACCACTGCCGCTTGTGTGTAGTGAGAATTTCTGGGTTATACGTTCCAGACACTTCAGGTGAATTTGAAAACCCTTTCATGATTTTCGAAAATTGCTGCTGCAGCTTCCGCATCGGGCTGCCGCTCTCTTCTCCAGAGGAATAGACCACAGATGGCCGTGTCGACTGCACGGTGGCAGCTGAAGCAGCAGAAATAAATGCTTTCGCAACCTCTTCAGTTGTTTGCATCAGGTGCGCCGCGTTGAATTTGATCCCTTCGGACTCGTCATTCTGGTTCACCATCCTAAATGCCTTTCACTCCTGCAAGCATAATCGTTTCATTAGTTTCATTGAGAGCACGCATCCATCCACACAGCATCAGGAAGTAAGCATTATACAACGGAAGCAGTTATAATCACATTGGGTTTAGCTTCTTTTAGATAACTTGATGTTTTGCTGTCTACGTTTCTCTTTATATATTTCTCACGCTCACGAATGATATGAAAGGTATCACATCCCACGGGAAAAGGGAAGTACGAGATGAAAGGCGAGAGGAGAGCAATTGTATAAGATAACCTGTCTGCATTCATCCCAATACTTGTAGTGAACTAACTACTTTCCACATCATCCTGAAAATAAGCACAAGCATATCAACGGCAGACAGAGCCCTCAGCCATGTCTAGCAAAATTTGACTGGACTGAAGCTATCACCCACAGAAACTAGGGGTTTTCAATCCTAAAAGAACTTATAATCGCATTGGGTTCAGCTTCTTTTAGATAACTGGATCTTTGGCTATCTATACTTGTCCTCACTTTTATTGTGACGCTCACAAATGATATGAAAGGTATCACCAGAAAACTAAATACAACAATTGGATAAGATAACTTGACTGCATTTCATCTCAATATTCAGAAAAGTAATAAACTAACTCATCTCCACATCATCCATAAAATAAGCAGAAGCACATCAGCCGCAGGCCGAGCCCTCAGCTGTGGCTAGCAAAAGGTGAGGAGCATCCCAGTATGATCATGACCCAGCTGTAGCACCTTCCCAACAAGTAATCCATGTTCCTCAGCTCCGAATTAGCTGGACTGGACCTATCTGTGTTTTTCCAATCCTATATGTAAGAGGAGCACACGTAAACTGGTGACACCTACCTGGTACAGGGCAACAAATCAGCTTGCATCTCACTCTACCATCCAGCAAGAAAGGGAAAGCTATCTACTAACAAAACTGTCTGTACTTTGCATAACGGAAAAGCGCTCCACTGGGTTAGCAAGGCACTTTCCCGGCGGTATCAACCAAGTCACTACCAGTCTAAGAGCATACGGCGGAATCTGAAAAGCAGCATCTGGAATCAGAGAATCCCACATAATCCAATAGTACCAGAATTATTGACCTCTCTGTTTCCTTAAGACTGCCATCGATTTCTCTACCTAGGAATCGCACAAGACCACCCACCCGATCTCCGGGTTTGACCTCGGGGTCGCCCAGATAGTCGACCGAAATTGGGTCGTGTTTGACCCCCGGCCGCTCCGAAGTCCAGACCCTCCCGCCGCGGCAAGCGCAAGGCAATCGGCGGCGCGTAGAGGCTAGCGGGGATTGGGCGGCCAGGACGGCAGGCAGATGGTTCCGGAAACTGACAGCAGAGACCCCGCCTAAGGATCGACGAAAACGGCCGGAAAAGAAAAGATCCGCCGAGGAAAAAAGGGTTAGGGGAGAGGGGAATCGGCACCTGGTGTGGGCGCCGCCGCGGCGGGGGGTCTCGGAAGGTTGGGCCGGCGCGCCTCGTCGCTGATCCCCTTGCTGCTGTGTGCGCCGCCGCCGCCGCCTGAATGGACCGGCCGGTCTTCCCTGTCCTGGCCTGGGCTGCCTACTTCCTTTTCCGCGTGCGGGTTAATGGATCCGTTGTTATGGTATGGGAGAGAGAGTTTAAGTGGACTCCTGATTTTGTTTGTTTTGTTTTGTTTTGGTTTGGACAGATTTCGAAAGCGAGCTTGTCGTGCCCGACTGGGACTCGCTGCTGGCACAAAGGAACTGGGCCCCACCACCTCTCGCTGCCGGTGGGCCCGGAAAGCAGGGGCGGCGTCGGGTTGACCCCATGATGGCCGTGTGGCATGCGCGTGTGCGCCACGTCATCGTTTTTTATGCGTGGACACCACTGGGCGGAGCCAGCGCTGCAGAAGGCAGAAGCTGCTACAGTGCTACTCCTCCCGATCGAAGATGGGCTCTTTCTTCTTCTTTTCGCCAACACAAACTGAATATAATACTACGTACGGTGATTGGTTTCCAGCTCTTTTTTGCGTGGATAAAATTATATTCCTGGCTAGGAGGTGTCCGACGAGCACTCGACTTGCCTCTTGCTTCTACTAGTAGTATATCTCCTGTCGACAGAGAATTCTTCTTCTAATCCGATAATAAACTGATAATGCTGATGATTCAACGCGAGTCGTTTTCCGTCCCGTTCCTAGCTGTCCCTATGCGTGCTTCTGGTGTCGGATAGGTACATCGATCGCGGATATGCTTCAGCAGGCACCTCTCCGCTTCTTGCTATCCTCGCGCGACTCTTGGTGTCCGCAGACTTCTCTGTCACTATTTCTTTCTTTCTCCGGTCCGAGCTTGCCGTGACGAGATTGGTAGGAAGTGGTATGCGATGGGTCGTTGCGCTTTGATTTGATTCGCGCGCGCCCAGGGCTGGACCGGGCGAAGAAGATACGGTCGCTCCCACGACCGGTTCCGGAGAATTCAGGCCGACGATCGAAGAGTTACTCTCACAGCGAGCACTAACAGCTTTGACTACTGCAAGCGTTTCGCGTCGTCGGCGTGAATGCATTATTGATTTCTCCGGCGGATCAATCGATCGATATGGGGCTCCTAGCCCGTGCCTGGTGTTGCAGTTCATGCAGTAGTACGAGGTTAGCTCCGAGGACGCGGGATCATCGGATCCGACCGACATGGAGGATGCTGAACGGGGAGTCGATGGCGCGGAGGGACTCGATGGGCTTGTCAGGCCAGCCGAAAGGTCGAGTGACGACGATGCGCTTGGACTCGTCGACCTGGAGATGGGAGATTCCAGCGCCGAAGAATTCCTTCAGTTGACGTTGTAGTGGACGCCCCGAAGGCCATCTCCATGTTGCCTTGCCGGAGAAAGTCGAGCGAGACGAATCGCTATGTGGGGTGAACTCGTAGGAGCCGAAACGAATCGGGCTTCCCAGATGAGGCGATGACGGTGTTGATGAAGTGTCGATGACATGACGGGTTCAGCCGATGTCCGATCTTGTGCCGAGTTTCCACAGACGGCGCCAATTGTCGAGGGTACTCCTCGCCAATGCCCTCCGATAGGGGCTTAGGGTTGATGGAATCCTGCAGCCGACACGAGACATCGGTTCGCAGACAAGCGGAGAGAGCGATTTACCCAGGTTCGGGACCCTCGATGAGGTAAAACCCTTACGTTCTGCATGTCTGTTCTTGATTATGATGATAATGGGTTACAATGGGGTGCCGAATAGTTCGGCTGAGATCTCGTCGAGATGGCTATTGCTAAGGTGACCTAGCTCTAAGCTTGTGTTGGCTAAGATTGTTAAGATTGATCGTGTCCCTCAGCAGCCCCTCTCCTAGCCTTTATATAGGAGGCCAGGTCTCAAGAGGTCTAACCGAATACGACTAGGTTTACAGTAGTTTTAGATCCGATCTTTCCTTATTCGGCTGCTTCCTTGTCTTGCCCGTCAAGGAACCTCCTGGTCTAGTGGCCCATCTCGCCTTCAGTGTCTTCATGGGCCTCCAATTAGTCAATACAGGATAGGGCAATGTCGGTTACCCGAAGGGTAGTGCCCCGTAGCCCCGAGTGTCTAGCCGAAGATAGTTCGGGTAGAGACTAAAACATGTCTTCTCCTGATGTTCTTCTCCTTCATTGCTCTTGTTCATCTTGAATCTGCTTCATCTTCATTTTATCAGGTGCGCGTCAGCGCTTCCGATGGGAGTAGCCCCCGAGTCTAGGTACGGACGCTTGCAATTCGTGCGTAGACTCAAGTTGTACCACTCAAATATTCTCTTCTGCCGAAGTTTTCCGCAGGTCTTCATGGGTCATGCGATATATTTTCTTTATGCAAGGGATAATGAGTAACGTGCCCAACTTTTGTTGGTTAACTGCCGATGGCAAAACAACGTTACCCTACACAGAATTAAGTCCCCGGGCATGATTCTGGAGTGCAAAAAACTTCTATCGGATGCGCGTCGCGCTCTCCCGATGGGAGTAGCCTCCGAGTCTGGGCGCGAGTACTTGTAACCGAGTGCAGACTCGAGCTATTCAAACAATATTTCTTCAATCCCTTTTTCCTTCGACCGCTCATTATGTCGGGTGCGCATCACGCACTCCCGATGGGAGTAGCCCCCGAGTCTGGGCGCGGGTGCTTGCAGCCGAGTGCAGAATTAAGTCGAGCAATTATTTCTTCCTCCAAAACATTTTTCCTTCGAGTCTTCATTTTATCGGGTGCGCGTCAGCGCTCCCGATGGGAGTAGCCCCCGAGTCTAGGTACGGATGCTTGCAATCCGTGCGTAGACTCGAGTCCCTCATCCGATAACTTTCCATTTTTCCTTCGAATGCTTCTAGTTTTTTTATGACGTCACTGTTGACGTGTAGCTGTTGTAGGCTGATTGACAGGACTTGACCTGACGGGCCTACCCTAGCTCTGCGCGGGCAGTTTTTAGGGTTTGACCAGTGCACGCGTAGCGATCGAGGTGTCTCCTCGATTTTCGCACAACATGGGAATAATGGGCCGCCGGTTCCACTCCTTCTTCTAGCGCCACGTGCTTACACAGCTCTTAACTTCTCCTCAAAATCTCCAAAGGGCGAAAAATCCCTAATCTTCTCCACGGCTTCCGTAGCATCTCCTCATTCTTCCCCTTCTTCCTTCCTTTGCCGCTGCTGCGCCGCTGATACGTCTCCGACGTATCGATAATTTCTTATGTTCCATGCCACATTATTGATGATATCTACATGTTTTATGCATACTTTACATCATATTTATGCATTTTCTGGAACTAACCTATTAACAAGATGTCGAAGAGCCAGTTGCTGTTTTCTACTGTTTTTGGTTTCAGAAATCCTAGTAAGGAAATATTCTCGGAATTGGACGAAATCAACGCCCAGGGGGCTATTTTCACACGAAGCTTCCAGAAGACCGAAGAGACAACGAAGTGGGGCCACGAGGTGGGAGGTAGGGCGGCGCGGCCCAAGCCCCGGCCGCCGCGCCTCGCTCTCCTGGGCCCCTCGTGACGCCCTTGACCTGCCCTTCCGCCTACAAATAGCCTTCGTCGCGAAACCCCCCACGAGAGCCACGATACGGAAACCTTCCGAGACGCCGCCGCCGCCAATCCCATCTCGGGGATTCAGGAGATCGCCTCCGGCACCCTGCCGAGAGGGGATTCATCTCCCGGAGGACTCTACACCGCCATGGTCGCCTCTCCGGAGTGATGTGTGAGTAGTTCACCGGACTATGGGTCCATAGCGTAGCTAGATGGTTGTCTCCTCATTATGCTTCATTGTCGGATCTTGTGAGCTGCCGAACATGATCAAGATCATCTATCTGTAATGCTATATGTTGCGTTTGTTGGGATCCGATGAATAGAGAATACTATGTTATGTTGATTATCAATTTATACCTATGTGTTGTTTATGATCTTGCATGCTCTCCGTTATTAGTAGAGGCTCTGGCCAACTCTTAACTCCAAGAGGGAGTATTTATGCTCGATAGTGGGTTCATGTCTCCGTGAATCTGGGGGAGTGACAGAAACCTCTAAGGTTATGGATGTGCTGTTGCCACTAGAGATAAAACATTGATGCTATGTCCGAGGATGTAGTTATTGATTATATTACGCGCAATACTTAATGCAATTGTCTGTTGTTAGCAACTTAATACTGGAGGGGTTCGGATGATAACCTGAAGGTGGACTTTTTAGGCATAGATGCATGCTGGATAGCGGTCTATGTACTTTGTCGTAATGCCCAATTAAATCTCACAATACTCATCATAATATGTATGTGCATGGTCATGCCCTCTTTATTTGTCAATTGCCCAACTGTAATTTATTCACCCAATATGCTATTTATCTTATGGGAGAGACACCTCTAGTGAACTGTGGACCCCGGTCCAATTCTTTATACTGAAATACAATCTACTGCAATACTTGTTCTACTGTTCTCTGCAAACAATCATCATCCACACTATACATCTAATCCTTTGTTACAGCAAGCCGGTGAGATTGACAACCTCACTGTTTCGTTGGGGCAAAGTACTTGGTTTGTGTTGTGCAGGTTCCACGTTGCGCGAATCCCTGGTGTTGCGCCGCACTACATCTCGCCGCCATCAACCTTCAACGTGCTTCTTGGCTCCTACTGGTTCGATTAAACCTTGGTTTCATACTGAGGGAAACTTGCCGCTGTACGCATCACACCTTCCTCTTGGGGTTCCCAACGGTCGCGTGCTGTACGCGTATCAAGACTATTTTCTGGCGCCGTTGCCGGGGAGAACAAGATACGCTGCAAGGGGAGTCTCTACATCCCAATCTCTTTACTTTGTTTTTGTCTTGCTTTATTTTATTTACTATTTTGTTTGCTGCATTATATCAAAACACTAAAAAATTAGTTGCTAGTTTTACCTTTACTTGCTATCTTGTTTGCTATATCAAAAACACAAAAAAATTAGTTACTTGCATTTACTTTACTTATTTCATTATGTTTCCTTTTAATTTTACCGTAAAAGACATGCCGGTAGGACGTGGGTCTATAATTGGGAGAAATAATGTAGAAGAATTTTTCAATCATGTTAGTACCGTTGAAGATTTTGAAGATAGACACTTGGTAGAACTTGCTCCTACTTATGAAATTGCTGCTGCTGCTTTAGTTCGCATGTTGGAAACTAAATTTGTTAATCTCAATCCTATAATCCAACACATGTTTCTTACACTTGGTGATATGGAAGAAGGGGAAAAGAAAGATTTTGTTTTAGAAACCCTTCTTAGAGAATTTGGTGGTATAGCAAGAGAGGCTAGAAAGGTCTTTATTAAATATAAGGTGATTGGCTCTTATACCAATTTTGTTAGTCTCCTTGAAAAGATGGACATGGAGAGAGTAAGGTACACTAATAATATTAATGATGGTGGGGAGATCAAAGCACCAATACCATGTAAGCTCCTAGCGATGAATGACGCACTAGAAAATAACTATGCTTGGCTTGTTCCTGAAAATTTGTTTGATGAGAGTAGCAAGCCCAAGACTAATGAAAAGGGAGCCGCTAAAACTTATGTATCCAATATACTATGCATGGTTGAGAAAACTCCATATCCCGCTGTAGATGCACCATCTCTTGATAATACTTGATATACACTTTCTGCGCCTAGCTGAAAGGCGTTAAAGAAAGCGCTTATGGGAGACAACCCATGTTTTTACTACGGTGTCTTTGTTTTTATTTTGTGTCTTGGAAGTTGTTTACTACTGTAGCAACCTCTCCTTATCTTAGTTTTGTGCATTGTTGTGCCAAGTAAAGTCGTTGATAGTAAGGTTCATACTAGATTTGGATTACTGCGCAGAAACAGATTTCTTTGCTGTCACGAATCTGGGAAAAATTCTCTGTAAGTAACTCAGAAAATTATGCCAATTTACGTGAGTGATCCTCAGATATGTACGCAACTTTCATTAAATTTGAGCATTTTCATTTGAGCAAGTCTGGTGCCTCAATAAAATTCTTCTTTACGAACTGTTCTGTTTTGACAGATTCTGCCTTTTATTTCGCATTGCCTGTTTTGATATGCTCGATGGATTTTTCGATTCCATTGACTTTCAGTAGCTTTGTGCAATGTCCAGAAGTGTTAAGAATGATTATGTCACCTCTGAACATGTATATTTTGATTGTGCACTAACTCTCTAATGAGTTGTTTTGAGTTTGGTGTGGAGGAAGTTTTCAAGGATCAAGAGAGGGAGATGATACAACATGATCAAGAAGAGTGAAAGCTCTAAGCTTGGGGATGCCCCGGTGGTTCACCCCTGCATATATCAAGAAGACTCAAGCGTTTAAGCTTGGGGATGCCCAAGGCATCCCCTTCTTCATCGACAACATTATCGGTTCCTCCCCCGAAACTATATTTTTATTCCATCACATCTTATGTGCTTTGCTTGGAGCGTCGGTTTGTTTTTGTTTTTGTTTTGTTTGAATAAAATGGATCCTAGCATTCTTTGTGTGGGAGAGAGACACGCTCCGCTGTTGCATATGGACAAGTATGTCCTTAGGCTTTACTCATAATATTCATGGCGAAGTTTTTTCTTCATTAATTTGTTATATGGTTGGAATTGGAAAATGATACATGTAATAATTGCTATAATGTCTTGGATAATGTAATACTTGGCAATTGTTGTGCTCATGTTTAAGCTCTTGCATCATATACTTTGCACCCATTAATGAAGAAATACATAGAGCATGCTAAAATTTGGTTTGCATAATTGATCTCTCTAAGGTCTAGATAATTTCTAGTATTGAGTTTGAACAACAAGGAAGATGGTGTAGAGTCTTATAATGTTTACAATATGTCTTTTATGTGAGTTTTGCTGCACCGCTTCATCCTTGTGTTTGTTTCAAATAAACCTTGCTAGCCTAAACCTTGTATCGAGAGGGAATACTTCTCGTGCATCCAAATACTTGAGCCAACCACTATGCCATTTGTGTCCACCATACCTACCTACTACATGGTATTTCTCCGCCATTCCAAAGTAAATTGCTTGAGTGCTACCTTTAAAATTTCTATCCTCTACCTTTACAATATATAGCTCATGGGACAAATAGCCTAAAAACTATTGTGGTATTGAATATGTACTTATGCACTTTATCTCTTATTAAGTTGCTTGTTGTGTGATAACCATGTTCCTGGGGACGCCATCAACTACTCTTTGTTGAATATCATGTGAGTTGCTATGCATGTTCGTCTTGTTTGAAGTAAGGGAGATCTACCACTAAAATGGTTAGAGCATTGCATAATGTTAGAGAAGAACATTGAGCCGCTAACTAAAGCCACGATCCATGGTGGAAGTTTCAGTTTTGGACAAATATCCTCAATCTCATATGAGAAAATTAATTGTTGAATGCTTATGCATAAAAGAGGAGTCCATTATCTGTTGTCTATGTTGTCCCGGTATGGATGTCTAAGTTGAGAATAATCAATAGCGAGAAATCCAATGCGAGCTTTCTCCTTAGACCTTTGTACAGGCGGCATAGAGGTACCCTTTTGTGACACTTGGTTAAAACATGTGCATTGCGATGATAATCCAGGTAATCCGGGCTAATTAGGACAAGGTGCGGGCACTATTAGTATACTATGCATGAGGCTTGCAACTTGTAAGATATAATTTACATGACACATATGCTTTATTACTACCGTTGACAAAATTGTTTCTTGTTTTCGAAACCAAAGCTCTAGCACAAATATAGCAATCGATGCTTTCCTCTTTGAAGGACCATTCTTTTACTATTATGTTGAGTCAGTTCACCTATTTCTCTCCATCCCAAGAAGCAAACACTTGTGTGAACTGTGCATTGATTCCTACATACTTGCATATTGCACTTGTTATATTACTTTACATTGACAAATATCCATGAGATACACATGTTATAAGTTGAAAGCAACCGCTGAAACTTCATCTTCCTTTGTGTTGCTTCAATACCTCTACTTTGAATTATTGCTTTATGAGTTAACTCTTATGCAAGACTTATTGATGCTTGTCTTGAAGTATTATTCATGAAAAGTCTTTGCTTTATGATTCATTGTTTACTCATGTCATTACATTGTTTTGATCGCTGCATTCATTACATATGCTTACAATAGTATGATCAAGGTTATGATGGCATGTCACTTCAGAAATTATCTTTGTTATCGTTTACCTGCTCGGGACGAGCAGGAACTAAGCTTGGGGATGCTGATACATCTCCGACGTATCGATAATTTTTTATGTTCCATGCCACATTATTGATGATATCTACATGTTTTATGCATACTTTACATCATATTTATGCATTTTCTGGACTAACCTATTAACAAGATGTCGAAGAGCCAGTTGCTGTTTCTCGTTTTTGGTTTCAAATCCCAAGGAAATATTCTAATTGACGAAATCAACGCCCAGGGGCCTATTTTCACATGAAGCTTCCGTAAGACCGAAGAGTCAACGAAGTGGGGCCACGAGGTGGCGGGAGGTAGGGCGGTGCGGCCTGCCCCCGGCCGCGCCTATCTCCCGGGCCCTCGTGACGCCCCTTGACCTGCCCTTCCGCCTACAAATAGCCTTCTGCCGCGAAACCCCAAGTACCGAGAGCCACGATACGGAAACCTTCCAGACGCCGCCGCCGTCAATCCCATCTCGGGGATTCAGGAGATCGCCCCACCCTGCCGGAGAGGGGATTCATCTCCTGAGGACTCTACACCGCCATGGTCGCCTCCGAGTGATGTGAGTAGTTCACCCCTGGACTATGGGTCCATAGCAGTAGCTAGATGGTTGTCTTCCTCATTATGCTTCATTGTCGGATCTTGTGAGCTACCGAACATGATCAAGATCATCTATCTGTAATGCTATATGTTGTGTTTGTTGGGATCCGATGAATAGAGAATACTATGTTATGTTGATTATCAATTTATACCTATGTGTTGTTTATGATCTTGCATGCTCTCCGTTATTAGTAGAGGCTCGCCAAGTTTTTACTCTTAACTCCAAGAGGGAGTATTTATGCTCGATAGTGGGTTCATGTCTCCGTGAATCTGGGAGTGACAGAAACCTCTAAGGTTATGGATGTGCTGTTGCCACTAGGGATAAAACATTGATGCTATGTCCGAGGATGTAGTTATTGATTACATTACGCAATACTTAATGCAATTGTCTGTTGTTAGCAACTTAATACTGGAGGGGGTTCGGATGATAACCTGAAGGTGGACTTTTTAGGCATAGATGCATGCTGGATAGCGGTCTATGTACTTTGTCGTAATGCCCAATTAAATCTCACAATACTCATCATAATATGTATGTGCATGGTCATGCCCTTTATTTGTCAATTTCCCAACCGTAATTTATTCACCCAACATGCTATTTATCTTATGGGAGAGACACCTTAGTGAACTGTGGGACCCCGGTCCAATTCTTTATATCGAAATACACCCATCGCAATACTTGTTCTATCGTTCTCTCGCAAACAATCATCATCCACACTATACATCTAATCCTTTGTTACAGAAGCCGGTGAGATTGACAACCTCACCGTTTGGGGCAAAGTACTTGGTTTGTGTTGTGCAGGTTCCACGTTGGCGCCGGAATCCCTGGTGTTGCGCCGCACTACATCTCGCCGCCATCAACCTTCAACGTGCTTCTTGGCTCCTACTGGTTCGATTAAACCTTGGTTTCATACTGAGGGAAAACTTGCCGCTGTATGCATCACACCTTCCTCTTGGGGTTCCCAACGGTCGCGTGCTGTACGCGTATCAGCCGCCACTACAGCTTTTTCAATCAGATCTCACAATGGTGAAGAAGAAGAATCCTACCGCCGCCGCTAGTTCCACCAGCGGAGGCGCCACCGCCAAGTCCTCCTCTTCTCTTCCGAAGGGGAGCGCTCCGAGTGCTCCTCCTCCAGATCCGGCACCGCCAGCGCCGTCGAGTTCAACGGTCAAGCCCGGAGATTGGGTGGCATCAACCGTCACCAAGCGTGACGAGAAGAGATCCCGAAGCCTAGGATTGATATCTTCTGACGTGGGAGACGTGATCCTTCCAGGTGCGATTTCTCGGCCTGATCCCCCTGCTGGCTTTACCGTGATGTTCTTATCTTTCCTACACCGAGGCCTTTCACTTCCTACTCATGGATTCCTCCTCCATCTCTTGCGAACGTACGAAATTCAACTATGGCAACTTACCCCCAACTCAATCCTCCACGTTGTTGTGTTCATCACCCTTTGCGAGGCGTTTCTGGGTATCGAACCTCATTTCGGGTTGTGGAAAAAGATATTCTATGTGAAGAGATACAGCCAGTAGTAATGGATACTTTGTCACCGGAGGAGTGGGGTTTGTAGCTCGTTCGGAGGTCAATTACTTTAATTTCCCGATGAGAGAGTCCGTGCAAGGGTGGAGGCTGAAATGGTTTTACATCAAGGACTCCCTATCACCCGAATCTCGGCTTCCTTGCTATGCCGATGTATCCGAAGCCAAACCCAAGAATTCTTGGAAGAATATTCTCTCACCCGACGAAAGAGCATCAGCCGAAGAACTATTTGCCAGATTCCTTCGAATCAAAGAGGCCGACGGCCTGACTATGATCGGCACAGAGGTGGCAGCGGTATTCTTGAAACGCCGAGTCCAACCAGTCATGGCAAGAGTTCACCCGATGTGGTTGTACTCAGGTCCAAAGGACGAAACCAGGATTAATGCTGCCGATCTGTCGGAAAAGGAGTTGCTTGACGAAGTCCGTCGCCTTACTTCCTTTAACCAGGAAGATTCGATTCCGCTGATTTCTTCTTATGCTCCCCTTGACGTTGACCATCCACCATCAAAGGTATTTTTCTTTCTTCATGTTCCTACTATGTCGTTTTTACTTAGCCGACATAATTACCATTGTTCTTACTTGTTATTTTCTTCGACAGATCCCCATAGTTTCTGGAAATATGCATGATTCACCGGATGATACTTCTGAGGGGAGAGGCTCCTCAATCCCCGTAGATTTTCACACTGTCGAGCATACAGGCCTAGAGGACGAATATAATGGTCCGATAGATTTTGAAGTTGCCCACACCGACCTTCCTTCCTCAGCCGATGATGCTGGTGTCGCAGATGGATCAGTGCGTAATGACGACGCTGATCGTGATACCTTTGTTGATGCAGCTGCGGAGAGGGCCAGGGCTTCACCTGTGAAGAGATCGACCGGCGGCTTTGCCGATGAAGATGATCTCTTCGACATGTAAGCAGTTTCTTTTCTGAAGTTATACTTTGCCCTTTTATTTTTCTTACTCTTTTTATAACCATTGTCGACCTTTCACCTTTGCAGCGACGAAGGCTTTATCGAGCCTCCGTCTAAAAAAGCCAAATCCGATGCTGCCTCGCCGGTCGTAGTGGCTTCCGAAGCTTCGGCTCCTAAGGCTGCCCCTATGGCTCAAGCATCGACTGTTTCTTCTCTTTCCAAAGGGAAAGACGTCTCTCCAACTGCTGCCACCGCGACTCCTCCTTCTGTAAGTCTTTTTCTGATTGCGATGCAAATCTCTTGGAGCGTGCTTTGCTTGACAATTTCTGGTAAAACGTCCTTCTTTCTTAAGGACTTGCGAGGCGTTATTTCCTCTTTGGAGGCCTTCGCCTCCCAATTCACTTCTTTGGAAGCTGACAAGGCTCGGCTACAAAAGGAAGTCGAATCTTTCTCCTCAAAATTGGATGGCGCAGTCAAGATAGCTGCTGAGGCTCGCCAAGAAGTCGACTCTTTGAAGGAGGAATTGGGTAAGCTGAAGGAGAAGCTGAAGGAGGAGGAAGCATCCAGGCTGACTGCTGAAGCTCGGGCAGCCGAGAAGGATGAAGTCCTCCGTCAATCTTCTTTGGCCTTACTTGGTAATTTTTATACACCTCTGTCGATTGATGCACCTTTGGATTCGATCCTTCTGCCAATGTATTTCTTTCCTTTCTTTCCCCTGCAGAAGCGGCGAACATCCCTGCTGATGCCCTGGACAGAGTTCCAAACAACTCTCCGGCAAATGCTACGTCGATGATTCTTGCCTCTCTCCAGCTTACGCGGGAGCTTCTTGTAAAGGGGAAGGGTGCCCTGGCGCGGATGCACTCGATGATTTTCCCCAAGATCAAGCAGGAGAAGACCCTGGGGCAGCTGATCGATGCCTTCGCGGTTGACACCAAGGAGGTTATCGAGGTATTCAAGCGTACATCGCGCACTTATGGTGCTGTGCTTGCCTTCCAGCTTATGATGGGTTACGGCTTTAAGGGTGACATCGAAGAGATGACTAAGGAGTTGCCGAAAGAGCAAGACGGGCAGCTTGTTGACTTAAGCGCCTTTAAAGCGTCTGCCCTTACTTGTGCTCGCCAGCTCCTTGAACTGGTTTCATCAAGGAAGTCGTCGGCTGGACCCAGTTTATCGACTCAGACCCAAGCCCCTTGATTTTTGTAGCAAACTTAAACTTGAACTGATGTGAAACATTGTTCTGCCGCAAAACTTATGCTTGTAATAAACTCCGTGCTAGCAATGTTGTTAGCACTTTTGTGGGGAGAGACCTTGAGCTCCCTGGGGTACCGGCTGCTCAGCTTACTGAGCAGCGGGCGGCGTGGCCGGCTGGTCCGAAGCCGGTTGGCTCTAGGTCCTAGTCGGCCCGGCTGCGGCCACCAATGCTGTAGCCGGGCCGGCTTCTACAAGCCATATCCGACCGGGGTTTGTACCAGACCGACTCGAGGCTGGCGAGTCTTGCACCGAAGGAACCGGGTTGGTGATCCGGTTCCCAAAGTCCACGCTGACTTCATCTTCCGTAAAGCGCGGGGCACTGTGGAGCAATAGTGCCACGCGCCGGACAGGCCGTCAGGCTTACGACGATCCGTACCGGCTACAGTGGCTGACGGCGACAGGGACACCTCCTCTCCATACTGACCGTGGCAGCCGGATGGGACAGGCCACGATGCCTCAACCACTCCTGACGTCACCGCCTCGGGAAGGAGCGGAAGCCGGAGCCGGCCAAGCCGGCCAGTAAACTATAGGGTCTTATATGTAAAGTGCCGGTGCCTATATAAGCCGCACTACCCCCTCTCGTGCAGGGGATCGATCATTTATTGCTTTCACCCACCTAGAGCTGCCCTGTGAGAGAGACCGTCGTCTCCCTTAGCCTCTCAGGAGCAGCCGGACACAGCTCTAGGAGCACCATTGTATCGTGTGATCATCATATACACTCATAGCAGGAGTAGAGGTTTTACCTCCATCGGAGGGCCTCGAACCTGGGTACGTCGCCGTGTCGCTCGTGCCCATACCCGCATCCGGATACCGCCGTGAGATCCCTCAGAACCACTTCGATTAGCCACCCTATGGCATATGCCGTGACGATACCACGACATTTGGCGCCCACCGTGGGCCTTCAGCATCCTCGGCCGGTGTCTTCATTCGGACGGGCCTCACCATCACCACCGGCGAGCGAGTCGCTTCAGGCTTGATCTGGAGATTCGGCTCCCTCAACTGCGCGCGACAACGCTGGCTGCTTCGCTGACCGGCCCTTCCCAGCCGGCGGCAGCGTCATCTCCTTCGGCGGCTTCGACGTCTACGTCGCCACCGTCGCACCGCGCGCTACCCGCGGGGTGCTGCGCTGCGCTAGCCCTCCTCCGCGAGCCGGCAGCAGCGCTTCCGCCAGCCCCGCCGTCGTGCAAGTCATGATGGCTGGCGACGAGCTCCCCACCAAGAACCCGCGCATGCGCGGCCCCAACTTGGAGCGCAACACCGACCCCAACGCCTCCGGCTCGGGCCCGAAAGCGCCACCACCACCGTCCCGGCCGGATGCAGTCCGGCAAAACCGAGCACCCCGCTCACGCCTGGTGCAGACCCCACCGCCATCGAGGCGGATTGGAGGCGCACCGCCAGCTCCTCCTCAAGCAAACCGAAGAACTGGCTGCTGCTAAGCGGATGGAGATCACCCAGCGCGAATACAACCGCGCCCACGGCCTCACTCCGGCGGCGACGAGCTGCCGAGCCGGCCATATCCGCCGCAGGCCGCGACCTTGGGCGCCGAGATCGCCCGCGACGGCGCTCCTCGGCCGCCTGTCCGCGAGCTCCCCGTCTACAACACCCCGACAAGAACGTGCGGGCGGCGTGCCGCCGCAGAAGAGCTGAACCGCCCGAGGGCGAAGAGTTACGCCGCTGCACTGCGGGTGACCGAGCCGCTCAACGCAGCCAACAGGCAGATCGCCGACCCTGTGTATGTCAATGCCCCCCTTCTCACGCTCGTGGAGCCGCAGCAACGAGGGAAGGCGCCAGGGACACGGCCGAGTCCGCCTCCCCAACACCAAGCCGGCGCCATGACCCCGGGCCACGCACAGCTCGGGCCGGCTGCCACCAGCCGAGCGGCAGCAGCCCGCAGCCGGCCCCCTCCAAGCCGGAACCAGGAGCAAGACTCCGGGCCCCGCCGTCATCACCGGCCGGCTCCAGAAGCAAGCGGCGCCCGCCAGCCGGCACACTCCCCGGCTGGGCCCGCGCATCGAGCCCACCGACGCCCGGGACCGCCTCGACCGGCTGGTTCAATCCCGCATCGCGGAAGAAGAGGGGCCAGCCGGCCCAAAGTGCTTCGGGCCGCGCATCCCCAACGAGCCCATGGTCGACGGCTTCCAGCCCCCGCGCGACACCCCCAAGTACGACGGCACCGCCAAGCCGGAAGACTGGCTGCAGGACTACTCCACCGCAGTCGGCATCGCCAAAGGCAACAAGCGCTGGGCTGTGCGCTACTCCCCCCTCATGCTACTCGGCTCCGCCCGCACGTGGCTCAACAACCTGCCAGCCGGCAGCATAAACGGCTGGCTGGACTTCGAAGCCGCCTTCATCAGAACTTCACGGCACTTATCGCCGGCCGGGTCGCCCTCAACAGCTTGAGATGTGCAAGCAGGGCCCGGACGAGACGGATCGCGCGTACCCGACGCGCTGGTGCGAGATGCGCAACTCTTGCGAGGGCGTGCACGAGATGCAAGCCATCAGCTTCTTCACGCCGGCCCAACACCATGCCGTGGCACAAGCTACGCCGCAGCGAGCCCAAGACGATGGCCGCCTTGATGGTCATCGCACAAGCACGCGCCGGAGGAAGCCGCAAGGCGCCGCCGACGTCGCCCCCACCGTAAGGGACAACAACAAGCCGGCCGAGGGCGTCGCACGGCAGCCGGCGGGACAACTACCGCGGCAAGCGCCACAGCGACCAGCCGGACCGCCGGTACGGCCCGCCCACGAGCCGCCGTGGCACAACGCGCAGGCGGCAGCCGCCGCCAAGCAAGACCGGCAAGTGGAAGTCGAAGTACACCTTCGAGCAGATGCTCGACTCGCCGTGCAAGTACCACAGCGGCAAGAACCCCTCCAACCACACCACCCGCGACCGCCACTTCATGAAGCGGCTGACAAGCGGTGAACCTCTACCGCCCCCCCCCGCCTCCACCAGCCGGCGGGCCGGGTGGCCAAGCCGGCGCAGAGAACGCCAACCTCGAGCACCACGAGGCTAACCAAGTGCACCATGGCGGCCGATATCTGGCCGAAGACGCCACCTACATCATCTTCACCTCCGAGCCCGAGGACAGGACGAGCCAAGAGCGCCGTTCCCTCGAGGTCAACGCGGTCATACCGCCGGTCCCCCACCTAAACTGGTCAGAGCAGGCCATCACCTTTGATCGCCGCGACACACCGCTGTCCCGCCGAAGCCGGCAGCTACGCCATGGTCCTCGACCCCACCATCGGCACAACCCGGCGCAGCAGCGGCGTTCGTCTCATCGACGGCGGCAGCAGCATCAACATCCTGTACCGCGACACCGCCTGCAAGCTGGGCATCCAGGAGGCCGAGATGCGCCCCACCCCCACCGTCTTCCATGGCATCGTGCCAGGCCACTGCTGCCAGCCGACCGGCCGGATCACGCTGGAGGTGATGTTCGGGAAGCCGGACCACTTCCGCACAGAGAATCGAGTTCGAGGTGGTGGACCTCGTGAGTCCCTACCACGCGCTCCTGGGCAGGCCGGCCCTGACCAAGTTCATGGCGGTGCCCCACTATGGGTACCTGAAGATGAAGCTGCCCGGCCCCAAGGGGGTCATTACCGTAGCCGGCGACTATCGCCGCTCCATGGACCGCACCACGCAGCTCCAAGATGGCCCAGACGCTGGTCATCGCTACCGAGAAGCAGCTCATCCACGCCGTCGCCTCGCCAAAGCCGCGCAGACAGACATGCCGGCTGCGGGCAACCCGGCTGGGACGACTCACTTCCAGCCGGCCGACAACACCAAGAAGATCCTGCGACCCGGCGCAGCCGGACAAGTCGTCACCATCGGTGCCGGCTTGAACAAGAAATAGGAAAGCGAGCTCACCAGCTTCCTCCGTGAGAATCGGGACATCTTCGCATGGACTCCAAGAGACATGCCGGGTGTGCCGAGGGAGTTGGCTGAGCACCACCTCCACGTCCGGCTCGGAAGCCGGTGAAGCAGCCTCTGTGCGCTTCGCCGAAGAACGAAGGAAGGCCATCGGTGAAGAAATCGCCCGGCTCCTAGCTGCCGGCTTCATCATGGAAGTGCTGCACCCGGACTGGTTGGCGAACCCGGTCCTGGTTTTGAAGAAGAACGCCTCGGCGCATGTGTATCGACTACACCAGCCTCAACAAGGCGTGCCCAAAGGATCCCTTTCCCCGCCGCGCATAGATCAAGTCATAGACTCGACCGCCGTGAATCGTTGTCTTTCCTAGATGCCTATTCAGGCTACCACCAGATTCCTTTGAATCCGGCTGATCAAATAAAGACTTGTTCATTACCCCGTATGGGACTTACTGCTACACGACTATGCCATTCGGCTTGAAAAATGCAAGCGCCCTACCAAAGGTGCATGCAAAAATGCTTGCAGGATCAAATCGGCAGAAACGTTCACGCATATGTGGATGATGTCGTTGTAAAGACCAAGGAGACGACTACCCTCCTTGATGACCTGAGAGAAACCTTCACCAATCTGAGAAGATTTCGGATGAAGCTCAACCCGGCCAAGTGCACATTCGGCGTGCCGTCTGGCCAGCTCCTTGGCTACCTCGTCTCTCAGCGAGGGATCGAAGCCAACCCGGACAAGATCAGTGCCCTGGAGAAGATGGAACTGCCGCAGGCCTCAAGGACGTCCAAGTTTGCCGGCTGTTCGCTTCCTTGAGCCGCTTCGTCACCGGCCGGGGGAGAAGGCACCGCCCCCGTATCAATTGATGAAGAAGGCGGACAAATTCGTCTGGTCACCGCAGCGGATGAAGCTCCGTGACTTGAAGCGCGTGCTTTCAACCGCGCCAATCCTTGCAACGCCGGCTTCAATGGAGCCGATGTGTTGTACATCGCAGCCACCAACCGAGTGGTTAGCGCGTCCTGGTGGTGGAGCGCAAAGAAGCCGAAAACAGAGAGCAGCTGGTCCAGCGCCCAGTCTATTACCTCAGCAAGTGCTCTCCCACGAAGCAAAACTACCCCACTACCAAGGTCACCTACGGCGTCTACATGGCAGCCAAGAAGCTCAAGCACTACTTCCAAGAGCACCCCATCAAGGTGGCGCCTTGGCGGAAATCATCGGCAGCAAGGATGCCAACGGCCGGGTTGCCAAGTGGGCCCTGGAGCTAGCCGCCCACACCATCCTCTACGAGCCACGCACAGCCATCAAGTCGCAGATCCTAGCCGACTTCTTCGTCGACTGGGCCGAGATGCAGTACCTGCCGCCCGTGCCGGATTCCACACATTGGAAGATGCACTTCGACGGCTCGAAGATGCGCAATGGCTTGGGAGCCGGCATCGTCATCACCTCTCCCAAGGGAGACCGGCTGGACTACGTCCTGCAGATCCACTTCGCCGCATCCAACAATGTGGCGGAGTATGAAGCGCTCATCCATGGGCTGAAGCTGGCCAAGGAGATTGGCGTGCGTCGCATACTCTGCTTCGGCGACTCGACTTGGTCATACAACAAGCATCTGGCGATTGGGACGGAAGGACGCCAACATGGCCTCATACCGCTTCCATGTCCAGCAGCTATCCGGCTTCTTCGACGGCTGCGAATTCCACCACGTGCCACGAGCAAACAACGAGGCGGCTGATGCCTTGTCCAAGATTGGCTCAACCCGGCAAGCCGGTGTCGCCTTGGCGGTTCTCAAGAAGCCGTCCATCATACCGTCACCGGACTCGGATTCAATATTCGTGCCGCCTGACCCGGGGTCGCTCACCAACCTGGGGCTTCATCGCCCAAGTCGGGGGCTAACAAGCCAAACCCGCCGGCTAGCATGCCGAACCCGGGACTTCTCAGTCCAACCCGGGGGCTTCATCGCCAAACTCGGGGCTAGCAAGCCGAACCCGCCGGCTAGCAAGCCGAACCCGGCGACCATGCAGTCGAACCCGGAAGCTCCCACGCAGGAGGCCCCGTTGGTTAGCGTATTCGAGATAAGATGCGTACCTTCATGGGCACAAGAATTCCTCTCCTACCTCACCGACGGTGTGCTGCCCGATGATAGAGTCCAGGCCAGGCAGATTGAGAGAAGGGCCAAGGCCTATACCATCATCAACCACCAGCAGTACAAACGCAACGAAGGGGTGTCCACCCGGAGCTAGCGTCATCTCGAGCCTCGGGCGAGTATTAGCTGCACTTGGTTTGCTGAGTGTTTGCCCGGCCAAACTCCACCTTAAATACGTATTTCTTACTAATAAATCAATGGAATTAGCAGCTGAGCCCGGGCAGCCGCCCGGGCATGCCGGGCCCTGGCTCCGCCGGGTTCCAACAAGGCCGAGCCGGAAGGGATTGAACTCCACGGAAATCCATCAAGGAGAGTGCGGACATCACGCCTCATCCAGAGCCATAGTGGCCAAAGCCGGCGCACCGGCCGACTGCGCCGAGACGCGAAGATTTGGTGAAGAAGTGCAACGGCTGTCAGCGCTTCGCAAAGCAGACACCAGCCGGCTTCCGCCTTGAAAACCATCCCCATCACATGGCCATTTGCCGTATGGGGCTTGGATATGGTAGGCCCATTCAGAACAGCGCGAGGCGGCATGACACATCTCTTGGTGATGATTGACAAATTCACCAAGTGGATCGAAGCCAAGCCAATCAAGAAACTGGACGGGTCCACAGCCGTCACATTCCTCAAGGAAATCATTGTGAGATTCGGCTACCCCCACACCATCATCACCGACAACGGCACCAACTTCTCCCAAGGCATCTTCTCTCGCTATTGCGGGGAAATGGGGATCCGGATGGCCCTATCTTCTGTGGCACACCCAGAGTCCAACGGACAAGTGGAGAAGGCTAACGGCTTAGTCCTAGCCGGCATCCGGCCCCGACTGGTGGAGCCGCTCGAGCGAGCAGCCGGCTGCTGGATCGAAGAACTGCCCAATGTGCTGTGGAGCCTGCGCACAACGACAAACCGCTCAGTCGGCTTCACACCATTTTTCCTCGTATACGGGGCCGAAGCCGTCCTGCCGACTGATATCGAGCATGATGCGCCAAGGATCAAGCTCTACACGCCGAAGCCAAAGAAGCTCGCGAAGATGGAGTTGACCTGGTCGAAGAGGCCCGGCTGCTGGCTGAGTCTAGATCTACCATCTACCAAGCAAAGCCTCCGACGCTATCACAGCCGGAAGGTCCAGCCCTTAGCATTCCGAGAAGGAGACCTAGTGCTCCGGCTGATCCAGAGCAGCCGGACAGCATAAACTATCATCCCCATGGGAGGGTCCCTTCATCGTGAGCAAGGCGGTAGGCAATGATTCCTACTATCTCATAGATGCCCAAGAGGCTAGAGAAAACAAGCCGGACAAGGCTGACGAGGAGACTAAACGTCCCTGGAATGTCAGGTTACTCCGCCCATTTTACACATGAGAGCAGGAATGTATGTATCCCTTGTATCCCTTTGTGAGTTATGAAAAAGCTTGCGCCAAGAGCGCCGTTTCCGACAAGTTTTTCGCGTACTTTACCTTGTTTCGCCAATTGGCTTGAACCTCACGCGGCCGGCTAACGTGATCCGGTTTCCGACAGCCGGCTTCCGATCCAGCTACAGACCGCAACCCGGCTGTCCCTGGCGTGAGGCCTAGGGAGTCTGACGCGAAAAACGACTAAGGGAAAGAGTAAAAGCGAGTTGACTTGCAACTTTCATAAAGTGCCGGAGCCGAATTCAGCCCGTTCGACTGAAATACTGTCGGCCTCAGCGGCCCGCTCTTGATCCGGCGACGGATCGCAAGTCGGACGTACGACCGGCAAGAGCACAGCCAAAGAGTGGGGCGGATGGGAAAAAGCGAACGAAAGAAAGAAAGCCGGCACACAAATGATTAACAAACACATTAAAGTGTGACATAATTAAAGGGCGATAATATTCATACATCTGCACCCGGCATCCCGGGGATTTAATAAATTGTCTTGGCAAAAGAACAACTGGAAAGCAGGAAATCTAAGCCGGAGGGGCATCAGCGGTCATCCTCGGGCACGTCGTCCGCCTCCTCGTCCTCAGCCTCCTCCTCCTCGTCGTCAGACGGCGGATTCGGGTCCGCGATGAAGAGGGACTTGTCGACAAAGTCGGCAATGGCGCAGGCGCGGGCAAGCCGAGCAGCCTTGTTCTCCGCCGGGAGCTTGTCCTCCACGCCGGCGCGCCGGAACTCCAACTGGTCGAGGCTAACCTCGTTATACCAGGAAAGCACAAAAGATAGCGCCATATCGGCTCCGGCGCGCGTGGCCGACTCCTTCCAGTCCAAGAAGCGGTCGGGAGCCCTCTCCAGCCAAGCGATGAGATTGGAGAGATCTTCCGCAGCGTCTCCGTCGGCCAAAGCAGCCGGATCAGCTCCTCCGCCGCCTTCCGCAGCTCCCAGCCAAGCTTGGTGACCGGCTCCACGCGGGCGGCGATGGACGTCAGATAGTCGTCCATGGTGAAGCAGTCGGAGCTCTGCTCCCCAGTGGCCGCCGGCGATCCTCCCGCGCCCTGCCAACGCCGCTAACGCCTCCTCCTGCGCCTCAGGGAAGGCCGCTGCAAAGAAGAAAAGCATGTCAGAAGCCATCAAAGCCGAAATAAGCTGAAAAATGCGAAGTCCTAAAGTGCTGGCGGCACCGGCAAGATCCGACCGCCCCTCGAAGATGGAGATTCCGGCTGTAAGGCCCGGCAGCTGCAAGATCCGACTCGCTTCAGCTCGAAGATGGAGATTCCGAAGCTCTAGTAAGCGGCGGCAATGGCAAGAACCGATCCCCACCAAGATGGAGATATCGAAAAATCAAGGCCGCCGGCTGCCAACCTAAGCCGGCAGCCGACGGCCGAAAGCCGGCAAAGGGGAAGGCATAAGACAAAAGACTCACCCGCCAAGCCGCGGTCGAGCGCGCTAAGTTCCCCCAACCACCGCTTGGCGGTGGCCGACAGCTCGTTGGACTTGGTGGTCACCTCTTGCTGGAGCGAAAGCCGTTGCCGCTCCACCTCCTCCAACCGCTTGCTCAGACCCTCCAGCTTCTCCTCCTGCTCCTTCTTGAGGGCGGCAAGTTCCTTGAGATGGTTAGCCTCAAGGAGGCGCAGCCGTTTTAGCTCCCCGTCAGCCACCTCCAGCTTGGCAGCAGTCCGGTTCGCCTCCTCACTTGTGGCGCATTGAGCGCGGGCAACTCGGAGGTCCGACTCAAGCTGCGGGACCCGGGCGGCCTCAGCTGCAAGCCGGCAAAAATGGGCCGTCAGTAAAAAAGAAACTCACAGGAAAAGCAAGTCAAAAGAGAGAAGGCCTCACCCTTGACAGCCTCCAGCTCGCGAGCCAAGCCGGCTCGCTCGATCTTGGCCTTGTGGTAGCTAGTCACCACCTTGTTGTACAAGACGGTGCGTCGCTCCGTAACCGCCTGAAAGAAACAATCAGATATCCAGACGAAACCCGGACCGGCTCCAAGCAGCCGGACCATGCCTCGGAGGGCTACCAGGATAATAACAAAATTGCAAAAACAAGAAGACACCTACCTTGTCGGCATCCTCCAGCGTTGCTAGCTGGGCAAGGGCCTCGGCGGCCTTGTTCTTAAGGCTGGCCCGGTAGCCGGAGAAGACCACCTTCATGGGCGCCGCACCAGGCTGTCCCTCCCGGCTGAACACCTCGCAAGAATCCGCCTTGTGCCACGCAGCCTCCATGGTGCCAGCCGAGCCAAGGCTGGAGTCAGAGGCAGACGGCACATGCAGCAGCCGGGCCCCCTTGGCCACATGAAGGCCCTCAGTTGGGCCCGGCGGGCCCTTCGTCCTCACCACGCCCGGGAGTCGGCGTCCTTCGAGCGCGCCGGCTCCTCCTCGCCGGCTCCTTCCCGGCCGGCTCCTCCTCGTCGGCTCCGGCTGAGGCGGCGCGGTCGGCGCCGCCCGGTGGGAGCCGTCGCATCCGGCGCTGAGGCGCTCCTTCCGGAGAGCTCTCCAGCATCACGACGTTGGGCGCGGGCCCGCCGACTCCGGCCGAAGGCGGCGCAGCCCCACCACCAGCTCCAGCCAGATGGCATGCCCCTGCCAGCTCCGGCCGCCTGCTCCACAAACGGGGCGCGGCGCGGGAACATGTCGCCTAGGGTCGGCCGGCGCGCCGATCGACTGTCCCCGCCAGGCGCGGCAGAAGAAGACGCCCGCAGAAGGTGGCGTGGCCGTTGTGCGGCACGTTAGCAGCCGGCGGCGTGCGCGCGCGTGCTGAAGGTTGCGGGGTTGGCTCCCTCCTTTGCCGCTGAAGCGGCGACGTGACGGGAGGAGCCTGCCGAGAGCCGCCTCCCTGGGTAAACTTAATCGCGGCCCTAGTTGAACAAGCAAGAAAAGATAAGTACAGAGAGGAAGGAAAGAAAAGGAATCAAACAACAAAGGAAAAAGAACTCACCCGGCTTTCTCCGGGACCTTCTTGGGCGCCAGCCGGCGCTGTTTCTTGGCCCTCGCCTCCGAAGCGGCCGTAGACCCGACGCCGGCCCGCTTCCTCCCCTTCGGCGCAGAAGTCGCCGTGCTCGTAGGCGGCACCGTGCGCAGAGGCACCGCCGGGATGGGCCCCGTGCCGGATTGGGCCGGCTCCGCCTGCTCCTGCTCCTGCTCCTGCTCCTGCTCATGCTCAGGCGAAGGCGGCGGGTTATGCTCCCCCTGGCCGCCCTGATCCTGCACCACCGGCAGATCGTCGTCGCCGGCTTGGTCGCCGGCTAGGTCAGCCGGGTCGATGTGATCCGGCGTCCAGACCTTCGTCGCCAAGTCGCCATCCTCGATGCCTTGGCGGGTGAAAAGCTGAAAACAACAAGATAAATATCAAGTCGGCCACGCAGCCGCAAGCCGGAAGACGGCAAAAACGTTAAACTTACCAGTTCAGGCGGCTGCTCCCGGCTGTAAGGCGGCAGCCCCCAATTCCAGTTGTCCGGCATGTTGGCCTTGGTGATGTTGTTCACCCGGTGAGCCACCTGGGACTTGGAGAGCTCCACCTTCGACGTCCGTGTCGGGTCGAGCCGGCCGGACATATGGCCGATCTTGTGGACGCGCCACTGGAGCGGTATGACCCGGCGCGAGATGTAGGTGCAGAGGAGGTCCTCGGCACTCAGCCGGCCCTCCGCGACGCACTTGCCCAGGAAGTCCCACAGGAGGTTCACCTCCGCGTCCGGGTCCGAGGACTTGGGGTTGTAGCCCCAGTTGATCCGGCCGACTGGCGGAGCCGGGTTGTATTCCGGCAGGTTGAGATGGTCGAAGGCCGGGCTCTCGTTCCGCACATAAAAGAAAGACATCTGCCAATTCTTACGTAATCGACAGTCGGAATCCGCGGGAAGGACGTACCCGTGCGAGGATAGATGGAGGCGGCGCCGCAGGTCCTCAGGCGGCCTTCGGTCGTCTGCGCCTTGATGTAGAAGAGCCGGCTCCAAAACTCCACGTCCGGCCACAAGCCGGCGTAGCCCTCCATGAAGGCCACGAGGAGGATGGCGTTGGCCGGCAGGTGGTGCGGCTGCAGGCCGAAGTGGTCGAGGAACCGGCGGAAGAAGTTGGAAGCCGGCAGACCCAATCCGCGGTCAAGATGCGCGCCGAAGACCACGCGTTCGCCGGGCTCCGGCCGAGGCTCCTTCTCCGCGCCCGGCGCCCTGGTAATCACCCCCGCCGGGATGCGGCGGAGGCGCACGAGCCGGGCAATGTCGTCGTCCTGCATATAGGAACCCTTCCAGGAGCCGCTCGGCTGGGCCATCGAGGACGAAGAAGAAGAGGAGGTCCAGGAGAGGCGGAAGGGCGAAGAAGAGCCGCTCCTCGCCGGAGGAGATCGCGGTGGAGAAGGGCGCGCCGTCGATGCGCGTGGCCCCGTGGCGCCGGATTGGCGGGTTCGCGGCGGCAGCTCGGCGGAAGATCGTCGGGGCAACCGCTCGCTGAGGTTCGCTAGAAGAACGGAAGAGGAACGGCGTCGGAGCAGCGAAGAGCTCGAGTGAAGAGAAGGAGCGAGGCAGGAGCGCGAGGAGGAAGAAAGGGGCAAGTGCCGCCTCGATACCGCCCGCGCCATTTATAGCCGACGCGCGGGCGGTTGGCCTCCAAGTGGCCGACGGGCCACGTCTCCGGATTTACTGCGCCGTAACTCCTCCCACGACCGCTACCGTTACGAAACGGCCACACCACGTCGCCCACTACCGCACCGGATCCGGAGGGACATTGATGTGACCAGACGAACCGACCGCCGTGCCGTGCGTCGACCCAAGCCGGGCGCAGGCCCGAGGCGGCGGAGACTCCGGCGCGCCGCAAGCCGGACAATAACGATGTCCCATCCAAAAGCATCAGCAAGGCGGAGACGCCATCAGATCTTGCGAGAAAGCAAAAACTATACAAGTGTAAAAAGCGGCCGGCTAGAAGCAGCCGGCAGGAACGAGCCGGATGAGGGCGCAGCCGGCTGAATGGAAATTCTCAGTCGGCCCCTCCTAGTGCCGTCAAATATATTCGAGAAGCCAGGAAAACCTGCCTAGGTCCTTCTAAACGCAGGACCTTGCCAGCTTCGGGGGCTAATGTCGGGGGGAAGACCCCGGATAGGGCAATGGACGCGGAGCAGCCGGCTGGCCACCGGCCGGCTCGCGGCAAAGGCCGGCGGAGGAGCAGCCGGCTGGCGCCGTGGCCGGCTGGTCCGGAAGCCGGTTGGCTCTAGGTCCTAGTCGGCCTGGCTGCGGCACCAATGCTGTAGCTGGGCCGGCTTCTACAAGCCATATCCGACTGGGGTTTGTACCTCAGACCGACTCGAGGCTGGCGAGTCTTGCACCGGAAGGAACCGGGTTGGTGATCCGGGTTCCCAAAGTCCACGCTGACTTCATCTTCCGTAAAGCACGGGGCACTGTCGAGCAATAGTGCCACGCGCCGGACAGGCCGGGGCTTACGACGATCCGTACGGCTACAGTGGCTGACAGAGACAGGGACACCTCCTCTCCATACCGCTGACCGTGGCAGCCGGATGGGACAGGCCACGA
This sequence comes from Lolium multiflorum, assembly GCA_030979885.1. NCBI lineage: Eukaryota > Viridiplantae > Streptophyta > Magnoliopsida > Poales > Poaceae > Lolium > Lolium multiflorum. The sequence goes on from CM061752.1 coordinate 228,206,833, forward strand.
TGCCTCAACCACTCCTGACGTCACCGCCTCGGGAAGGAGCTGGAGCCGGAGCCGGCCAAGCCGGCCAGTAAACTATAGGGTCTTATATGTAAAGTGCCGGTGCCTATATAAGCCGCACTACCCCCTCTCGTGCAGGGGATCGATCATTTATTGCTTTCACCCACCTACAGAGCTGCCCTGTGAGAGAGACCGTCGTCTCCCTTAGCCTCTCAGGAGCAGCCGGACACAGCTCTAGGAGCACCATTGTATCGTGTGATCATCATATACACTCATAGCAGGAGTAGAGGTTTTACCTCCATCGGAGGGCCTCGAACCTGGGTACGTCGCCGTGTCGCTCGTGCCCATACCCGCATCCGGATACCGCCGTGAGATCCCTCAGGAACCACTTCGATTAGCCACCCTATGGCATATGCCGTGACGATACCACGACATTTGGCGCCCACCGTGGGGCCTTCAGCATCCTCGGCCGGTGTCTTCATCCGGACGGGCCTCACCATCACCACCGGCGAGCGAGTCGCTTCTGTGCTTGATCTGAGATTCGCTCCCTCAATCGCGCGACAACGCTGGCTGCTTCGCCGACGGCCCTTCCCAGCCGGCGGCACGTCATCTCCTTCGGGCGGCTTCGACGTCTACGTCGCCACCGTCGCACCGCCACGTTACCCGCGGCAGGTGCTGCGCTGCGCTAGCCCTCCTCCGCGAGCCGGCAGCAGCGCTCCGCCAGCCCCGCCGTCGTGCAAGTCATGATGGCTGGCGACGAGCTCCCCACCAAGAACCCGCGCATGCGCGGCCCCAACTTGGAGCGCAACATCGACCCCAACGCCTCCGGCTCGGGCCCGAAAGCGCCACCACCACCGTCCCGGCTGGATGCAGTCCGGGCAAACTGAGCACCCCGCTCACGCCTGGTGCAGACCCCACCGCCATCGAGGCGGACTTGGAGGCGCACCGCCAGCTCCTCCTCAAGCAAACCGAAGAACTGGCTGCTGCTAAGCGCCAGATGGAGATCACCCAGCGCGAATACAACCGCGCCCACGGCCTCACTCCAGGCGGCGACGAGCCAAGCCGAGCCGGCCAGATCCGCCGCAGGGGCCGCGACCTTGGCGCCGAGATCGCCCGCGACGGCGCTCCTTCGCCGGCTCCGTCCGCGGAGCTCCCCGTCTACAACACCCCCGACAAGAACGTGCGCGCGGCAGAAGCCGCCGCAGAAGAGCTGAACCGCCTCAGGGCGAAGAGTTACGCCGCCAGACCAAGCGGGTGACTGAGCTGCTCAACGCAGCCAACAGGCAGATCGCCGACCCCAGGTATGTCAATGCCCCCAGAGCTTCTCACGCTCGTGGAGCTGCAGGCAACGACAGGGAAGGCGCCAGGGACACGGCCGAGTCCGCCTCCCCAACACCAAGCCGGCGCCATGACTCCCGGGCCACGCACAGCTCGGGCCGGCCAAGCCACCAGCCGAGCGGCAGCAGCCGCAGCCGGCCCCCTCCAAGCCGGAACCAGGAGCAAGACTCCGGGCCCCGCCGTCATCACCGGCCGGCTCCAGAAGCAAGCGGCGCGCGCCAGCCGGCACACTCCCGGCTGGGCCCGCGCATCGAGCCCACCGACGCCCGGGACCGCCTCGACCGGCTGGTTCAATCCCGCATCGCGGAAGAAGAGGGGCCAGCCGGCCCAAAGTGCTTCGGGCCGCGGATCCTCAACGAGCCCATGGTCGACGGCTTCCAGCTCCCGCGCGACACCCCCAAGTACGACGGCACCGCCAAGCCGGAAGACTGGCTGCAGGACTACTCCACCGCAGTCGGCATTGCCAAAGGCAACAAGCGCTGGGCTGTGCGCTACTCCCCCCTCATGCTACTCGGCTCCGCCCGCACGTGGCTCAACAACCTGCCAGCCGGCAGCATAAACGGCTGGCTGGACTTCGAAGCCGCCTTCATCAGCAACTTCACCGGCACTTATCGCCGGCCGGGTCGCCCTCAACAGCTTGAGATGTGCAAGCAGGGCCCGGACGAGACGGATCGCGCGTACCTGACGCGCTGGTGCGAGATGCGCAACTCTTGCGAGGGCGTGCACGAGATGCAAGCCATCAGCTTCTTCATGGGCGGCTGCCGGCCCAACACCATGCTGTGGCACAAGCTACGCCGCAGCGAGCCCAAGACGATGGCCGCCTTGATGGTCATCGCAGACAAGTACGCGCTGGCTGAGGAAGCCGGCAAGGCGCCGGCTGACGTTTCGCCGGCCCCCACCAGAAGGGACAACAACAAGCCGGCCGAGGGCGCCTCGCACGGCAGCCGGCGGGACAACTACCGCGGCAAGCGTCACAGCGACCAGCCGGACCGCCGGTACGGCTCCGCCCACGTAGCCGCCGTGGCAGACAACGCGGCAGGCGGCAGCCGCCGCCAGAAGCAAGACCGGCAATGGAAGCCGAAGTACACCTTCGAGCAGATGCTCGACTCGCCGTGCAAGTACCACAGCGGCAAGAACCCCTCCAACCACACCACCCGCGACTGCCACTTCATGAAGCGGCTGACAAGCGGTGAACCTCTACCGCCTCCCCCCCCGCCTCCACCAGCCGGCGGGCCGGGTGGCCAAGCCGGCGCAGAGAACGCCAACCTCGAGCACCACGAGGCTAACCAAGTGCACCATGGCGGCCGATATCTGGCCGAAGACGCCACCTACATCATCTTCACCTCCGAGCCCGAGGACAGGACGAGCCAAGAGCGCCGTTCCCTCGAGGTCAACGCGGTCATACCGCCGGTCCCCCAGTACCTAAACTGGTCAGAGCAGGCCATCACTTTGATCGCCGCGACACACCGGCTGTCCTGCCGAAGCCGGGCAGCTACGCCATGGTCCTCGACCCCACCATCGGCACAACCCGGCGCAGCGTGCGTTTTTCGCGCGTCCTCATCGACGGCGGCAGCAGCATCAACATCCTCTACCGCGACACCGCCCGCAAGCTGGGCATCCAGGAGGCCGAGTTGCGCCCCACCCCCACCGTCTTCCATGGCATCGTGCCAGGCCACTGCTGCCAGCCGATCGGCCGGATCACGCTGGAGGTGATGTTCGGGAAGCCGGACCACTTCCGCACCGAGAGAATCGAGTTCGAGGTGGTGGACCTCGTGAGTCCCTACCACGCGCTCCTGGGCAGGCCGGCCCTGACCAAGTTCATGGCGGTGCCCCACTATGGGTACCTGAAGATGAAGCTGCCTGGCCCCAAGGGGGTCATTACCGTAGCCGGCGACTATCGCCGCTCCATGGACTGCGCCACGCAGAGCTCCAAGATGGCCCGCTGGTCATCGCCACCGAGAAGCAGCTCATCCACGACGCCGTCGCCCTCGCCAAAGCCGCGCAGACAGACATGCCGGCTGCGGGCAACCCGGCTGGGACGACTCACTTCCAGCCGGCCGACAACACCAAGAAGATCCTGCTGGACCCGGCGCAGCCGGTTCGTCACCATCGGTGCCGGCTTGAACAAGAAATAGGAAAGCGAGCTCACCAGCTTCCTCCGTGAGAATCGGGACATCTTCGCATGGACTCCAAGAGACATGCCGGGTGTGCCGAGGGAGTTGGCTGAGCACCACCTCCACGTCCGGCCTGAAGCCAAGCCGGTGAAGCAGCCTCTCAGGCGCTTCGCCGAAGAACGAAGGAAGGCCATCGGTGAAGAAATCGCCCGGCTCCTAGCTGCCGGCTTCATCATGGAAGTGCTGCACCCGGACTGGTTGGCGAACCCGGTCCTGGTTTTGAAGAAGAACGGCTCCTGGCGCATGTGTATCGACTACACCAGCCTGAACAAGGCGTGCCCAAAGGATCCCTTTCCCCTGCCGCGCATAGATCAAGTCATAGACTCGACTGCCGGCTGTGAACTGTTGTCTTTCCTAGATGCCTATTCAGGCTACCACCAGATTCCTTTGAATCCGGCTGATCAAATAAAGACTTCGTTCATTACCCCGTATGGGGCTTATTGCTACACGACTATGCCGTTCGGCTTGAAAAATGCAGGCGCCACCTACCAAAGGTGCATGCAAAAATGCTTGCAGGATCAAATCGGCAGAAACGTTCACGCATATGTGGATGATGTCGTTGTAAAGACCAAGGAGACGACTACCCTCCTTGATGACCTGAGAGAAACCTTCACCAATCTGAGAAGATTCCGGATGAAGCTCAACCCGGCCAAGTGCACATTCGGCGTGCCGTCGGCCAGCTCCTTGGCTACCTCGTCTCTCAGCGAGGGATCGAAGCCAACCCGGACAAGATCAGTGCCCTGGAGAAGATGGAACTGCCGCAGTGCCTCAAGGACGTCCTGTTTGCTGCCTGGCTTCCTTGAGCCGCTTCGTCACCTGGGAGAGGAACCGCCTCGTATCAATTGATGAAGAAGGCGGAAAAATCGTCCGTCACCGCAGGCGGATGAAGCTTTCTGACTTGAAGCGCGTGCTTTCAACCGCGCCAATCCTTGCAACGCCGGCTTCAATGGAGCCGATGCTGTTGTACATCGCAGCCACCAACCGAGTGGTTAGCGTCGTCCTGGTGGTGGAGCTAAAGAAGCCGAAACAGAGCACTGGTCCAGCCTATTACCTCAGTGCAATTCCCCTACCCTTTTGACTTTGATGTCCGAGTTTGGAAACGCCAAGAAGGTTCGGGACTTGGTGCGAGCTCAAGTTTTCGCAGGGGCCAAGTGTACGCTTGCCCTTGTGCTTGCTCGTTATCCCTCAGCATGCTTGCTATCTATTGCCAACACAACTGGTGATTTTGAAGAACTATACCCGAAGGTATTATTGCCCGCCAATATAATTGTCGACAGGCTTGAGGAGGAGTCAAAGGTACCTGAAGAAAGGGAAACTCCGCAAGGGTGATATCAGGGTGTAAAGTTGTTTTTGTAAAATGAATTGCATTGGCTAGTCCATCCAAGTGTTAGGATTGTTAAGCCGAAACTTTTTATTTGGTAAATACATGAATATGTACTTTTACCGTGCCGTTGGCAAATTTTTGAAGGAGCAAATCTTAATTGCCCGTTAGATGTATGTATACTAGTTGGTCAGCAAATCATTATGAGTGATCAGCTCGTGTTGCAGGTTTTGCTAAACCTGTTGTATGCGCAACTTTGCTTTCAACCGATTAAGTTTTGATCCACTCCCGAATATTTCGGGTGCAATGATTCTGCCGATGAGCCCGTTGTTCTTTGATATTTCCATAAGTAAAATATCGAACGTGGGTTGCATTTAATTTTCCAAACTCTTGCTTTGTACGGCACTCGTAGAGGCATCTGAAGCAGAGGGAAGGATTAATGTCCTTGTTTTTCTTTGCAGCACTCGTAGAGGCTTTTCCCTTGGAGCACGATCTTCTGCCGCGCGTTACGTTATTTGCTTGTAAGCAAAGTTCACGGTGGCGCGGTCATAGATGCTTTAGATTACTGCAATGCTCAACAAGGAATCGAAACTTAAGTTCTCATTAATAGGGTAAATACGAAACTAGAGGGCGAAAAAGGGAGGCCCTGTGTAAAGTAAGGGAAAAAATTTAAAGGCTAAGGAAGTGCTTAATCAAGGAAGGGGTTCTTCTCATCTTTGACAGCATCTTCTGACTTCTTTGCCATGCTAGTGGTCGCTGCAGCGTTGTTGATTTCACCAGGGGTCTGGGCAGTGATTGCCAGCGTCTTGTTGTGTCCTGTGCCTTCTATGCCGTCCTCTGCCGAAGCTTTTGTTGCCGGAGCTTCTGCTGCCAAGGCTTCAAGGGCAAGGTTGGCTGGCTTCTTCTTGGTTTCCCTGTCATGCTTTTCCTCCTTGATTTCTCGTATCGTCAGCTTGGGCGGAGGGTCGACAATTTCTCGTTGTGGCCCGAACTTTGCAGCAATCCTTTGAAAGTCGCGGTCACAATTGTCCGAGCGTGAGAAACTTCCATGGACAGTGATGTTCGTCCCATTGTTCCCAGGCATTTTCAGCTTGAGGTATGCGTAATGCGGCACAACCATGAACTTGGCATAAGCTGGTCTCCCGAGTATGGCGTGATACTGTGATTCCCAGTTCACTACCTCAAACTCGATTTTCTCCTTCCTGAAATTGTCGGGTTTGCCGAAGACGACGTTCAGGTACGCTTTGCCAAGAGAGTACGCTGGTGAAGTAGGGAGGATCCCATGGAAGCGGGTGTCTGATTCTTCTAGCATTCTCATGGTGATCCCCATACTTTGGATTGTGTCAAGGAATATCAGGTTGAGTCCACTTCCTCCATCCATGAAGACTTTGCTCATCTTGAACCCTCCTATCTGTGCTTCGACCACTAGGGCGGCGTGTCCTGGTTTTGGTATAGTCATCGGGTGATCCGCTCGGCTGAACGTGAGACGACCACTCGACATACTCAGGGATGTTCGCCATGACGCTTTCTGCCAGGTTGATTTCTCGGGTGAGCTTCTTCATTTCTCTCCTTGAAACGCCTGTCCTGTGGATCATACTCATCTGCCCACGTGGTGGTGGAAATGCCTCGTTGGGTTGATGAGGTTGAGCTTGCTGGACCTGATGTTGCGGTGGGGGTGGTGGTGGTGGTAGCTGTTGCTGGCCTGCCTGCTGGATGAGTTTATGCATATCGATGAACTGCCGACAGTCCCTGAGCAGGTGGCTAGACTTTACTTTACCATCCTTGGAATCGGTATATGAATGCAGGTAGCAGGGGGCGTTGATCTGCTCAGCGTAGGGTAGTTCGGGGGTTCTCTGTTGTCGTGGTTTATAGTTGCCACGGTTCCCAGAGTTGTTCCGATTACCATCCTGTCGATCATCTCGCCTGTCATCGTACCGATCATCCTGCCGATCAGAGTAGCCCGCAGCCACCAAGTTGTTGTCATCTTAGCTGCGGTTCTTCCTTCTCTTGTTACGATCCCTTCACCACCCGAATCATGCTTCGGTTGGTCATCTTCTTCGTCGTCGCTGCGCTGTCGTGGCTTTCGAACGTTGTCTTCGCCATCGGCCCAGCTGTTGGCGATCTCCATCAACTTGGTTATGGTTTTCGGCTTCTTGCGTCCAAGTTCCTCTATATAGCTTTCACGTCGGATGCCATCACTGAAGGCGTCGATTGCTCTGTCGACAGATACGTCTTCCGCAGCGTTCAGGAGCTTGGTGAATCTCCCGATGTATGCGCGCATCGATTCCTTCTGCTTTTGCTGACAATGCCGTAACTCTTCAATCCCGACGGGCCTTTTGTAGGTTGCTTGGAAGTTGGCGACGAAGGCTTCTACTAGGTCGTCCCATGACTTGATGGAACCCTTCGGCAGACCTCTTAGCCAGGCTCGCGCTGAGTCCTTTAGGTAAAGCTGCAGGCACTGCATTGCTGCTATCTGGTTCCCTTTTTGCAGAATCACTGTCTGCAGATAATCCTCTATCCAGGATCTCGGCTCCTGCTGCCCATCGTATTTGGCAGCGTCGGTAGGGATGGGTTTGAACTTCTTGGGTGGCATCGCCTCCCGAATTTTGTAGCTTAAACAATCGGCTCCCCTAAGCTCGCCGTCATTCTCCTGGGACTCATTCGAAGAATCGCTGTCGAGTTCCTCTCTGGCGGCGCGTCGCCGCCTTGCTTTGTTGATCCTACTGTGAGTAATTTCATCCCGAGCGTCCTTGCGTGTGCTTTGAGCCGCTGGCCCGCAACGTGGTCTTTTCTTCCGCGAACTAGATTATCTCCTAATATCGCGAGACTTTCTAAGGCACCACGGTGAGCCTGAGCCATGGATCCTTCGGGACGCTGGTTAATGAGGTATGCTGCAAGGTTGGCTGTTGCTCCCGCAACGGTTTTTGGCCGTGGCATGCCCGCGGTGTCCGTAGTCATAAAGGACTTGGTCAAGTTTGACGTTATCTCCCTTGCATCATCTTCCGAAAGCCTGGACATTCTTGATCGATGTTTGCCTCCTCCGTGGGTACTTCGAGAGGCACTTCCCTGCGAGCCCCTTCGTCGCTCGCTGGATCGGTCTGCCGCAGATAGGCGTCTCTCGAGGGTGGCTTGCTCCTTAGATAGGCGCTCCCGATTTTTCTCCAATATGGAGCGGTAAGCATTGAGAGTGCCAACCGTGGTTCCCGCCGGAAGTGGTGTGTTGTTAAGCACGGCTGCCTTGGCTGCTGCCCACTCCTCCTCTGCGATGGTGTGGTCGCTGTTGTTGTTGCTGGCGCTGTTCTCAAAACTAGCTCGCCTGCTGGAACGGGGGGTGCGATCTCCATCTCCCCTGTTAGCAACATAAACTTGGAGGGGCGCCACTCTTCGGGTGTCTCCTTGGGTGATGCTGTCGATGCTGTCCTCTCCCGACGAATAGTAGGCTTGCAGATGAACGGCGTGTCGTTCGACCCTAGCCCGTGCCTGGTGTCGCAGTTCATGCAGTAGTACGAGGTTAGCTCCGAGGACGCGGGATCATCGGATCCGACCGACATGGAGGATGCTGAACGGGGAGTCGATGGCGCGGAGGGACTCGATGGGCTTGTCAGGCCAGCCGAAAGGTCGAGTGACGACGATGCGCTTGGACTCGTCGACCTGGAGATGGGAGATTCCAGCAGCCGAAGAATTCCTTCTGAGTTGACGTTGTAGTGGACGCTCCCGAAGGCCATCTCCATGTTGCCTTGTAGACCGGAGAAAGTCGAGCGAGACGAATCGCTATGTGGGGTGAACTCGTAGGAGCCGAAACGAATCGGGCTTCCCAGATGAGGCGATGACGGTGTTGATGAAGCTGCCGATGACATGACGGGTTCAGCCGATGTCCGATCTTGTGCCGACAGGTTTCCCACAGACGGCGCCAATTGTCGAGGGTACTCCTCGCCAATGCCCTCCGCTAGGGGCTTAGGGTTGATGGAATCCTGCAAGCTGACACGAGACATCGGTTCGCAGACAAGCGGGGAGAGCGATTTACCTAGGTTCGGGGCCCTCGATGAGGTAAAACCCTTACGTTCTGCCTGTCTGTTCTTGATTATGATGATAATGGGTTACAATGGGGTGCCGAATAGTTCGGCTGAGATCTCGTCGAGATGGCTATTGCTAAGGTGACCTAGCTCTAAGCTTTTGTTGGCTAAGATTGCTAAGATTGATCGTGTCCCTCGGCAGCCCCTCTCCTGGCCTTTATATAGGAGGCCAGGTCTCAAGAGTTCTAACCGAGTACGACTAGGTTTACAGTAGTTTTAGATCCGATCTTTCCTTGTTCGGCTGCTTCCTTGTCTTGCCCGTCAAGGAACCTTCTGGTGCACCGTCCTAGTGGCCCATCTCGCCTTCAGGTGTCTTCATGGGCCTCCAATTAGTCAATGCAAGATAGGGCAATGTCGGTTACCCGAAGGGTAGTGCCCACGTCAGCGGCGGCGCGCCGGCGCGACGTTCTCGTCTCCGTCGTTGGGGTTCAGAAGGACCAATTTGTAATTTCCACTAGTGGAAAACAGGCCTTTTGATCCGGGTGGTAAGGGCCTTTTGTCGCGGGCGGCCATCCGCGACAAGCAAGGCGCGATAAAAGGTAGGCCTTTTGTCCCGGGTCGCTTACGACCCGCGACATAAGGTCCACCACGTGGCAGCCGCGGGGCGCGCAGGGCACAGGCCCTTTTGTCGCGGGCGGTATTACCACCCGCGACAAAAGGCCCTCTACGTGGCGCGCGCACAACGCTGCTGCTTTAGGGTTTGAGGGGTGCAGCACCCCTCCCCCCGCCACCGACCGCCTGTTATTTCATTTTTTTCGTTCGAAAATAAAAGTTGCATATATTTGTACGCTACTAGAAGTTGTACACGTTCATTCATTATATATATATAGATCGATCAAACAAATATTGGAAGCAAAAGTCGATTCCCCTTACACATATTCGTAGATTCCCTACATATATACATGGAGCTCACGATCGACAAGCGGTACTAACGACCGTCTATTTGGAGGTAGAGCATCTATTTGGACTAAACAAGCCTTTGTTGTTTATTACTTCTCTAACCAAAAGTCCCGCCAGTTCCTCCGCGATTCCTAGTGCGTGTTCCTTTGGTTGGAGTCTGTCCCGCATGAAGTCGACCTATATACGAAAATGAGATGAGTATGACTATATCAGTCTTGATAACGAAATATTGATGATAATAAATAAAGTTGTGAATGTTATTGCTTACGTCGAATTTATTTTTGTTCTGCTTCTCAGTGGTTAACATGCGAATGGACTCGCAAACGTAGTATCCACATAGATTCGTCCCTTGTGGCTGCTGGGGGCACGGTACAGGAGTAAATGTTAGCTTCTTTGCAAAGGTAATCTCCTTATGATGATTCTTCAAAGCTTGCCAAGCCCTGCCAGGCAAAAGAATGATTGAATGAGTGGATAATTAATTGATATCTCACGAAAGATAAAGCGCGGCGATGAAGGAAATTACACTTGGAGCAACTTCTGCAAGTCGCGGAACCCGTCCACGCCTCTACTCAGTGGGTCTTTTACTTCAACTATTCCCTTATCAGGTTGAATGTCTAGTAGAATCCAGTGGAAGCTGCACATGTTATGCATATACGTCAGGAATTACACTTAACATCGAGTAAGAAAAATTGAATGTGCATAAAAGATCATTAAGACTCTCACTCGTAGTTGTAAGGAAACAATATTGAATCACAGAAATATTGCTCCCCCAAAAACCTTAGTAGGTTTCCCCCCGTTTCTTCGCGTTTATGCTTCACCGTTTCAACATGTATTTTATCTGGGTCAATAAACCCAACATTGATAATATTATTACTTTTGCATTCACTGATCTTCAGTCTGCATAAGAGAACCCATAAGATATAATGAGTATATATATGCAATGAAAACGAACATGAACTGAATGAAAATGAACTTATATGTAGTTAACAACTTACAAGCAATAGCAACTCATGAGAGATTTGTCGAGGGCATCTAGATTGAATAACTGCCAGAGTTCATTCATCTCAATATGGATCTCCTCCTTTCGGTAGTAATATTCCCATGGTATACTCGCCACGATGTACATTATGTTCTCCTTGCATGCATCAAGGTACCACTGATGCAAATTCCGCATATGTGTTGGCAGTTTATGCAGCTGCTCTCTGCTGACCAAGTCGGCCCCGTAGACAAATTTAGGAGCTATATCAGCAATGGGTAGTGCAGCATCTGCTGCAGTAGCAATTCCTCCACGGTAACTGAACATGAAGCCGCTAGCCTTGCAGCTTCTTCCATATCGATACCACCATGTTCCTGGTACACCTTGGGAACATTAAGCACTTTGAGTGCTGGGATCGATTGTTTGGGCTGAGCACCGAGGAGGGGAACTTCCTTTCTCTTTTTGCCTTTTGTCGTTTGCTTGGCCTTGAGGGGTGCACTTGTTGAACTTGACTTTTTCTCAGCTGCACTTCTAGCTGATGATTTGCTCGTGCCAGCAATGTCCTTCTCCTTAGCCTTTTCATCCTTCTTTTGGTCAATTACCTTCGCAAGAGTGCGTGTATAGTCATCCTTCTTCTCGTGTAACTCATACTGCGATGGTGTGTTCAGAAAACTAGTAGCATATTCTATTTGCTTCTCTGTGTATGGCTCTGGCGCTGGAGGTTTTGGCTTATGAAAAAAATCATAATTGTATTTCTTAACAATGGCATCATTTTCCTCCGGGGTACGATCGTAAGGACGGGGGGAGGAACCTTTGGTACTTTTGGGAGGGGCGACATCTTGCGGACAGGACTCTTGAAACGCTTCCGGCTGGGTGCATTCCGAGTCTTAGTGGGCGGAGGCGGCGGCGCTGGAGATGGAGATGGACTACCGATGTCGTGGTCGACGTCGTACCCACGGGGTGATGGTGGCGACATGTGATCAGTAGGAGGAGGTGATGGTGGCCTGCGATCACCTGGAGGAGGTGATGGTGACCTGCTGGGACGACCGGTACTAGGTGCTACCCAGCCTGGCAGCCTGATGTTCTTCTTTTCCCAGAGAATGATTTCTCCCAGCACCTCTCTGAGTGTAAGCCCCCCATCACCTCCAGGGATATCGAGCTCCAATGTCTCCCACGACGGGACAACTGAATCCACCCCGACACGAGCATAGCCAGCTGGAATCGGATTGCCATGCCATGTTGCCGGCTCACCTTCAGGTCCAAATGCCGGTAAGACATAGCCGACCGCCACCTTAACAGAAACCTTCCTGAACACCTCATGGAGATCACAAGGTGTTTGCTCCTTGATTCCATCCAAGGGGTCGCCAGGACCGGCATCTATCATCATCCGTGTAGGAGGGGCCTCCGAGTCGGCCACGCTGCTGTCTCGTCGCTGAGATATGTCGGCGGTATTATCTGGCTGGCGCTGTCCTTTTAGTTCATTTATCTCCCGCTGCTGCTGCTGAAGCTCCCGCTGCTGCTGGTCAAGTCGGCGTTGGAACTCGGCCATCCGGTCATTCTGCACCTCCAGCTGGCGTTGTTTAGCTCTCGCTCGGCTTCTATAAGTCTCCGCGTCGGCCGGAAACCCAAGCGACCACGGAACACTAGGGCCGAAGCCTCTTGTTCGTCCTCCCTTCTCGGGATTACCGAGGACAAGCGTCAGCAAGTCTTTCTCTCTATCGGGAGCAAACTTTAGTTTTCCCGCCTTTATATCTGTCGTCACTTCAATCCATTTTTGCCTGGGTACCCTAACCCTGGTGTCACTTTCAACAATGTTCCCTGTCTTCATGTCATACTCACAGCCATGCGCGAGGAACCAATTTCGAGCCCTAGTGTCCCATCCTTCTCGCGTGGGTTCTGGAGTGATCCCGTTCAGCTCCATCTCAGCCTCTTGTGCATCCCACTTAGGCATGGCTACTCCGTAGCCCCCTCGCCCCGTATGATGGTGATATTTCTTTTCGCTTGCATTCTTCTTGTTTTTCGTTGACAGGTTCACAGCCTCCTCTGATTCTTTGTACCTCACAAATTCTTCCCAGTTATGCTCCTGCTTCGCTAGGTAGTTCTCGAATAATGGAGGCTTCTTGTCTTTCTTATAATTTTTCCATAACCGGTTCTTATACGCCCGGAAAAGTTCCCCCATCTTCTTAAGAGCCCATTTCTTCACTAGCGCCCGCTGCTTAGCATTCTCAGACTCCGATCCCAAATCTGGCAAAGTGAAATGTGCCATGAGGTCGCTGAAAAGTGTGTCTTTGTACCTATCGGCAACCTGATTTTCGGACACATTCTTGGTCTTGTTCCATTCTCTGACAGTGATCGGGATACGATCTCTAACCACAACTCCGCACTGATTTTTAAATTTCACTCCGACATTCGCGGGTACCACCGGTTGGCCTTCCGGTGATATAGCTTCAATTGTGAAGTGGTCTTTTTTGGTCAACTTCTTTGCCGGGCCTCGTTTCTCTATCTTATCTTCGGAGGCCTAAGAGAATACATATAGAATTGCATTAATGCCTCTATACTAATGCCTCAATACATATGTACATATAGAATTCCATTAATACCTCGTCATGACCGGAGCCGTCGGCTTCTCCGTCACCGGAGCCGTCGGCTTCTCCATGACCGGAGCCGTCGGCTTCTCCATCACCGGAGCCGCGGGCTTCTCCATCACCGGAGTCGCGGTCTTCTCGGTCGGCTTCTGTACCATCGCGGATTATGTCCGCGAACATGTCTTCCTGTTCCAAGTCCCGTTCGAATGGATCCATTGTTTCTGCAAAAGAATTAAATCGATAAGTACATGTTCTAACCCTAACCCTAATCAAACACAAACCAAACCCTAACCCTAATCAAACACAAACCAAACCCTAACCCTAATCGGCGACACGTGTTTGCGAGAGGGAGAGGGTGTCGGCGACGCGTGTTTGCGAGAGGGAGAGGGTGTCGGCGACGCGTGTTTGCGAGAGGGAGAGTGTGTCGGCGACGCGTGTTTGCGAGAGGGAGATGGTGTCGGCTGTAGGATAACGTTGCATAGAAAACAAAAATTTTCCTACCGCAAACACGCAATCCAAGCCAAGATGCAATCTAGAAGACGGTAGCAACGAGGGGATTATCGAGTCTCACCCTTGAAGAGATTCCAAAGCCTACAAGATGAGGCTCTTGTTGCTGCGGTAGATGTTCACTTGCCGCTTGCAAAAGCGCGTAGAAGATCTTGATCACGATCGGTTCCGGCGCCACGAACGGGCAGCACCTCCGTACTCGGTCACACATTCGGTTGTTTATGTAGACGACGTCCACCTCCCCGTTCCAGCGGGCAGCGGAAGTAGTAGCTCCTCTTGAATCCGACAAGACGGCGTGGTGTCGTGTCGGTGGCGTGGAGAAGTCCGGCGGAGCTTCGCTAAGCTACGCGGGAGATATGGAGGAGAGGGGGCGGCTAGGGTTTGGGAGGGTGGCCGGCCACTTCAAGGGGGGCGGCCAGCTTGTGGTCTTGGGGTGGCCGGCCCCCTCCCTTGGCCCCTCATTATATAGGTGGATCCCCAAGTGTTGGTGTCCAAGTCTTCGAATAAGACCCGAACCAAAAACCTTCCATAAGAGGGGAAACCTAGCCAAGCTAGGACTCCCACCAAAGGTGGGAGTTCCACCTCCCATATGGGGGGGTGGCCGGCCCCCTAAGGGGGAGTCCACTTGGGACTCCTCCCCCACTAGGGTTGGCCGGCCATGGAGGTGGAGTCCCATGTGGACTCCACCTTCCTTGGTGGTTTCTTCCGGACTTTTCTACAACCTTCTAGAACCTTCCATAGAACCTTCCGCGACATTTTATTTCACATAAAATGACATCCTATATATGAATCTTATTCTCCGGACCATTCCGGAACTCCTCGTGATGTCCGGGATCTCATCCGGGACTCCGAACAAATATTCGAACTCCATTCCATATTCAAGTACTACCATTTCAACATCCAACTTTAAGTGTGTCACCCTACGGTTCGTGAACTATGCGGACATGGTTGAGTACTCACTCCGACCAATAACCAATAGCGGGATCTGGAGATCCATAATGGCTCCCACATATTCAACGATGACTTTAGTGATCGAATGAACCATTCACATACAATACCAATTCCCTTTGTCTCGCGATATTTTACTTGTCCGAGGTTTGATCTTCGGTATCACTCTATACCTTGTTCAACCTCGTCTCCTGACAAGTACTCTTTACTCGTACCGTGGTATGTGGTCTCTTATGAACTCATTCATATGCTTGCAAGACATTAGACGACATTCCACCGAGAGGGCCCAGAGTATATCTATCCGTCATCGGGATGGACAAATCCCACTGTTGATCCATATGCCTCAACTCATACTTTCCGGATACTTAATCCCACCTTTATAGCCACCCATTTACGCAGTGGTGTTTGGTGTAATCAAAGTACCTTTCCGGTATAAGTGATTTACATGATCTCATGGTCATAAGGACTAGGTAACTATGTATCGAAAGCTTATAGCAAATAACTTAATGACGAGATCTTATGCTACGCTTAATTGGGTGTGTCCATTATATCATTCATACAATGACATAACCTTGTTATTAATAACATCCAATGTTCATGATTATGAAACTAATCATCCATTAATCAACAAGCTAGTTTAAGAGGCATACTAGGGACTTCTTGTTTGTCTATATATCACACATGTACTAATGTTTCGGTTAATACAATTATAGCATGATATATAAACATTTATCATAAACATAAAGATATAAATAATAACCACTTTATTATTGCCTCTAGGGCATATCTCCAACAGTCTCCCACTTGCACTAGAGTCAATAATCTAGATTACATTGTAATGTACCTAACACCCATGGCATTCTGGTGTTGGTCATGCTTTGCCCTAGGGAGAGCTTTAGTCAACGGATCTGCTACATTCAGATCAGTGTGTACTTTGCAAATCTTTACTTCTCCATCTTCGATGTACTCGCGAATCGAGTGGTAACGCAGCTTGATATGCTTCAGCCTCTTGTGTGACCTTGGCTCTTGTGCATTGGCGATGGCACCCATGTTATCACAATAAATGATTAATGGGTCCAATGCACTAGGAACCACACCGAGCTCTACAATGAACCTCTTCATCCATACCGCTTCTGATGAAGCCTCCGAAGCCGCTATGTACTCCGATTCTGTTGAGGATTTCGCCACCGTGCACTGCTTCGAGCTTGCCCAGCTTACTGCAGCACCATTCAATATAAACACGTACCCAGACTGTGACTTAGAGTCATCAGGATCAGTGTTCCAACTTGCATCGGTGTAACTAGTTACAACGAGCTCTTGGTCACCTCCATAACAAAGAAACATATCCTTAGTTTTTTTCAAGTACTTCAGGATATTCTTGACCGCTGTCCAGTGTTCCATTCCTGGATCACTTTGATATCTGCTAGTCAAACTAACAGCATGTGCTATATCCGGTCTTGTACATAGCATGGCATACATGATAGAGCCTACTGCCGAGGCATAGGGGATCTGACTCATCCTTTCTCTTTCTTCTGCCGTAGCCGGACCTTGAGTCTTACTCAAGACCTTGCCTGGTAACATAGGTAAGAATCCTTTCTTACTTTCGTCCATTCTAAATTTCTTTAGAATCTTGTCCAGGTATGTACTCTGTGATAGCCCTATTAGACGTCTTGATCTATCTCTATAAATCTTGATGCCTAATATATATGATGCTTCACCAAGGTCTTTCATTGAAAAACTATTATTCAAATAACCTTTTACACTGCTTAATAGTTCTATATCATTCCCGATCAATAATATGTCATCTACATATAATATCAGGAATGCTACAGAGCTCCCACTCACTTTCTTGTAAATACAGGCCTCTCCATGACACTGTATAAACCCGAAGTCTTTGATCACCTTATCAAAGCGTCGGTTCCAACTTCTCGATGCTTGCTTCAGTCCATAAATTGAACGCTGAAGTTTGCATACTTTGTCAGCATTTTTAGGATCGACAAAACCTTTGGGTTGTACCATATACAACTCTTCCTCAATGTCTCCATTAAGGAACGCCGTTTTGACATCCATCTGCCAAATCTCATAATCGAAAAATGCAGCTATTGCTAACAAAATCCTCACAGATTTTAGCTTCGCTACAGGTGAGAAAGTCTCATCGTAGTCAACTCCTTGAATTTGTCGGAAACCCTTTGCGACAAGTCGAGCTTTATAGACAGTAATATTACCATCAGCATCTGTTTTTCTCTTGAAGATCCATTTATTCTCGACAGCCTTGCGGCTATCAGGTAAGTCTACCAAAGTCCATACTTTGTTATCATACATGGATCCCATTTCGGATTTCATGGCTTCTTGCCATTTGTTGGAATCTGGGCTCATCATCGCTTCTTCATACGTCGCAGGGTCCTCATCATTGTTGTCCACAATCATGACATTTAGACAAGGATCATACCAATCAGGAGTGGCACGTTCCCTTGTCGATCTGCGAGGTTCAGTAGCTATCTCGTTTGAAGTTTCATGATCATTATCATTAGCTTCCTCTGTTGCCGGTGTAGGCGGTACAGGTACAACTTCCGGTACTGCGCTACTCTGATCAACGAGTATAGATTCATCAATCTCATCGAGTTCTACTTTTCTTCCAGTCACTTCTTTAGTGAGAAATTCTTTCTCAAGAAAGGTTCCGTTCTTAGCAACAAAGATTTTGCCTTCGGATCTGTGATAGAAAGTGTACCCTATAGTTTCCTTAGGGTATCCTATGAAGACGCATTTCTCCGCTTTGGGTTCTAGCTTGTCCGGTTGTAACTTCTTTACATAGGCTTCGCAACCCCAAACTTTCAGGAACGACAGCTTAGGTTTCTTATTAAACCATAATTCATACGGTGTCGTTTCTACGGATTTTGATGGTGCTCTATTTAAAGTGAATGCGGCTGTCTCTAATGCATAACTCCAAAATGATAACGGCAAATCAGTAAGAGACATCATAGAACGAACCATATCTAAGAGAGTTCGATTACGACGTTCGGACACACCGTTTCGTTGTGGTGTTCCCGGCGGTGTCAATTGTGAAAGTATTCCGCATTTCTTTAAATGCATGCCAAACTCATAACTCAGATATTCACCTCCACGATCAGATCGTAGAAATTTAATCTTCTTGTTACGTTGATTTTCTACTTCACTTTGGAATTCCTTAAACTTCTCAAAAGTCTCGGATTTATGTTTCATGAAATAGATATACCCATATCTACTCAGATCATCTGTGAAGGTTAGAACATAACGATAACCACCGCGCGATGCTACACTCATTGGTCCGCACACATCGGTATGTATGATTTCCAATAAGTCAGTAGCTCGCTCCATCATACCAGAAAATGGAGTCTTAGTCATTTTTCCCATCAGACATGCTTCGCATCTATCAAGTGATTCAAAATCAAGTGATTCAAGTAATCCATCAGTATGGAGTTTCTTCATGCGTTTCACTCCAATATGACCAAGACGACAGTGCCACATATAAGTAGAATTATCATTCAATTTAATTCGCTTAGCATCAATGTTATGTATATGTGTATCACTACTATCGAGATCTAACAGAAATAAGCCATTCTTTTGTGGTGCTCGACCATAAAAGATATTATTCATAAAAATAGAACAACCATTATTCTCAGACTTGAATGAATAACCGTCTTGCATTAAACAAGATCCAGATATAATGTTCATGCTCAACGCGGGTACAAAATAACAATTATTGAGGCTTAAAACTAATCCCGAAGGTAGATGTAGAGGAAGTGTGCCGACAGCGATCACATCGACTTTGGATCCATTTCCAACGCGCATGGTCACTTCATCCTTTAGTAGTCTTCGTTTATTCTTTAGTTCTTGTTTCGAGTTACAAATATGAGCAACCGAACCAAAGTATCAAATACCCAGGTACTAGTACGAGAACCAGTAAGATAAACATCTATAACATGTATATCAGATATACCTTTCTTCTTCTTGACAAGGCCGCTCTTCAGATCCGCCAAATACTTGGAGCAATTACGCTCAGTGTCCCTTCTCCTTGCAGTAATAGCACTCAGATCAGGTTTAGGGCCACTTAGGTTTCACAGGAGGCGTAGCAGCTTTCTTGCCACCCTTCTTGAATTTGCCTTTAGACTTGCCCTGTTTCTTGAAACTGGTGGTTTTGTTGACCATCAACACTTGGTGCTCTTTCTTGATCTCAATCTCAGCAGCTTTAAGCATGGAGAAGAGTTCAGGTAACTCTTTATTCATGTTCTGCATATTGTAGTTCATCACAAAGTTCTTGTAACTAGGTGGCAGTGATTGAAGGATACGATTAATCCCCAGTCTGTTAGGAATAACTATTTCCAAGTCACTGAGTTTCTTCGCATGCCCGGTCATAACGAGCATGTGCTCACTAACGGAGCTACCTTCTTCCATCATGCAACTGAAGAAGTGTTTCGATGCTTCATAGCATTCCACGGCCGCATGAGTCTCAAATATAGTCTTCAACTCATTGATTAACTCATGTGGATCGTGGTGCTCAAAACGTTTTTGAAGATCGGCTTCCAGACTGCATAAGATGGCACACTGAACTTGAGAGTACCGAGTTTTCCGAGTTGCGTAAACAGCTTTTACTTCATCGGTTTCAGTTTCTGCAGGAGGGTCACCTAGCGGTGCATCAAGCACATATTGCAGATTTCCGCCATTGAGGAAAATCCTCACATGATGGAACCAGTCGGTGAAGTTGCTACCGTTGCTCTTAAGCTTTTCTTTCTCTAGGAACTGGTTAAAATTGATTGGGGACGCCATATCTACAACATATTTGCAATAGTTTAGACTAATGTTTATGACAAATTGAGTTCAAATTTTAATTCAACATAATTAAAAACTAGGTGAACTCCCACTCAAAACAATATCCCTCACATTGTCTTAGTGATCACACGAACCAAATCCACCACACCAAGTCCGATCATCACGAGACAAGATGTAACTTCAATGGCGAACACTCAAAGTGTTCATCATATCAATCATATGATTCATGCTCTACCTTTCGGTATCACGTGTTCCGAGACCATGTCTGTACATGCTAGGCTCGTCAAGGCCACCTTAGTATCCGCATGTGCAAAAGCTTGCACCCGTTGTATGCACTTGTTGATTCTATCACACCCGATCATCACGAGATGCTTCGAAACGACAAGTCTTGGCAACGGTGCTACTAAGGATGAACACTTAATTATCTTGAGATTTTAGTGAGAGGGTGATGTCTACTTCCCCCTCCTTTTCCTGTAGACAGTGTTGGGCCTCCAAGAGCAGAGGTTTGTAGAACAGCAGCAAGTTTTCCCTTAAGTGGATCACCCAAGGTTTATCGAACTCGGGGAGGAAGAGGTCAAAGATATCCCTCTCATGCAACCCCGCAACCACAAAGCAAGAAGTCTCTTGTGTCCCCAACACACCTAATAGGTGTACTAGTTCGGCGAAGAGATAGTGAAATACAGGTGGTATGAATATATATGAGCAGTAGCAACGGTGCCAGAAAATAGCTTGCTGGCGTGTAGTTGATGGTGGTAGTATTGCAGCAGTAGTAACGCAGTAAAACAGTAAACAAGCAGCGATAGCAGTATTTAGGAACAAGGCCTAGGATTACACTTTCACTAGTGGACACTCTCAACATTGATCACATAATGAATAGATAAATGCATACTCTACACTTTTGTTGGATGATGAACACATTGCGTAGGATTACACGAACCCTCAATGCCGGAGTTAACAAGCTCCACAATTAATGTTCATATTTTAGTAACCTTATAGTGTAAGATAGATCAAAAGACTAAACCAAGTACTAACATAGCATGCACACTGTCACCTTCATGCATATGTAGGAGGCATAGATCACATCAATACTATCATAGCAATAGTTAACTTCGCAATCTACAAGAGATCATGATCATAGCATAAACCAAGTACTAACACGGATGCACACACTGTCACCATTACATCGTGCAGGAGGAATAGAACTACTTTAATAATATTGCTAGAGTAGCACATAGATAAATTGTGATACAAACACATTGCAATCATAAAGAGATATAAATAAGCACCTCACTATGCCATTCAACAGTGAATAAGTATTCTGTGAAATATAGCCTAAGAGACCCACACGGTGCACACACTGTCACCTTTACACACGTGGGACAAGGAGTCTCCGGAGATCACATAAGTAAAACTCACTTGACTAGCATAATGACATCTAGATTACAAGCATCATCATATGAATCTCAATCATGTAAGGCAGCTCATGAGATTATTGTATTGAAGTACATAGGAGAGAGATAAACCACATAGCTACCGCATAGCCCCGAGCCTCGATGGAGAACTACTCCCTCCTCATGGGAGCAGCAGCGGTGATGAAGATGGCGGTGGAGATGGCAGCGGTGTCAATGGAGAAGCCTTCCGGGCACTTCCCCGTCCGGCAGCGTGCCGGAACAGACTCCTGTCCCCCAGATCTTGGCCTCGCGATGGCGGCGCTCGGTTTATGTGGGTTTCGTCGAACGTATCGTGGTTTTTCGCGACGGAGGCTTTAAATAGGCGAAGAGGCGGCGCAGAGGGTCGAAGGGGTGCCCACACCATAGGGTGGCGCGGGCCCCCCGGCCGCGCCGGCCTAGGGTTTGGTGGGCCTGTGCCCCCTCCTGGTGGCTCTCGGTGTTCTGGATGCTTCCGGGCAAAATAGGAACCGGCGTTGATTTCGTCCAATTCCGAGAATATTTCTTACTAGGATTTCTGAAACCAAAAACAGCAGAAAACAGAACTGCACTTCGGCATCTTGTTAATAGGTTAGTTCCGTAAAATGCACGAATATGACATAAAGTGTGCATAAAACATGTAGATAACATCAATAATGTGGCATGGAACATAAGAAATTATCGATACGTCGGAGACGTATCAGCATCCCCAAGCTTAGTTCTGCTCGTCCCGAGCAAAACGATAAAAAGATAATTTCTGGAGTGACATGCCATCATAAACTTGATCATACTATTGTAAGCATATGTAATGAATGCAGCGATCAAAACAATGTATATGACATGAGTAAACAAGTGAATCATATAGCAAAGACTTTTCATGAATAGCACTTCAAGACAAGCATCAATAAGTCTTGCATAAGAGTTAACTCATAAAGCAATAATTCATAGTAAAAGCATTGAAGCAACACAAAGGAAGATTAAGTTTCAGCGGTTGCTTTCAACTTATAACATGTATATCTCATGGATAATTGTCAATGCAAAGCAATATAACAAATGCAATATGCAAATATGTAGGAATCAATGCACAGTTCACACAAGTGTTTGCTTCTTGAGGTGGAGAGAAATAGGTGAACTGACTCAACATAAAAGTAAAAGAATGGTCCTTCAAAGAGGAAAGCATCGATTGCTATATTTGTGCTAGAGCTTTGATTTTGAAAACATGAAACAATTTTGTCAACGGTAGTAATAAAGCATATGTATCATGTAAATTATATCTTACAAGTTGCAAGCCTCATGCATAGTGTACTAATAGTGCCCGCACCTTGTCCTAATTAGCTTGGACTACCGGATCATCGCAATGCACATGTTTTAACCAAGTGTCACAAAGGGGTACCTCTATGCCGCCTGTACAAAGGTCTAAGGAGAAAGCTCGCATCGGATTTCTCGCTATTGATTATTCTCAACTTAGACATCCATACCGGGACAACATAGACAACAGATAATGGACTCCTCTTTTATGCATAAGCATGTAACAACAATTAATAATTTTCTCATATGAGATTGAGGATATTTATCCAAAACTGAAACTTCCACCATGGATCATGGCTTTAGTTAGCGGCCCAATGTTCTTCTCTAACAATATGCATGCTTAACCATAAGGTGGTAGATCTCTCTTACTTCAGACAAGACGAACATGCATAGCAACTCACATGAAATTCAACAAAGAGTAGTTGATGGCGTCCCCAGGAACATGGTTATCGCACAACAAGCAACTTAATAAGAGATAAAGTGCATAATTACATATTCAATACCACAATAGTTTTTAAGCTATTTGTCCCATGAGCTATATATTGCAAAGGTGAATGATGGAATTTTAAAGGTAGCACTCAAGCAATTTACTTTGGAATGGCGGAAAATACCATGTAGTAGGTAGGTATGGTGGACACAAATGGCATAGTGGTTGGCTCAAGTATTTTGGATGCATGAGAAGTATTCCCTCTCGATACAAGGTTTAGGCTAGCAAGGCTTATTTGAAACAAACACAAGGATGAACCGGTGCAGCAAAACTCACATAAAAGACATATTGAAAACATTATAAGACTCTACACCGTCTTCCTTGTTGTTCAAACTCAATACTAGAAATTATCTAGACCTTAGAGAAACCAAATATGCAAACCAAATTTTAACATGCTCTATGTATTTCTTCATTAATGGGTGCAAAGTATATGATGCAAGAGCTTAAACATGAGCACAACAATTGCCAAGTATCACATTACCCAAGACATTAATAGCAATTACTACATGTATCATTTTCCAATTCCAACCATATAACAATTTTAACAAAGAAGAAACTTCGCCATGAATATTATGAGCTAAGAACACATGTGTTCATACGAACCAGCGGAGCGTGTCTCTCTCCCACACAAGCATGATGTAATCCAATTTATTCAAACACAAACAAAAATAAGAAACATACAGACGCTCCAAGTAAAGCACATAAGATGTGACCGAATAAAAATATAGTTTCAAGAGAAGGAACCTGATAAGTTGTCGATGAAGAAGGGGATGCCCCCCAAGCTTAGACGCTTGAGTCTTCTTGAAATATGCAGGGGTGAACCACTGGGGCATCCCCAAGCTTAGAGCTTTCACTCTTCTTGATCATAGTATATCATCCTCCTCTCTTGACCCTTGAAAACTTCCTTCACACCAAAACTTCTCATAAACTTCATTAGAGGGGTTAGTACATAATCAAAAAAATCACATGTTCAGAGGTGACACAATCATTCTTAACACTTCTGGACATTGCTCAAAGCTACTGGAAGGTAATGGAACAAAGAAATCCACCCAACACAGCGAAAGAAGCAATGCGAAATAAAAGGCAGAATCTGTCAAAACAGAACAGTCCGTAAAGACGAATTTCTAATAAATACTTCCGTTGCTCAGATCAGAAAACTCAAAACTAATGAAAGTTGCGTACATATCTGAGGAACACGCACGTAAATTGGCATATTTTTCTGATTTTTCTACAGAGAAAACAGCCCAGATTCGTGACAGATAGAAATCTGTTTCTGCGCAGAAATCCAAATCTAGTATCAACCTTCGATTAGAGGCTTCACTTGGCACAACAAAACACAAAACTAAGATAAGGAGAGGTTGCTACAGTAGTAAACAACTTCCAAGACACAAATATAAAACAAAAATACTGTAGCAAAATAACACATGGGTTATCTCCCAAGAAGTTCTTTCTTTATAGCCATTAAGATGGGCTCAGCAGTTTTAATGATGCACTCGCAAGAAATAGTATTTGAAGCAAAAGAGAGCATCAAGAGGCAAATTCAAAACACATTTAAGTCTAACATGCTTCCTATGCATAGGAATCTTGTAAATAAACAAGTTCATGAAGAGCAAAGTAACAAGCATAGGAAGATAGAACAAGTGTAACTTCAAAAATTTCAGCATATAGAGAGGTGTTTTAGTAACATGAAAATTTCTACAACCATATTTTCCTCTCTCATAATAACTTTCAGTAGCAACATGAGCAAACTCAACAATATAACCATCACATAAAGCATTCTTATCATGAGTCTCATGCATAAAATTATTACTCTCCACATAAGCATAATCAATTTTATTAGTTGTAGTGGGAGCAAATTCAACAAAGTAGCTATCATTATTATTCTCATCATCAAATATAGGAGGCATATTGTAATCATAATCAAATTTACTCTCCATAGTAGGTGGCAACAAAAGACTACTATCATTATAATCATCATAAATAGGAGGCAAAGTATCATCAAAGAAAATTTTCTCCTCAATGCTTGGGGGACTAAATAGATCATGAAAACCAGCTTCCCCAAGCTTAGAACTTTCTATATCATTATCAACAATGGTGTTCAAAGCGTTCATACTAATATTACTACCAGCATGCAAATAAGATTCCATAGGTTTTTTAATTTTCGCATCAAACAATCCATGTTTTAAATCAGGAAATAGAATAAGAAGCTCATTCTTGTCCATTATGCCAAACTAGTGTAAACAAGAAACAAAAAGATGCAATTGCAGGATCTAAAGGAAATAGCTTTGAGTACTTACGACGCCGGAAAATAGCTTAGTAGCCGAGGTCCGGAGTGTGAGTACCTTTTACCTTTCCTCCCCGGCAACGGCGCCAGAAAATAGCTTGATGTCTACTTCCCCCTCCTTTTCCTGTAGACATGTTGGGCCTCCAAGAGCAGAGGTTTGTAGAACAGCAGCAAGTTTTCCCTTAAGTGGATCACCCAAGGTTTATCGAACTCAGGGAGGAAGAGGTCAAAGATATCCCTCTCATGCAACCCTGCAACCACAAAGCAAGAAGTCTCTTGTGTCCCCAACACACCTAATAGGTGTACTAGTTCGGCGAAGAGATAGTGAAATACAAGTGGTATGAATATATATGAGCAGTAGCAACGGTGCCAGAAAATAGCTTGCTGGCGTGTAGTTGATGGTAGTATTGCAGCAGTAGTAACGCAGTAAAACAGTAAACAAGCAGCGATAGCAGTATTTAGGAACAAGGCCTAGGGATTACACTTTCACTAGTGGACACTCTCAACATTGATCACATAACAGAATAGATAAATGCATACTCTACACTTTTGTTGGATGATGAACACATTGCGTAGGATTACACGAACCCTCAATGCCGGAGTTAACAAGCTCCACAATTAATGTTCATATTTTAGTAACCTTATAGTGTAAGATAGATCAAAAGACTAAACCAAGTACTAACATAGCATGCACACTGTCACCTTCATGCATATGTAGGAGGCATAGATCACATCAATACTATCATAGCAATAGTTAACTTCGC
Source organism: Lolium multiflorum (assembly GCA_030979885.1). Taxonomy (NCBI): domain Eukaryota; kingdom Viridiplantae; phylum Streptophyta; class Magnoliopsida; order Poales; family Poaceae; genus Lolium; species Lolium multiflorum. The sequence continues at coordinate 228,232,728 of CM061752.1, forward strand.
AATCTACAAGAGATCATGATCATAGCATAAACCAAGTACTAACACGGATGCACACACTGTCACCATTACATCGTGCAGGAGGAATAGAACTACTTTAATAATATTGCTAGAGTAGCACATAGATAAATTGTGATACAAACACATTGCAATCATAAAGAGATATAAATAAGCACCTCACTATGCCATTCAACAGTGAATAAGTATTCTGTGAAATATAGCCTAAGAGACCCACACGGTGCACACACTGTCACCTTTACACACGTGGGACAAGGAGTCTCCGGAGATCACATAAGTAAAACTCACTTGACTAGCATAATGACATCTAGATTACAAGCATCATCATATGAATCTCAATCATGTAAGGCAGCTCATGAGATTATTGTATTGAAGTACATAGGAGAGAGATAAACCACATAGCTACCGGTACAGCCCCGAGCCTCGATGGAGAACTACTCCCTCCTCATGGGAGCAGCAGCGGTGATGAAGATGGCGGTGGAGATGGCAGCGGTGTTGATGGAGAAGCCTTCCGGGGGACTTCCCCCTCCCGCAGCGTGTCGAAGAGACTCCTGTCCCCCAGATCTTGGCCTCGCGATGGCGGCGGCTCTGGAAGGTTTCGTGGGTTTCGTCGAACGTATCAGGGTTTTCGCGACGGAGGCTTTAAATAGGCGAAGAGGCGGCGCAGAGGGTCGAAGGGGTGCCCACACCATAGGGTGGCGCGGGCCCCCCCGACCGCGCCGGCCTAGGGTTTGGTGGGCCTGTGCCCCCTCCCCGGTGGCTCTCGGGTGTTCTGGATGCTTCCGGCAAAATAGGAACCCGGCGTTGATTTCGTCCAATTCCGAGAATATTTCGTTACTAGGATTTCTGAAACCAAAAACAGCAGAAAACAGGAACTGGCACTTCGGCATCTTGTTAATAGGTTAGTTCCAGAAAATGCACGAATATGACATAAAGTGTGCATAAAACATGTAGATAACATCAATAATGTGGCATGGAACATAAGAAATTATCGATACGTCGGAGACGTATGTGAGGGATCATCTTATAATGCTACCGTCGCGATCTAAGCAAAATAAGATGCATAAAAGGATTAACATCACATGCAGTTCATATGTGATATGATATGGCCCTTTTGTCTTTGCGCCTTTGATCTTCATCTCCAAAGCACGGACATGATCTCCATCATCAACGGGCATGATCTCCATCATCGTCGGCGAAGCACCAAGGTCAATGGCGCCGTCTTCATGATTGTCCTCCATGTAGCAACTATTACAACTCCTTTGAAATACTACTCAACATGAAATTTAAAGACAACCATAAGGCTCCTGCCGGTTGCCACAATACAATAATGATCATCTCATACATATTCATCATCACATTATGGCCATATCACATCACCAAACCCTGCAAAAACAAGTTAGATGTTCTCTAATTTGGTTTGCATATTTTACGTGGTTTAGGGTTTTCGAGTAAGATCCAATCTACCTACGAACATGAACCACAACGGTGATACTAGTGTTGTCAATAGAAGAGTAAATTGAATCTTTACTATAGTAGGAGAGACAGACACCCGCAAAGCCACTTATGCAATACAAGTTGCATGTCGAGCGTGGAGCAAATCTCATGAACGCGGTCATGTAAAGTTAGCCCGAGCCGCTTCATCCCACTATGCCACAAAGATGCAAAGTACTCAACTAAAGATAACAAAAGCATCAACGCCCACAAACCATTGTGTTCTACTCGTGCAACCATCTATGCATAGACACGGCTCTGATACCACTGTAGGATAACGTTGCATAGAAAACAAAAATTTTCCTACCGCAAACACGAAATCCAAGCCAAGATGCAATCTAGAAGACGGCAACGAGGGGATTATCGAGTCTCACCCTTGAAGAGATTCCAAAGCCTACAAGATGAGGCTCTTGTTGCTGCGGTAGATGTTCACTTGCCGCTTGCAAAAGCGCGTAGAAGATCTTGATCACGATCGGTTCCGGCGCCACGAACGGGCAGCACCTCCGTACTCGGTCACACGTTCGGTTGTTGATGAAGACGACGTCCACCTCCCCGTTCCAGCGGGCAGCGGAAGTAGTAGCTCCTCTTGAATCCGACAGCACGACGGCGTGGTGTCGGTGGCGGTGGAGAAGTCCGGTGGAGCTTCGCTAAGCTACGCGGGAGATATGGAGGAGAGGGCGGCTAGGGTTTGGGAGGGGGTGGCCGCCCCACTTGGGGGCGGCCAGCTTGTGGTCTTGGGGTGGCCGGCCCCCTCCCTTGGCCCCTCATTATATAGGTGGATCCCCAAGTGTTGGTGTCCAAGTCTTCGAATAAGACCCGAACCAAAAACCTTCCATAAGAGGGGAAACCTAGCCCCTAGGACTCCCACCAAAGGTGGGAGTTCCACCTCCCATATGGGGGTGGCCGGCCCCCTAAGGGGGAGTCCACTTGGGACTCCTCCCCCACTAGGGTTGGCCGGCCATGGAGGTGGAGTCCCATGTGGACTCCACCTTCCTTGGTGGTTTCTTCCGGACTTTTCTAGAACCTTCTAGAACCTTCCATAGAACCTTCCGCGACATTTTATTTCACATAAAATGACATCCTATATATGAATCTTATTCTCCGGACCATTCCGGAACTCCTCGTGATGTCCGGGATCTCATCCGGGACTCCGAACAAATATTCGAACTCCATTCCATATTCAAGTACTACCATTTCAACATCCAACTTTAAGTGTGTCACCCTACGGTTCGTGAACTATGCGGACATGGTTGAGTACTCACTCCGACCAATAACCAATAGCGGGATCTGGAGATCCATAATGGCTCCCACATATTCAACGATGACTTTAGTGATCGAATGAACCATTCACATACAATACCAATTCCCTTTGTCTCGCGATATTTTACTTGTCCGAGGTTTGATCTTCGGTATCACTCTATACCTTGTTCAACCTCGTCTCCTGACAAGTACTCTTTACTCGTACCGTGGTATGTGGTCTCTTATGAACTCATTCATATGCTTGCAAGACATTAGACGACATTCCACCGAGAGGGCCAGAGTATATCTATCCATCATCGGGATGGACAAATCCCACTGTTGATCCATATGCCTCAACTCATACTTTCCGGATACTTAATCCCACCTTTATAGCCACCCATTTACGCAGTGGTGTTTGGTGTAATCAAAGTACCTTTCCGGTATAAGTGATTTACATGATCTCATGGTCATAAGGACTAGGTAACTATGTATCGAAAGCTTATAGCAAATAACTTAATGACGAGATCTTATGCTACGCTTAATTGGGTGTGTCCATTATATCATTCATACAATGACATAACCTTGTTATTAATAACATCCAATGTTCATGATTATGAAACTAATCATCCATTAATCAACAAGCTAGTTTAAGAGGCACACTAGGGACTTCTTGTTTGTCTATATATCACACATGTACTAATGTTTCGGTTAATACAATTATAGCATGATATATAAACATTTATCATAAACATAAAGATATAAATAATAACCACTTTATTATTGCCTCTAGGGCATATCTCCTTCATCGGCGACGCGTGTTTACGAGAGGGAGAGGGTGTCGGCGACGCGTGTTTGCGAGAGAGAGAGAGGGTGTCGGCGACGCGTGTTTGCGAGAGAGAGAGGGTGTCGGCGACGCGTGTTTGCGAGAGAGAGAGAGAGGGTGTCGGTGGACGCGTGTTTGCGAGAGAGGGTGTCGGTTTGCGAGAGAGAGGGTGTCGGTGGAGAGAGGTTGTCGGCACAAACTAAATCCATAAAGCAAATACATATACTAAAAAACCGTAAATACATATACTAAACATTTTTCTAAACTAAACATTTTTCAACCTAAAACTAATCAATTAACTAACTAAACCTAAACTAACTAACTAAACCTAATTAAACTAACTAACTAATTACATAACTAATTACATACATAACTAAACTAACTAATTACATACTAACTAAACTAACTAATTACATTACTAAACTAATTACATTACATACTAATTAGACTAACTAATTACATACTAACTAAACTAACTAATTACATACTAACTAAACTAACTAATTACATTAGATACTAATTAATAACTAATTAACACAATTAAGTATAAAAAAATGAAAAAAAGGCAGGGCGCCCGAGCAGCGCGGCGGCGCCACCTCGGGCTTGCAGACGGCGCGCGCGCCGGAAGCTGAGGCGCCGGCGGCGGCCCGAGGAGACGCGCAGGTGGCGGCCGAGCGCGGCGCGCGCAGAGAGGAGGGCGCAGGCGGCGGCCGAGGCGCGGCGCGAGAGGCGGCAGAGGCACGGCGGCGGCCCGAGAGAAGAGGCGGGGGGAGCGGCGGCCGGAGCCGAGGAGACGGGCGCGGCGCCGGCACCTGGCGGCGCAAAATCGTCTGGGTTGGCCTCCGGCCCGCGGTGGCCCCCCCGCCCGCGGCCCGCCCTCTATACCTCCTTTTGTCGCGGGTGGGGGCTTGACCCGCGACAAAAGGCCTTTGGGGCTGATCCGCGGCACAGCCCATCCAATGGCTCTGGCCGTTTGAATCCAACGGCCTAGAGCCGTTGGATGGGCTGTGCCACGGATCAGCCCATCTATACCTCTTCACCCTTTATTTTTTGTATTTTAAATTAATAAAACTATTATTTCAATAACTTTTGAATGGTAACTCAAATACAAATGTTTTATATATGAATATTGATCAGAAAAAGGTAATGAACATGAATATGACATCCATATACCTATTTGCATCTCGCATCATATGAAACGTTGATAGTCGGGTATGTTTCACCCCTGTGCACCGCCGCCGTGCCACACGTGTCGCGTCCCCGTGCCACGTGTCGCGTCCCGTCGACGCCGTCGTGCGACGTGTGGCCACCGCTTCCACGTGCCTCACCCGCCGACGCCGTCGTGCGACGTGTAGCCACCGCTTCCACGTGCCTCACCCGCCGACGCCGGCGTGCGACGTGTGTAGCCGTGGCTTACACGTGCCATGCCCCGCGTGCGCTATATATAGCGACGAGTGCGGGTGCAACCACACGTCGCCACCGCCTCCTCCGCTCATTCATCTCCGGGATGCCTCCACGTCGTCGAGGGGCGTCCGGTTTCCGTGGCGTTCGAGTGCGTCCGAGCGGTAGGTTCTACGCCGAGATACGCGCCGGTGGCTTCCGCCTCACCCTCGGCACGTACAACACGCCGGAGCTGGCGGCGCGCGCTTACGACGCGGCGGCGTGGCGTTTTCGGCGGCCACGGCGCGACATGAACTTCCCGGATGTTGAATCGCTAGAGGAGGCAGAGTTCCTCGCGCCACCGCCGTGCCTCGTCGACGACGAGGACCGTCGCCGGCACCGCCAGGTGCAGCGCAGGATCGCCATCGCCGAGCACGACGAGCAGTTGATGCGCCAGTGGAGGGCGCAGTTCCCCAACGACGTCGACAACACCGACGCGTTCTTCGCTATCCTTAGGGCACAACGCAGGTCCAACAGGCGCCACCGTCGGGCCGTCGCCAACTTCGAGCTCGAGAACCCGAATACAACTTGGACCGAAGACGACCCTCGGTGGGATGACATTTGGACGGAGACAACCTCCGACGACGACTGAGACTAGACTAGTAATTTATCTATTTTATTGTAATTTCAATAAAGTCGTTGTCGGTTCTATTAGTTTAAATTTAGTTTATAAAGTCGTTGACGGTTGTTTGTTCAATAAAGTGGTTGACACGAAATTTATTACGACTGAACTGAAATTAAAGTACAGAGCTCAACTGAAAATTAAGATACATGGCCAGATTCGAATGTTGGAGCCATTCAATCATAGTCGTGCCTAGCCCTATAATACTCGCCACTGTAGTCATCATAGTCGCCGACGTCATCGTCGCTAGCATCGGGGTCGCGGTTGTCCAACCTCGGCGGGTGAGCACGCGTGGGCTGGGATTGAGGGTAGCGCAGGCGGGGGCCACGATAGGCCAGGACGCTCTGGAGAGTCCGGCCGCGCCACCACATCCGACGGCCGGCCTCGTTGAAGTTCGAAGGAGGCGGGCCGTCCTCCTCGTACCTGGCAACCGCCCTCTCACGCCGATTGATGAAGAAGCTGTCCCAAGTCGGGCTGTAGTCGGGATGCCACTGGGGATTCCTCCGCTGCTCGGCGTGAGCTCGAAATAGTAGTAGTATAGGAGGGACCGGTACGCCTCCGACGCTCAGCAACCACCGGTCGGGACGCGGTAGCCGGGCGGGCAGGGGTAGTTCGAGGCGCAAAGCGCCTCCGCCTCCCGGGGTGTTAGACATACGATGGAAGCCATGGGAGAGAGTGATGAGGTTTGCAGATATGAGTCCAAGCCTACATATATATAGTGGAAAAATGGCGGGAATGCGGGAAGAAAATAGGCGGGAACGAAGTGGCGCGCGAAACTTTCATCCCGGGTGGAGGCTCAAACCGCGACAAAAGACTGGGGGAGGCTTATCTAGGAGGGCCTTTTGTCACGGTTGGTGGCTGCAACCGCGACTAAAGCTGTCGGCAGGATAAGGATGTGTCGGTAACCTTTTGTCACGGTTGGTGGCTGCAACCGCGACTAAAGGTGTCGGCAGGATAAGGACGCGTGGGTGGACGCACTGCTCGATGAGATAAAGCATGTAGCGCACGACGGCCTGTCGAAGGAATAAGACAAAGTAGAAGCGGTGCCGTGCCTATAAAAGGAGCATCGATACGCCTTGCCAAGCAGATCAACAAGCCAAGCACAGTTTCATTCCCATGGATGAAGGAAAGGGTTGGGAAATCTCCCGTGGCGCAGCTTCTCGAAGATGTCGTTGGTGCACACGCCCTACGGCATCTTCGGAAGCTGCTCCTCGGAAAAATTTCCATGCAAGCCCGTGAAAGACTCCGTCTCCTCTAACAGTGTTGGGGAAAGGGTTCTCATTATTACATAAATGTAGAGATTGTCTTGGGAACTATATATGAAGAATACATTATTACATCGCCATCTAGTGTTGTGATCTTCTACGCCGTAGCCATGGAGAATCTTCATCATTTAGCAAGATGCTTGGGTCAATTTTCACCGTGAAGGGCGGAATTTCTTTAAACTTATTATAATCTTCTGACATGTCTGTCTTGTCATCCACTCCCACGATGTTTCTTTTCCCCGAAAGAACTATGTGGCGCTTTGGCTCCTCGGTTGATGTATTCTTTTGTTGATTTCTTTTTCTTGATTTGCTAGACATGTCCTTCACGTAGAAAACTTGAGCCACCTCGCTGGCTAGGACAAAAGGCTCGTCCAGGTACGCAAGATTGTTGGGATCCACTGTTATCATACCGTACTTATCGTCAATATGTATAGCGCTGAGCTTCACCCATTTGCACCGAAACAAAGGGACCTTAAAAGTGGGACCATAGTCAAGTTCCCATATCTCCTCTATGTATCCATAATATGTGGTGGTCTGCCCATTCTCGTCTTTTGCATCGAAGCGCTGTTTTGGTTGGTGCTCTTTTTATCTTGGTCGATCGTGTAAAATGTATTCCCATTTATCTCGTACCCTTGGAATGTACATATGTTTGAAGATGGTAACCTGGCCAACAAGTACAGCTGCTCCACCGCAGATGGGTCATTAATGAGATGTCTTTGCAACCAACTGCCGAAGGTATTCATGTGTTGACGTGTAATCAAGGACTCGGGCTGGCCCGGGTTTATTTCTCGTAAAACATTCTTATGTTTCTCGATGTACGGAGCCACCAAGCTGGAATTGTATAGAACTGTGTAGTGTGCTTGATTGAAAGAAATCTTGTCCCTCCACACCGTTGCTTTCCTTCCTAGTGTGCCTTTTCCAGTCAGCCTCCCCTCATACCGAGATTCAGGAACACCAATCGGCTTAAGGTCAGGAAGAAAGTCAACACAAAACTCAATGACCTCCTCAGTTCCGTAGCCCTTTGAGATACTTCCTTCCGGCCTAGCTCGGTTATGAACATATTTCTTTAAGACTCCCATGAACCTCTCGAAGGGGAACATATTGTGTAGAAATACAGGACCGAGAATTCTAATCTCTTCAACTAGGTGAACGAGGAGGTGCGTCATAATATTGAAGAAGGATGGTGGGAACAACAACTCGAAGCTGACAAGACATTGGACCACATCTTCCTGTAATCCTGACAAAGTTTCTGGATCCATTACCTTCTGAGAAATTGCGTTCAGGAATGCACATATCTTCACAATGGCTAGTCGAACATTTTCTGGTAGAAGTCCCCTCAATGCAATCGGAAGCAATTGTGTCATAAGCACGTGACAGTCATGGGACTTCAGGTTCTGGAATTTTTTCTCCTTCATATTTACTATCCCCTTTATATTCGACGAGAAACCAGACGGAACCTTGATACTGAATAGGGCTTCAAAAAAGATCTCCTTCTCTTGTTTGGTAAGAGCGTAGCTGGCAGGCCCTACAAACTGCCCTGGATGATTGCCGTTTCGTCCTTTATGAAGTTCCTGGTCCTCCCGTGCTTCTGGTGTATCTTTTGTCTTTCCATACACGCCCAGAAAACCTAGAATATTCACACAAAGATTCTTGGTCAGGTGCATCACGTCGATTGCAGAGCGGACTTCCAGGACTTTCCAATATTCTAGCTCCCAGAAAATAGATTTCTTCTTCCACATGGGCGCGTGTCCGTCATCGTCTTTCGGAACAGGTCGACTGCCTGGACCCTTTCCAAAGATAACATTTAAATCCTTGACCATGTCAAATATATCAGCACCACTACGGGGGACAGGCTTCGGACGGCGGTCTGCCTCGCCATCGAAATGCTTGCCTTTTTTCCTTAAGGGATGCTTGCGCGGAAGGAAACGACGATTGAACGGGTACACAACTTTTCTGCTTTTTCCCAAATATTTACTTTCAGTCTCATCTAAACAGTGTGTGCATGCATTGTATCCTTTGTTCGTCTGTCCTGAAATGTTACTGAGAGCAGGCCAATCATTGATGGTTACGAATAGCAACGCTCGTAGGTCAAATTCTTGCTCCGTGTGCTCATCCCACACACGTACACCTGGTTTGGCCCACAACTCCAAAAGTTCATCGACTAATGGCCTTAGGTACACATCAATGTCGTTGCCCGGTTGCTTTGGGCCTTGGATAAGCACTGGCATCATAATGAACTTCCGCTTCATGCACAACCAAGGAGGAAGGTTGTAGATACATAGAGTCACGGGCCAGGTGCTGTGACTGCAGCTCTGCTCCCCAAAAGGATTCATGCCATCTGTACTTAGACCAAAGTATAAGTTCCTTGCCTCACCTGCAAAATCCGGAAACTCTCTCCCGATGTTTCTCCACTGCCGACCATCAGCGGGGTGCCTCAACATCGCGTCTTTCTTACGTTCTTCCATGTGCCATCGCAACAACTTGACATGCTCTTTGTTTCTGAACAAACGTTTCAACCGTGGTATTATTGGAGCATACCACATCACCTTCGCAGGAACCCTCTTCCTGGGTGGCTCGCCCTCAACATCACCAGGGTCATCTTTTCTGATCTTATACCGCAATGCACCACATATCGGACATTTATTCAAATTCTCGTACTTCTCACCGCGGTAGAGGATACAATCATTAATGCATGCATGTATCTTCTGCACATCTAATCCTAGAGGGCAGACAAGCTTCTTTGCTTCATATGTACTGACGGGCAATTCATTATTTCTTGGAAACAGCTTCTTTAATATTATCATCAATTTCTCAAATCCCGAGTCAGTCACACCGACCTCTGCCTTCCATTTCAGCAATTCCAATATGCTACCCAGCTTTCATGCCCATCTTCACAACCTGGGTACAACAATTTGTGGTGGTCCTCTAACATCTTGTCGAACTGCAACCTCTCCTTATCCGTGCCACAGTCTCTTCTTGCATCAGAAATGGCCCGACGAAGATCATCATCAACAGGATCATCTGATGCCTGTTCTTCACCTCCTTCTTCTTCATTGTCGTCCATTGCGGTATCAAAGCATTCAGAGAACATAGATCGGTACTGGTCATCATTATCTTCTTCCTCATCGCCGTCTTCCATCATAACCCCTTCTTCTCCGTGCTTGGTCCAAACATTATAGCTGGACATGAACCCAAACCGAAGCAGGTGGCTCTTAATATCTCTTGAGCAAGAGTAATCCTTCTCGTTCTTACATTTTAGACATGGACAGCACATAAAACCTTGCTTCGACTTGTTGGCCTCGGCCACAAGCAGGAAAGAATTCACGCCCTCTCTGAAAGCGGGAGCACATCGGTTACCGTACATCCATGGATGACTCATCTGCATCATAAGTACAATTATATATGTATCAGATGCAATCACCTTGCTAAAATTAGTATTGTACGGACTATGCATATATATATAGTCGAGAAAATAGTTGCTAACCTTTTAGGATCAAAAAGAGGAGAAATCTTATCAAATAAAACCAAGTGGCATCCCTCTCACAAGCATTCCATCAAACACCTCTTGTGCACATGTAGAAAAAATGAGCTAGCATACACCTCCACCTTCACCACCAAGGAAAAATGAGGTGGGGTGGCTGGTCGCTTTATATATAGGCATGGCCATTACACCCGCGCACAAAAGGTGCCGACGGGAGGCGCAGCCCTGACCCCTTTTGTCGCGCACGGCCCGCGACAAACGGGCGCGACAAAAGGCCCTGCGCGCTCCACATGGTTTCGGGGCGACGTGGCCAGGCCATTTGTCGCGGGTGCAGGCGCGCCCGCGACAAAAGGCTCCCACGGAAGCCCTGTTTTCCACTAGTGTTCTTTTATGTTTCTGGACTGTTCTGTAAGAACCGCGGTTTAATATGAACGGGGTTTTCTCGCAAGAAAAGAGAGAAGGCGGGCGGCGTGGAGGACGGCGACCGGCGAGTGCCGACTGCCGAGTAGGACGCGGCTCTCCCTTTCTCCGGCATCATCCGCCTTTATTTTTACCTGGGCTATCCCGGCATGGAGAGAAAACCGCCTGGCCCTGCTGTGGTTCGAATGGCCCACTACGGCCTAACTAACCAATTTGGCTCGTGGACGGCACCACTGTTTAGTCGACTCTTGCCCTCATTCTCAGAGAAAAAAAAACACTCTTGCCTCAAAAAAATAAAATAAATGCACGGCACCACTCTTTGCTTTGTCAGCTTTGCGGCCGCCATGAATCATGATACACTGCAACAGGCTCTACCGCTCTCCACCACGTGCACAACTGAAAAGATAACTGAATAGAGCAACTACTCACGTCGCCCATGAAAAACTGTGACACTCACATCGCCGACTGATGTGCACGTGAGGTAAAGCTAGCTAAGTTGTGTGCCTATAGACTATAGTTCATGCTGGAACACGGCTCATAATAGCACGTCGTGTCCAGTTCTAGCTGCAGGACTTTGTAATCCTTGATGTACAATGATTTACGTACAATGCTTCTGAGCTGAATATAACTATTTATGGTAATCTACAACCTTCCTCGTTAAAAAAAAGTCATTTGACCGTTTATTTTAGATAAATTTGCTTTTAGACACCGTTATTTTCTGGCATTTTCTAAAAGACACTACTAAATTGTCGCTTTGCTTTTTTTAGATAAAGGAGCATTGCCACAGCCTCTGCATCAATAGATGCACACGGCTTGCTTTATTAAACCATAGCATCAATTGTCGCTTTGCTAAGTACCATTATAAATTTGTGTACCATTTGCTAAAACACACTATGAGAAGTAAAGGAAAGTTGCAGCTTAGGAAAAACAATCATCCAAATTAGAATTAGTTTTATACCCTCAGTTATGCACTTGTGCGGTTTTTCTTCATCGTTCCCATCCCAAATCATGCTCTATGCACTGGACGCGAGGCCCGTGGAATACGAGATGTGGCTGCCGCTGCGTTCGGCTCCTACAGCCACTGCCCAGGGCGCCGGATGGCTTCTCTTGCTGCAACTATTTTCTCTTATGTTGTGTTTGATTGCGCCGAAACTAGGCATGGAATTCGAATTTGGGTCCAATTCCGCGCTTTCTGGCGTTTCGACTGCGCTCGGAATCTTTGCTCGGAAATGGGACGCTCGGAATCCATGTGTAAAGAACGGGCCAACAATTCTAAGCTCGCTCCCTCGGAAATGCACGGAAACGACCGAGCGAAGCGAAGCGGTACATCCTGGCCTCCCTCCTCGCGAGCTCCCACTGGTGGAAAAAAGTCGCTTTTGTCAACTCCAAACTCCGGCGCGGCGCAACCGCGACCAAAGCTGCGCGACTAAAGGCCCCCCTTTAGTCGCGGTTCCTTACGAACCGCGACTAAAGGCCCGTCCACGTGGGCCGCAGGCGAGCGCCAGGGCGGAGGACCTTTAGTCGCGGTTCTTCCGGCCCGCGACTAAAGGCCTCCAGGTTTAGGTTTTAGCCCCCTCCCCTAAATCTGGTTTCTTTTTAATTTGTATTATTTTATTTCTTTTGGGTTTTAATTCTGAAGGAGTTTCACATATTTAGGCCAACCGCGACTAAAGGCCTCCGCAGGGTTTAGGGTTTAGCCCCCCTCCCCCTAAATCTGGTTTCTTTTTAATTTGTATTATTTTATTTCTTTTGGGTTTTAATTTTGAAGGAGTTTCACATATTCTACGGTACTGTATACATACATGCATATGAATGTACAATTTCAAACAAATTTGAAATTAGAACCAAAAAGAATTCAAGAGGAATATACAATATATATTCAATATCGGATCACCATATACAATATATATTCAATATCGGATGACCATATACAATTTTGAACAAGTTAGTTACAAATTCTGGTGCATATAAAGTTCTACGTCATCGTAATAGTGTTCTCCTCTAGGATCGATGACTTCCCTCGCCAACCATCCAGCTAGTTCCTCTTGAAGTGGTCGGAAGCGAGCTTCTGGACTAAGCGTCTTCCGGAGGTTATTCCTCGGGATGTTGTTCTCACACGTCTGGTCCCGCTCATTGCAGTATCTCCGGATCCTCTCACAAACATAGTATCCACATAGATTGGTCCCCGGTGGCTGAGTATCCCCAGTCGTCCGCACTGCCATTTTAAAAGATAGCTCTTTTTTGAATTCACCGACCTTGGTATCTACGAACCGTCTCCAAACCCTACGAGGCAAAGAAAATTAAATAAACAAGAGAGTTATTAATTAGTTACTTGATATTAGGAAATGATGAACGAAATAGGCCGATCGATATAGAGCGCAAATGAATGAAAATAATTACTTTTGCAACATTTTTCTCATGTCGCCCCAAAGCGCCGGATCCATATTCAGAGAGTCGTGGACGAGAACTGAGGAGGTCTGAACTTTAATTACCATAAGAATCCAGTGGAACCTGCGGACACGATACATGCACAATCATGCATAACTCATCGATTAGCCACATACCATGCATGGAGTAAACAAAAGAGAATGTGCTCAAGACAGAAACACTCACCCAAAATGGTAAGGAAATAGAATATCACTTTTCTGTTGCTGTTTTCTAATAAACCGTTCCCATCCCTTCCCATCCCTTCCCGTTCTCTCCAACTCCGGCGCAGCGCCAGCGACTGGAGACCCGGCGGCGGCGCACATCTTCGCCCTCCATCCTTGTCCTCTCCAACTCCGGCAAGGCGCCAGTGACTGGAGACCCGGCGGCGGCGCACATCTCCTCTCCTCCCTTCCCGTCCTCTCCAACTCCGGCGCGGCGCCATCGACTGGAGACAATGCAAGTGTGGAACCATGCTGCTTCCAAATGCAGGCGGTACGGCATGATCACACATGAAGTCTAACACAGCTGTGTCATATACCATAAAAGTAAATGACCAGTTTTGTTTATGTTAGAAACATGAACAAAGTGTCCAGCATTAGCTTGCCTGTTGAATAAAGATATTCGGCCAGGTTGGTTTATATTAGAAACCTGATGCAATGAAGACATTCGGTCGTAATAGATTTCAATCAGTAAATAAGCAACATGAACTCAATAAACTGGGTGTTAGGATTGATCTCCACCGCACCAGAGCCCAACGGCTCTGGCACGACCCCTTGACCCCGTCCGCGCCCTGATCGGGGGCGCCCAACCGCATCTGGTTGGTGGGCCCTGTCGCCCCGTGCTATATATACAGTGGGGCGGTGGCACGTAACGAGGTTGCCCCGAGATGCCACTCGCCCCACTGCACAACCCACCGATTAGGGTTAGTGCAGTGCCGACGGGAAGCTCCGCCGCCACCTCTCTCCCTCAACCTCACGCCGTCATCGTCGCCATCGCCACCATGTCGACTCCGACGGGTTCGTCGTCCCCACAAGGTAAATGCTTACAGTCCCTCTCCTACCCGGCAATGATCTACACTAGTCGATCTAGCACATATAACATTGGTATCAGAGCCTGTTGCTAGTTGTAGATCTTGTCTGTTTTCGGGTAGACAGGAAAATTAAAGAAGTAAACCCTAGTCCCTAGATCGATCCCGAAGCCATAGCTCATACCGTGAGCCAAAGAAAATCGAAACCCTAATAAGTAAAGAAGGGCAAAGAGAGGGGACAAAGCTGCGCCGCCATCTGGCCGCGCCTAACCCAACCACACGGGGCAAAGAAAGCAAAGACCGGCTGCCGCTGGTTTTGGCCGTGGCACCGGCAAAGAAAACCGTGCCGCCACTGAGCCGCCTCGGGCAGCTGCTGCTCAAGCCTGCGCGCCAAGAAGAAAGAAAAAAAGAAAAGGTGGGGCTGCGCGCGCCACCGCCGAAAGAAACCGGCTGCTCGGCAAAGAGAAGCGCCACCACCGCGCCGCTTGACGGCAACGCGCCCACCCTCGGTGCACGCGCCGCCGCCAAGAGGCTGGGGGCGCCGCCGCCCGTCGCAGCTCGCATGGATGCCGAGCTGCTGCCGGCAAGAGGAGCGGGGCGCGGTTGCGTGCTGCTGCTGCCGTGGCCGCCAGAGAGCGCCAGGATCTGGTGGTGGAGGTAATAGAAAAGGGCAAGGGGAGGTGGGGCTGCCGAGCCAGCGCAAGGAGCCGCCGGGCGGCGCCGTCGCCGCCGTCGGCGAGCTGCCAGGGGCGAGCGCTACTCCCCTCCGCGCCGCCAGAGAGAGGGACAGAGAAATGAGAGGGGGAAAAGTGAGCTAGGGTTAGGGTTTGGCCGGTTGGCACCCTTTTTTATACCGCCCGAAAGTGTTGGCCGACCGTCGGATCTAATCCGACGGCCAGGAACGTGCGAAGCTGGCTGGCAGCGTGGTCTCCGCGGCTGGGCCGCGTGGAGGCCGCGGGCGGGCCGAAGAAAGGCCGCATGGGCGCCGCGTTTTGGGCCGCGTTGGCAGGCCGCGTGGGCGCCGCGTCCCTGTGCGCCGCTCGGCCGCGTGGGCGCCGCGTCGGCTGCGTGCCGCTCAGCGCGTAGCGGGCCACGTGGGCCGCGGGCTGCGCTGTACAGTAACAGTCAGTTTTTACTGTTTTATTATTTACAGAGGCATTTAGGCAGTTTTGGGTCATTTGTTTGGCCAAATTTTGTCTAGTTTTTTCTGAATAAATAGGACCAACAAAATAGTTGTTCAGAAATTAAAAAGTAAAGGATATGCCTCTGAAAAGTTAAAAGTTTAAATCCACAGTTTCCGCTGCTTATAGTAAAAGAAGCATTTTTGTCAAGTTTTTTCCTGAGCAAATTGAACCAACGAGATATTTGTTTTAGGAAATTAAAAAGTAACAGAGATGCTTCTGAAAAGTTTAAAGTTTAAAGTTTGACTTCAAAGTTTCCGCTGCAAATAGTTAAGATGCATTTTCAATTTGAAAAATGCAAAAGTGATGATTAAAATTTAAAGGGTTGCTTAAAAGTGATTGTTGAAACAATTATGATATGTCATTTTATGACCAACGTTATTGATGGCATGATCATGTTTTGTTGTAATAACATGTGCAAAAGTGATAATCAAAGTGATTATTGTGACAATTATGGTTCTCGTTATTTTTAGGGATTTCTATTTCGTCTCTGTCCTTAGTTGTACCAGCATCCTTAGTTTTTCCTCGGTTTTCCCAAGCCCTTGTCTGTAACCCGCAGAAAGAGCTCGGACGGAAGGAATCCCGTTTAGTTGACGTTGGTTGGTGCTGGCAAGTGGGGCCGCTGTTGGTGCCCCGCAGTGGACACGTCTCCACTTATCCAGATCATCGTGGGACCCACAACTTGTCCACGTTAGCGCGCCGGACCCACAGCTTACCCAGGTGACCGTTGCAAAATGGGAGCCCGAGCCAGCCCCGCGCCCGTGCCCGTGCCATTGCTTCCCCTTTCTTTCTCCGCGCCCCATTGTTCTTCTTCTCCGCCAGCGGCAGCCCTTCTCCGGCAGGCGGGTGATGTCTAGTTTCTCTTCGACCTCCCGTTCTTCATGGCCGCAGTATGGACCCGTGCCTTTGACAAGATGCCCTGACTGCCCACGCCAGGAGCCTCTGAAGCGGTCGATCTGTAAGACGGACGAGAACGGCAACCGTGGACGTGAGTTCGTTGCATGCGAGAGCTTGCCATATAGAGAGGGGGATAAGGTTAGATCTCGCTCCAATTTCTCTGTTTTCTCTCGATTTTCTTGTTATTCCCTCGAATTTGGGATTTAGGGTTCACGTTGTTGTTTTCAGATCTTGAAGAAATGCAGGCATTTCGAGTGGATCGATGTGTACGTTCAGAGGCTTCAGTTGCAGGAATCAATTGGCGCTATTGGGGGCGCAATTTGGGAGGGGGGACTTGTGTAGAGAATGCGGCGGAGAGAGGAGCCGTTCCGATTATGCCTAATGCTCCCAATGCAGAACTGGTGGAAGTGAAGGGAGAACTGAAGAAAATGAACAAGCAGTTAAGGCAGATCGAGTTGAAGAAGCAAGCTAACCTGATGGCTGGTTTTTTTGTTGTTGTATAATTACGATCGGATTCTTATCATTGCTCACCAGGCGCTAGAAGTTGTTACAAGGGATACCTTACAAATCCATTATTCAGTTACATGTACTTGTAGTTGTTTTCAAAGTTAGTGTGTGCATTCACCGAAATTACCAACTATATTCCCTAAAAGAAAAGGAAAGCTAAAGATAGTTGATAATTGTTAGAGGGGTGACAAATAATGCAATCACCGAAATCCGCAAATATGTATGCCTCGTGTTTATACCAAAATTATACCACTTTTAGGCCGTTTCAAAATACCAATACCATATCCCAAACTATATTCCCTAAAAGAAAAGGACAGCTAAAGATAGTTGATAATTGTTAGAGGGGTGACAAATAATGCAATCACCGAAATCCGCAAATATGTATGCCTCATGTTTATAACAAAATTATACCACTTTTAGGCCATTTCAAAATGGGATCCCTTTCAAAATAGGGTCCCTTCAAAATACCAATACAATATCCCAAACTATATTCCCTAAAAGAAAAGGACAGCTAAAGATAGTTGATAATTGTTAGAGGGGTGACAAATAATGCAATCACCGAAATCCGCAAATATGTATGCCTCATGTTTATAACAAAATTATACCACTTTTAGGCCGTTTCAAAATACCAATACTATATCCCAAACTATATTCCCTAAAAGAAAAGGACAGCTAAAGATAGTTGATAATTGTTAGAGGGGTGACAAATAATGCAATCACGAAATCCGCAAATATGTATGCCTCATATTTATACCAATACTATATCCCAAACTATATTAAGTGGCAAACTCGTTATTGCACATAAATAGAGGGGTGGGCATTCTCCACCGACAGAGAGAGAGGGGTGGCCACGAAGAGAGAGAGAGAGAGAGAGAGAGGTTGCCACGAAGAGACGGATAGGGGTATACTGCCCGTTAGATCAGTGGATCAACGGTTCGTGGAGTCGATCCGTGTGACAACGGCTCAACCAATCAGGATAAGTTTGGGCTTCTCAGAGCATTTGTGACAGTACTTGAGGGCAAAACTGAGTAGTACTAAGAATCCAAGGGCACATAAATAGTAAATAGACTAAGGGATTCAAACAAAAGAATTACAAAATGAAAATGTGTGTTTTGTACAATATAATTCATATTGGGCTACATCAAATTATTTGCAATTCAAATATACATGAGTGTGACAATTATGGCATCATTTAGACAAACTATGTTTTGGGAAAGATGTTTTGCAAAGGGGTTTGGGTGGAAAACCAATCATCTTCATAGCTACACTAGTGATTCTGAGAAGTGGCAATTTGTGGTAAAACTTGATTTATATATGTTTGTTAAGGTTTTCTAGGTGGCAGGTTGCGTAGGAAGACTCCATGAGTAGTTGCCACTATGTTTTTATTTTTTGGATTTTTTTGCGCATGAAATGACTCAATTAGCTATGTTAATCTCATTTGTTGACTCTCTGTTGACCAGCTACTTGAGGGTAAAACTGAGTATATTGCACTTGCCGGTCTAAGTCCTCGAGGGGAAAACTGAGTACAGATAAAATTTCTGTATAAGGCCTGAGGTTATAACCGAGTACACCAAACGTCCCAGGGTTAGACTCGTGTAGCGGTGCACGCTGCAGCCGTGCATAGCGGACGCGTGTTGCGGTACACGCCACCTTCATCTTTATAGAGCCCCTCCTTCTCTCCCTCGACGCACGTTCTCACTGGCTCACTGCAACCGCCTCTCCTGTCCCATCATCTTCTCCACAACCGAAGAAAAACCCCGAAGAAAACCGCCGGCGATGGAGAAGAATGAGATGCCCATTGTCGCACATCAGCCGCCGCCGTCAGGCCCCTGTCGCTGCTTCCAACGTAGCAGCCGGCGCATCGGCCGCCGCCCCGTCCGGCCCCTGTGCTGCTTCCAACGTAGCAGCCGGCGGATCGGCCGCCGCCCCCGTCAGGCCCCCGTCCTGCTTCCAACGTAGCAGCCGGCGGATCGGCCGCCGCCCCCGGGCCCCTGTCGCTGCTTCCAACGTAGCAGCCGGCGCATCGGCCTCCGCCACCGTCCGTCCCCCGTCGCTTGGGACCCGTACGAACCAGTGCAATACGACGCGCCGAGAACCCCTACGACACCAGCATCGTCAACAACGAGCCGGAGGTAACCCTTTGTTCCCTTGTTCTTATCTCATTTCAATCATTTTGTGTTAGATCTAGCGTTATTACGGTTCGTCTGTTCCTAGTTCAATCCTTTTGTGTTAGATCTTGCGTTATTCTGTTCGTCTGTTCCTAGTTCGATCCTTTTGTGTTAGATCTTGCGTTATTAGTGTTTGTGATTTGCTTTTGTTTAAGATTTGTGCCGATGATGATGAATATTTGGGCATAAATTGATTCAGGGTTTGGTCAGTAAACAATTGGTGTGTACAAATTTGTTGTGCATGATCTTTGGTTTGCTGACTCAAATCCTGGATATAAGTGTGTCCAATGTAACTGAGGCTACCTCTTTTTTCGAGCCCATATTATCATGCATGATTTTTTGTTCACTCTCTGTTCCATCATCGTTGCAATTGACTCCGTTTTTTTGCACGATCTTTGGTGCTACGTGACAGATGCAGAGCAGCGACGTCGACAGCGACGACGAGTCCTTCCACACCAAGACTCGCACGTCCTCAGGAGGCTGGTCCGGCCATTACGATGGCCCCTTTGCTCGAGGCATTTACAAGTGCCCCTTCTGCAACAGGAAGCTCCGCGCCACCGACTTCAACTCCCTGTGAACCATGCTGAATCCATTGGCAGATGTGGCGCTAGAGTTGGAAGGACCGTGAACGTGCATGCGTACATGGCCAAACACAAAGCACTTGGGATTCACCTGCGCAACCTCCAAGCGAGTCACACGCGCTACCTGGAGGCGTTGAACGTGCCTACTGCACTCTCTGTATGTGACTGCTCTATCTGTAGAGCAGCTTAAATTCATGTAAAATGTAGCTTATGTTGGATCTATCGGTACTACTTTTGGATCTGTCCTGAATATATCTATGCTATGTTGGTTGTTGTATGCAGCTTATCATATATTTTCTCTCTGGATTTGTGCCCTAGATTTCCTACCTGATTGGGTAAAAACGAAGGCATAAAGAAATGAATGGCATTAAAAAACAGAAGGACAAGCTGCTCTAGATTTGCTACCAATTTGGGCTATCAAATATGAATGAGATCGAGCGAGAGAGAGGAAAAAGGTACATTGAAAACTGCTAATCTGGGCGAAAGAGACAGCCACTCGTGCTCCCGTCCCGGACCCACACGGCTCCACACGCTACGGCCCCACAAACATGGTCTCGTCCTGTCCCACGCGGTCCCTTCCTACCAGCCCCACACGACGCGGTCCCACACGACGCGACCCCACAAACGACACGACCCCACTCGTCAGCACGGAACGGTCAACTTAACGGATTCCGTCCGTCCGAGCTCCTTCTGCGGTTCAGACAAGGGCTTGGGAAAAACTGAGGAAAAACTAAGGAGCTGGGGAAAACTGAGTACAACTAAGGACCCGAGGGCACGAAAATAGAAATCCCTATTTTTTAACCAACGTTATTAATGACATGATCATGATTTGTTGCAATAAGGTGTGCATTTATCTCTATTTTCTGCCCAACGGTGATATAGATTTAATTGCACAAACAGTTGTATGTTCTAATTTTGACCAACGTTGGATTATTTCATGCAATTGTTGTTATGATTTCATTTTGTTGTTGTTTAAAGGAGGGTACTACTTGATAAGTTGCATCAAGGATGTTCCAACCTCAGAGGTAACAACTACACTGAATGAAGAAAGAAGGTCGATTTGTGCTGAGGTGGACTGGGTTCCCCACAGCCGGTCCAGTCAGAAATGACAAGAAAGATGATTCTGCATGGCAGAATAAAAATGGCTAAGTGCCATTTATAAAGAATACAATTGAGAACGCTATTGTGGGCTCAATTGCAAAGTGTGCTTTCGTATGGGAGTATCTTGAAAGAATAAAGAGCCAGTTCACTGGTTCTTCAAAGATATGTGCGACCCAGCTGCTGTAGCAACTGGTGACAGAAAAGTACACATGGACAGGAAGGACATGGAAAGTGTGCCATATGGTGTATTAATGCTTATGTGGGTGTTGTCTGTGTGTAATGTGAATGAAAAGTGTTGTTCGCGTTGGACAAAGAACAAAAGAAATGAACTGATGAATCATCGAAATTATGGCATTGTCGCTTATGCCATATTTCGAGGGGGAGAATAGAAAGACTTGTTAAAAAATGATATTCTTCCTCCATTAGAATTCTCAGACATAGAACAGAACAATGCGTCGATTGCATTAAAGGAAAATTTGTAAAGCAAATTAAAAAGGGTGCAAATCGAAGCACATCAATACTAGAAATAATTCACACCGATATATGTGGACCATTTCCTGTGAAAAGTGTGGATGGCTATGATTCGTTCATAACATTCACGGATGATTACTCCCGATATGGTTATATTTATCCAATAAAAGAAAGAACAGAAGCGTTGGATAAATTTAAAATATTCAAAGCTGAAGTTGAAAATCAGCATAATAAAAGAATAAAGATAGTCAGGTCTGATCGTGGAGGGGAGTACTACGGTCGACATACTCCATATGGCCAAGTCCCTGGACCTTTGCAAGGTTTCTACAGGAGACTGGAATAGTCGCCCAGTACTCGATGCCGGGCGAACCTCAGCGGAATGGGGTAGCTGAAAGGCACAACCATACCCTTATGGATATGGTGTGCAGTATGATGAGCTATTTCACCCTACCATTGGGATTGTGGATTGAGGCGCTAAAAACCGCTATTCTCATTCTAAACAGAGTACCAAGCAAATCGGTGCCCAAAACGCCGTATGAGCTATGGACAGGGAGAGTGCCTTCTCTAAACCACCTGAAAGTGTGGGGGAGCCCTGCTGAGGCCAAAGTATTTAATCCAAACATCGCAAAGTTAGATACCAAAACAGTCAGCTGCCATTTTATTGGCTATCCTGAAAAGTCAAAAGGTTATCGTTTCTACTGCCTAGAGAAATACACAAAGTTTGTGGAAACGATACATGTTGTCTTCTTAGAGGACGAAATGATGAGGGGGAGCATGGTAGCTCGGAAAATTGATCTTGAGGAGAAGAGGGTGCATGCACCTAATCCGATGACTCAGGAGCCATTTTTAGCGCTACCATGTGCACTGTACCGACGATCCCTGCGATTGTGGTGCAAGCGCCTGTTGTAACTCCACCCATGACAACGATGAGTGAAAATTCGGAACCTGTCCGTCAGGAGCCGAATGAACCATTTGTTGAGCATGAAAGGGAGCAACAACAGCCACCTCTAGTGGCAAAAGGATTTACACAAAGAGAAGGGATAGATTACAATGAGACATTTTCTCTGGTCTCATGTAAGTTCAGAATCATCATGGCACTAGTTGCACATTTTGATTTAGAGTTGCATCAAATCGATGTAAAGATGGCATTTCTAAACAGGGATTTAGAAGAAAATATCTACATGAAACAACCCAAGGGTTTTATCATGGAAGGCAAGGAAGAAATGGGATGCCGCCTAAAGAAATCCATTTATGGATTAAAGCAAGCCTCCAGACAGTGGTATCTAAAGTTCAATGAGACAATTAAGAGATTTGGATTTAAAGAAAATATTGAGGACAATTGCGTTTATGCAAAGTTTAAAAGTGGGAAATATATTTTCCTAATCTTGTATGTGGATGATATTCTGCTTGCCAGCAGTGATGTTAGTCTACTGCAAGAGACAAAGAAGTTCTTGTCCTCAAATTTTGATATGAAAGATCTTGGTGAAGCGTCATATGTTTTGGGCATAGAAATTCACCGAGATAGGAACAATGGAGTATTAGGACTATCGCAAAAGGCTTATTTAGAAAAGATTCTAAGTAAGTATAATATGCATAAGTGCAGTGCCACACCTGCCCCTATAGTCAAGGGCGACAGTTTTGGGAAACATCAAAGTCCCCAAAATCAGTTCGAGCTCGATCAAATGAAAGCGGTTCCATATGCTATGGCTATTGGAAGCCTACAGTATGCACAAGTGTGCACTCGCCCTGACTTAGCATTTATCACCGGAGTACTCGGTAGATATCAAGAAAATCCAGGTTTTGAACACTGGAAAATGGTAAAGAAGGCATTGCGTTATGTGAAAGGCACAAAGAACTACATGCTAACATACAGAAGATCTGATTCCCTAGAAATAAGAGGGTATTCAGATGCAGATTTTGCGGGGGATAAAGATGATAGAAAATCCACATCTGGATATGTATTCACCCTCGCAGGGGGAGCTATTTCGTGGAGAAGCTCCAAACAGACGATAGTTGCATCATCCACGATGTATGCAGAATCTATAGCATGTTATGAAGCCACGGGGCAGGCATTATGGTTAAAGAAATTTATACCCGACTTGAAAGTGGTAGATTGTATTGACAAACCACTAAAGATGTACTGCGACAATGAGGCCGCAGTATTTAATGTTCACAACAACAAGTCGAGTACAGCTACGAAACCAATTGAGGTTAAGTATTATGTTGTGAAACACAAGGTCCAGGATCAAACTATAAGTCTCGAGCATATAAGGACAAAAGATATGCTTGCGGATCCGCTAACGAAAGGCTTACCACCCAGCGTGTTCAAGGAGCACGTAGCCGGCATGGGTTTAAGGGAAAGTCTTACCTATCCTGGATCATAAGAGGCCCAAAAGTAAAAGAATTCGTTTCAAAACAGAGAAGTGCATTGTGGCTGTCTGATTCTATCGGCAATAGAGCTGTGACGATGAAACATGCCCTATGTACTGATCCAAAATGAAATGAATAAAATGAAAGAATGAAGTTAAAAGAAAAGTTGAGATCAAGGGGGAGAATGTTAGGATTGATCTCCACCGCACCAGAGCCCAACGGCTCTGGCACGACCCCTTGACCTCGTCCGCTCCCTGATCGGGGGCGCCCAACCGCATCTGGTTGGTGGGCCCCTGTCGCCTGTGCTATATATACAGTGGTGGGAGCGGTGGCACAGGTAACGAGGTTGCCCTGAGATGCCACTCGCCCCACCAGACAACCCACCGATTAGGGTTAGTGCAGTGCCGACGGGAAGCTCCGCCGCCACCTCTCTCCCTCAACCTCACGCCGTCATCGTCGCCATCGCCACCATGTCGACTCCGACGGGTTCGTCGTCCTACAGTGTAAAGGTAAATGCTTACAGTCCCTCTCCTACCCGGCAATGATCTACACTAGTCGATCTAGCACATATAACACTGGGCAGTTCCATTTCAAAAAAATAAACTGGGCAGTAGTCTGTCAAACAAACAGCAGAATGAGTAAACTGGGCAGCAATCTGTCAAACAAACAGGCTATAATCTGTCAAACAAACAGTGGAATGAACCATAGATCAATGGTAAAACCACCATGGTTTGGTTCGTAGCAAAATAAGCTGAAAATTAGCAAGGCTGTGAACAGTTACATTCATTACAAAAAGGTTTAGTCGACGGTGTATGCCGATTGGTTAAGAGAAATTCGGCGTTGAGTAAACCATAGGCATACAATTCTTGCTGCGAGTCCCAGATATGGCTGTATTGAGCTAATTTCCTTCCAAAGTGAACACTTCAATTTCAGCACATCAAGACCTTCTGCGTGTTTTCATACAAGTGAAGCAAAATTGAAAAGGAAGGGCAGAAATCTAGTACAGAGAGGTCACAGCTCATTCCTAAGTGGACTGGTCAGAATGGTTAGAGCTAACATAAGCATGCGTAAAGACCGATGGTGCCATGTAGCAGACTGCTGGCAACAATAAAGAGACAGCACATAACCTAACATGATGTAGCAGTACATGGATCTAATCCAAATTAAAAACATATCTTTACTTGGTTGATATTGTAGGAAGGTACCAAACCAAATGTCTGCAGTCAACATCAGAGGGTCTAATGCACAAAAGCCTGTTTGTACTTCGTTGACTGTTGTATGAAGGTACTAAATATCTGCAGTTAACATCGGAGAAGACTTAAGCGAATTTTCTGAACACACCCTGCACCTACAATGCAGATCGGATGATCAGGCCACATCGTTTGTTTGTATTCGTATCGCTGTTCCACATCAACAAAGTGCAATCCTGAGGGAAGTAAAGGAATGCATTAGCTACACTCTAATGGAAATTTTTGAACTTCAAAGGGCACATATGATGACATTCTATGGTGTTTCACGTACTACAATTAGTAAGAGAGGAAAACAATGGATGGACTGTCTTTTCTGAACTATAGCCCAAAGATTAAAGGTGGACGCAATAAATAAACGCCTAAGTACTACATTCCTAAATCCTTACAAAAGCACCATACTCCGAATGGCCAGGAAGATACAGTTATTGTATGAAACATGAATGTACAGAACGTAGGGAAAAAATCAAAACTGAACTGAATCTACAAAATAGTTCAGTTGACAAAAAATAACACCTATGCATATCATTAAGCATTCCATCAAATGGATTTCATGCATAAAAACAATACTCCAACTGCAGGAAAGAATCAATATAATCCTCAATTCACATATATTTTTACACATTCACACCAATCACCGTCGTCGGAAGAATTACATCCCACAGATAATTCACAATGGCTCTGTGCTAGTCGAGCAGCCACAAATTGAGGAAGCGTTTGCGGAACACTACGAACAGCTCTTCAGCCCACCTGCTGACCGTGACTTCAGCATAAACTTCGAAGCTCTTGGTATCCAGCGGCGTGATCTTGCTTTCCTTGATGCGGAGTTCGAGGAAGAGGAGGTCTGGGCTGCGATCAAGGACACTCCGGGCGACAGGGCTCCCGGGCCAGATGGTTTCACTGGCACTTTTTTGCGAGTTTGCTGGCCGACGATCAAAGAGGATATTATGAATGTTTTCAAATCCGTGAGAGTTGGTCGTGCTCACGGTTTCTCCAAGCTGAACAAAGCCCTTATCACCCTCATGCCTAAGAAGCAAGATGCCTCCTCTATACAAGACTACAGACCCATCAGCCTTGTGCATTGCATTGCAAAGCTCCTCGCCAAAACAATGTCTTGCCGACTGGCCCCTGTTCTACCAACTCTGGTATCACCTAACCAGTCTGCCTTCATCAAGGGAAGGGCAATTCACGATAACTTCATGCTTGTGCAGCAGCTGGCTAAGTCATTCCATGTCGCCAAGGCACCCACCGTCCTTCTTAAGCTGGATATTGCCCGTGCTTTCGATACAGTTTCTTGGCCTTTCATCATAGATCTTTTGCAGCATCTGGGATTTGGGCGCATTTGGATTAACCTCGTATGCCTTCTGCTCTCCACGGCATCCACCCGCATCTTGGTCAACAGTGTCCCCGGCGATGAAATCTATCACCACCGTGGAGTGCGACAGGGTGACCCCTTGTCTCCGATGCTCTTTGTGCTCGTCATGGAGATTTTTCACCTGCTCATTGACCTTGCTGCCCGGATGGGTCTCCTTGCCGCCCTCCCTGGCAGTCGTGGAGCATGTCGTACCTCTCTCTACGCTGACGATACGGTTGTTTTCATCAAGCCAACTGTCGCAGACTACGAGACCATTAAAGACTTGTTGCGGCTGTTTGGAGTGGCAACCGGCCTTCACACGAATATTCTCAAGAGTTCTGCTACTCCCATTCGCTGCAATACTGATGACAGACAGCTTATTGCTCAGCACTTGCTCTGCCCAGTTCTAGACTTCCCAATACCTTATCTTGGAGTCCCCCTCTCCATATGGAAGTTGCGTGCACAGGATCTACAACCTCTGATTGACAAGCTGCATGGCAAGCTGGCAGGATGGCGTGCTGGCCTTCTTTCCAAAGGTGACAGGCTCGTGCTCATCAAATCGGTCTTAGCTGCGACCCCCATCCATACTATGCTTTCTACTGACCTTCCCAAGCCCATTTCCGAAGCCATCATCAAGTGTCAGAGAACATTCTTTTGGGCTAATGGTCGGGATGACGCCACCGGCAGTTGTGCCGTGGCCTGGAGCAATGTCTGCCGTCCGACCGAGTATGGGGGTTTGGGAGTTTTGGATGTGAAGCGCATGAGTTGGGCTCTCCGAGCCAGATGGCTTTGGCTAAGTCGTGTTGATACTTCTAAACCTTGGAGCAACTTTCCCATTAAGAGCAACAAATCCATCACTTCCCTGGTAGAGGCTGCAACCTCTGTTAACATTGGCAACGGCAACAGAGCTCTATTCTGGACTGACAGATGGATAGCCAGACAAAACATTGCTACCATTGCTCCCGAGGTTTTTGAAGGAGATATGCCCTAGAGGCAATAATAAAGTGGTTATTATTTATATCTTTATGTTTATGATAAATGTTTATATATCATGCTATAATTGTATTAACCGAAACATTAGTACATGTGTGATATGTAGACAACAAGAAGTCCCTAGTATGACTCTTAAACTAGCTTGTTGATTAATGGATGATTAGTTTCATAATCATGAACATTGGATGTTATTAATAACAAGGTTATATCATTATATGAATGATGTAATGGACACACCCAATTAAGCGTAGCATAAGATCTCGTTATTAAGTTATTTGCTATAAGCTTTCGATGCATAGTTACCTAGTCCTTATGACCATGAGATCATGTAAATCACTTATACCGGAAAGGTACTTTGATTACACCAAACACCACTGCGTAAATGGGTGGCTATAAAGGTGGGATTAAGTATCCGGAAAGTATGAGTTGAGGCATATGGATCAACAATGTGAGATTTGTCCATCCCAATGACGGATAGATATACTCGGGCCCTCTCGGTGGAATGTCGTCTAATGTCTTGCAAGCATATGAATGAGTTCATAAGAGACCACATACCACGGTACGAGTAAAGAGTACTTGTCAGAGACGAGGTTGAACAAGGTATAGAGTGATACCAAAGATCAAACCTCGGACAAGTAAAATATCGTGTGACAAAGGGAATTGGTATTGTATGTGAATGGTTCATTCGATCACTAAAGTCATCGTTGAATATGTGGGAGCCATTATGGATCTCCAGATCCCGCTATTGGTTATTGGTCGGAGTGAGTACTCAACCATGTCCGCATAGTTCACGAACCGTAGGGTGACACACTTAAAGTTGGATGTTGAAATGGTAGTACTTGAATATGGAATGGAGTTCGAATATTTGTTCGGAGTCCCGGATGAGATCCCGGACATCACGAGGAGTTCCGGAATGGTCCGGAGAATAAGATTCATATATAGGATGTCATTTTATGTGAATTAAAATGGCGCGGAAGGTTCTATGGAAGGTTCTAGAAGGTTCTAGAAAAGTCCGGAAGAAACCACCAAGGGGGACTCCACCTCCATGGCCGGCCAACCCTAGTGGGGGAGGAGTCCCAAGTGGACTCCCCCTTAGGGGGCCGGCCACCCCCCCATATGGGAGGTGGAACTCCCACCTCTAGTGGGAGTCCTAGCTTGGCTAGGTTCCCCCTCCATATGGAAGGTTTTGGTTTCGGGTCTTATTCGAAGACTTGGAGTCCAACACTTGGGGTTCCACCTATATAATGAGGGGCCAAGGGAGGGGGTCGACCACCCCAAAGACCACAAGCTGGTCGCCCCATTGAAGTGGCCGGCCACCCCTCCCAAACCCTAGCCGCCCCTCTCCTCCATATCTTCCGCGTAGCTTTAGCGAAGCTCCGCCGGAGTTCTCCACCGCCACCGACACCACGTCGTGCTGTCGGATTCAAGAGGAGCTACTACTTCCGCTGCCCGCTGGAACGGGAGGTGGACGTCGTCTTCATCAACAACCGAACGTGTGACCGAGTACGGAGGTGCTGCCCGTTCGTGGCGCCGGAACCGATCGTGATAAAGATCTTCTACGCGCTTTTGCAAGCGGCAAGTGAACGTCTACCGCAGCAACAAGAGCCTCCTCTTGTAGGCTTTGGAATCTCTTCAAGGGTGAGACTCGATACCCCCTCGTTGCTACCGTCTAGATTGCATCTTGGCTTGGATTGCGTGTTCGCGGTAGGAAATTTTTGTTTTCTATGCAACGTTATCCTACAGTGGTATCAGAGCCGTGTCTATGCATAGATGGTTGCACGAGTAGAACACAATGGTTTTGTGGGCGTTGATGCTCTTGTTATCTTTAGTTTGAGTACTTTGCATCTTTGTGGCATAGTGGGATGAAGCGGCTCGGACTAACTTTACATGACCGCGTTCATGAGACTTGTTCCTCGTTCGACATGCAACTTGTATTGCATAAGAGGCTTTGCGGGTGTCTGTCTCTCCTACTATAGTGAAGATTCAATTTACTCTTCTATTGAAAACACTAGTTGAATGCCCGTGCTCCGCCACGGCTCCACAAATTTATTCAATTAGTCAAAAAAAACATACGTATGGAACTAATAGACTAAATTGTAACAAGCAAAATTTATGCTACATCAGATATTACATTATTATTAGTTAAGCATCAAATATATGAAATGCTATATGCAACTCATTTTGGTTGTATGATTGGCTAGTTGTAAAATCTAGAGTGAATGGATATTTGGATTTGTGATAGGTAACACCTACTTTTTTGTGATTGCTATTTGTTGCCACGGTCTTCACAATTTAGCTTATTTTTTCTAGATTTCTGAAGCGCACGCAGAGAATTTTTTTGGATTTTGGATAGTGCAAGCCGAGCAACCAGACAATAGTATTTTATTTTGGCTCCTCATTTCTCTCTCATCCCTTTTTGTTACGATAACAAGTTAGTAGAAAATAGAATAACCATAAAATAAAAACAAGACCTTATCTGCCAATACATAACAGTAGACTTCCTATGCATAACCCTGTATAATATAATCTAGAATCTATCTTGTTGCATCTACGAAAGTAATAGCCTCTGATTGGTAACTTTCGAACCAAATATTTTTGAATCTAATCTTCCCAAGAATAAAACTAATGCAAGCTATTGCTTCATCCAATTGCAGCCATTTCCATGATCCCTATTCTATCATGCACACAACTATATATGTAAAAAAAATGCGAGAGTTTACATGGAGCTTTACCAGAAGACTTGAATTCCTGATCCAGCTTTTATAGCGCAGGGAAGGGAAGGGGGCCGAAGCAGCAGGAAGAAGGTGTGTTCATGTCACAACGGCCCAACATGCATCACCGGCATTATGTGCTTTAAGAAACGCGCCAGAACCTCGATAATTGCAGCACGACGAGCAGATCAATCCAATTCCAACCCACCACGAAAACTAACATCACGTTAGAGCCTGAGGGGAGAGGGGGATAGGCAGGAAAAAAAGTGCAAAAAATCTACAACACGTGGAATCAGATATCCTATTCCCGTAAGAGAACAGAAACACCACATTGGAGGAATACATTTTCTACACAAGTTCAACAGTGTCTTGGGTTGTTATTGTGCCTTTGCCGCATATTAGTTCATTGTCGGCTCAAAGGGTTATTTTTCACTACTTCAGTAGTATTGTGAAACAAGAGATCTAATTTACATAGCAATGATGTCCTACCTTCATCATCACCTAGTGTAATATCTTCTGGTTAACAATCCATCCACCTTGGTTGCTTTCATATAAGCAACATCATCTTAGTTGTGTGTATCTACACCGAAATATATAGACCTTGTTGAACAACAACAACCACCAAGCCTTTCAGTCCCAAACAAGTTGGGGTAGGCTAGAGTTGAAACCCATAAGATCTCGAAGCCAAGTATTTTACTATTGAACTGGTGGGTATTTTTCGTTATCTGAAGAATTTTATTAATAACACAGTAAGCAAAAGTATTCCATGGTTGTAGTTATCGGAATGCATGTGTTACACATCAAAAAAGTTAAAACACAACATATATTCAGTAACCCTGAAACAGGGGGGTGCAATTTCATCATCTGATGCAACAAATCATATCTCCGAAGAAATGTAGCCTGCCAAACATGAAGTACGTAACTGTATCAATCGACTACTTTTCTGGAGTGAATTTACGATCTACATTCAAATAAAAATGCATGGCACTACTATTCCAATAAAACTTTGAAGTGAGAATTATATCTATATAAATCCATGCATTGCATCATGGTACAAGTACAAAAATTGCCACAAGATTGAGATAAACTTCACTTTCATACTTGTGGGAAGCAAACTGTTAGACATTAAAAGATCAACTTCTTTCAACAAGAATCATCATACTCCTCTTAGTTCCACGCCCAGTTCAACACATATTGTGGTAATGATAAATAAATCGAGAGGACCTCCCTTTAGAATCTTCATCCATGTACAAAGCACCTATATCGGCAAACTCTAGTAAATAGAAAAACTGTCGGTACAATCAAAAGAATCTACATCACTGAGAGTGGGTAACACTTTTAATTACTTGGTAACAAACAAAACAAACTTGTTTTGTGGGAACTGGAACCATACTATGATGGTTCGCTCTTAATGGCCTAATCAAGTCGTACATGCATATCTGCCTGTTGTTAGCCTGGTATTTGACATTTTTCTGGCTTGATACTTAATATTCTTCCAATGAAAATTTTCCTGTACATTAGTGACAACAAAAAAATTAAACCATGTTCAGCAATTTGCTTAATTACATTTATGTACAGTATGCTTACTTGCATTATTTGGAGGGTATAGAACAACTAAAAATGGCAAAAGTTGACCTCACAATATGAATCTGGAATCTTATAGACATAAGTACATCTAAGTGACAGAAAATCAATAAAATGAACTTGTAATTCTAAATGTAACCATTGATAGTAATATTTACAATCCAACATAATCGGAAGATGATATACTGAAATCTTGTGTTACAGCAATGGAGTTGCTCATGTATGTTCCATATAAGCATTCCATTGAACATAGGCGGTAGGATAGAAGAAGAATCAGTACATATCATGCTCATTACGATGGCGTATGATGATCATGTCTGACTTTGATGGCCCCCACCCACGCTCCAGGGCAGCTGACCCAGCCGTCTTCCTGGCTCCAGCCGTCGTTTGTACTGAACACTATCTCACGCCAGGGCCGTGGTCAACTGCGTGCACTTCAATGGGGAGCAAATGCAGTTCGGCATAAGCAGAGCAGCATGGGTGACTCTCCATGTAGGCCTTAGAAAGAATTTGGATAGTGTAGGACTGTGCCACAACGGGTCTGATGACTTTGAGCGAGCACGATCCATCAACTAAAAGAACAGAAATTGTCCCCACATTAACAGATGTTGGTATCTCAACAAAGAAAAACGCTATTTGACAATAACATATATTTTGGCAAATGCAAAACTTAGAGATAGTAATACCACAGAAATTCGGAAGGGGGGTGAGTTCCATTCGTGATCATTGGTGGCGCTGCGAGGACAACAGTCACAACACCACACTTGAAGTGGAGGACGGCAGTGGTTCATGGCCCAGCACGGCTCCAAAATCATCGGGCGAGATGCGTGCCGAGTGCCGATGCTTGCCTCCCTGATTTCAGCGTTGCCTCCCTGATTTCAGCGTTTGCGGTGGAGGAGTGCGGTAGCGTGCTTCCGATTGAACGGGATCCCGTCGCCTTCGACCTCGGCGCGGAATCAGATTGCGTCGCGGTGGGATTCCAGCGGGAGGCTACCTCTATTCCGGGTAGTGTAGGTCGTGGGACATGGGGACAGGCTCGCGCCTGAAGGTCGACGGACAGCACGGAAGGAGCCCAGTGACCTCCTCATGCGGTCAGCGCTAACGATTCGCCAGTGGCGGCGGAGAAAGGGGGGCTGGAGCCGAGGCGTAAGAAGAACAGGGCGGCACCGTGGCGCGGAGAGGAAGGGACGGCAAAAGAGCACATGTAGAAGGGGTCGTGGCAGGGCGAGGAGGCTTGGGCGCGGGCGGCTAAGCCCTGGGCGACGCAGTAGGCGTCGGTGTGGGCGCGGCTTGCCTGTTGCCTCTTGGTGCGACCATCCGTGCGACCAAATCATTCATTGCTCATCTCATGGTTATCCCTGCTGCAACTCTCTTCGCTGGTTTTTTGCACGAAAAGGAAAATAGAAATACGGCAAACATACTCGCGACTGCATATCGATGCCCATCTCGCATCGCAGCCAGTCAGATCAAAAAATTTGCACCAGACAGCGGAAAGACGGCGGTAGGGGCACGGTATAGGTCGGCAACCTCGAGGCCACAACAAGCATGTCAGCGTCCACACGTCGTACATGATCTAGCTCCATAGCCGTGGCGGCGGCCACAACGATGTACGGCGGTTCTGCAGATGGAGTGATCAATGGCGGCCACCGCAGGTCTTGCCCAGCTGACTCGATTCTCTCTCGTGCATACATTGGCATCTCTCTCAATCCTTTTTTTTCTTGCACTTGCTTGCGGGCGTCCTCGTCATCGATTTGCTTGGCTGCCGCTTGAGATTGCCTCTCGCAAAACGACCTCGGCTCGGCCAGCGACGCAAGGCCGCCAACTCCACCTTACGCGGTGTCTGCATCGTGTATCCCCAAAACAAGGCGGCTGCGGCAGGCCGAGGTCGCGGCTCCGCCCCCCAATTCCAGAAATACCCGCCGCCATAGCCATGTCCACCAGGCCCGGTATGTCTCCGTCGTGCTCATCCTGTGGTTACGAGGAGGAAGACGACGAACATGCGCACTCCCGTCGGGGGTGGGGCGGCGATCGGAGCGGCGCTCCTTCTCTCTAGATGTATGTCGAATCAAGAGGACATACGGGGTACGGCCATACGGGAAGAAGAATGAAATACGGAAGCAATTTGTAGTTTCTTTTCCGACGCGGATGGAAAAACTGGAAGCGCACGATCCTAAATGAAGGGAAGGTCGCACGGATGGTCGCACCAAGAGGCAACAGGAGCCGCGTCCGTCGGGGACGGTGGGTGAGGATTTGACGTGATTTGCGGTTAGTTCCGCGTTTCTGAGAGGTATACGCGGTTGCTGTTAATTAGTTGCTGAATTTTGGGGATAAGAAGCGGGGTGGCATTTTCAGGATAAAGACGTGGGGTATTATTGTCCATCCTAAAAATGTGACACCAGGCATTCACCAGTTTGCTCTTAATAGTAGAGATTAGTATCAACGTTGTAGTTCATGTTCGTAGGTAGATTAGATCTCTCTCGAAAACCCTAAACCACGTAAAATATGCAAACCAAATTAGAGACGTCTAACTTGTTTTTGCAGGGTTTGGTGATGTGATATGGCCATAATGTGATGATGAATATGTATGAGATGATCATTATTGTATTGTGGCAACCGGCAGGAGCCTTATGGTTGTCTTTAAATTTCATGTTGAGTAGTATTTCAAAGTAGTTGTAATAGTTGCTACATGGAGGACAATCATGAAGACGGCGCCATTGACCTTGACGCTACGCCGACGATGATGGAGATCATGCCCGAAGATGATGGAGATCATGTCCGTGCTTTGGAGATGAAGATCAAAGGCGCAAAGACAAAAGGGCCATATCATATCACATATGAATGCATGTGATGTTAATTCTTTTATGCATCTTATTTTGCTTAGATCGACGGTAGCATTATAAGATGATCCCTCACTAAAATCTCAAGATAATAAAGTGTTCATCCTTAGTAGCACCGTTGCCAAGACTTGTCGTTTCGAAGCATCTCGTGATGATCGGGTGTGATAGAATCAACAAGTGCATACAACGGGTGCAAGTTTTGCACATGCGGATACTAAGGTGGCCTTGACGAGCCTAGCATGTAAAGACATGGTCTCGGAACACGTGATACCGAAAGGTAGAGCATGAATCATATGGTTGATATGATGAACACTTTGAGTGTTCGCCATTGAAATCACACCTTGTCTCGTGATGATCGGACATAGGTGCGGTGGATTTGGTTCGTGTGATCACTAAGACAATGCGAGGGATATTGTTTTGAGTGGGAGTTCACCTAGATTTTTAATTATGTTGAATTAAAATTTGAACTCAATTTGTCATAAACTTAGTCTAAACTTTTGCAAATATATGTTGTAGAGATGGCGTCCCCAATCAATTTTAATCAGTTCCTAGAGAAAGAGAAACTTAAGAGCAACGGTAGCAACTTCACCGACTGGTTCCGTCATGTGAGGATCTTCCTCTCCGGCGGAAATCTGCAATATGTGCTTGATGCACCGCTAGGTGACCCTCCTGCAGAAACTGAAACCGATGAAGTAAAACTGTTTACGAGACTCGGAAAATTCGGTACTCTCAAGTTCGGTGTGCCATCCTGTGCAGTCTGGAATCCGATCTTCAAAAACGTTTTGAGCACCACGATCCTCATGAGTTGATGAAAGAGCTGAAAGCTATTTTTGAGACTCATGCGGCCGTGGAATGCTATGAAGCATCGAAACAATTCTTCAGGCATGATGGAAGAAGGCAGCTCCGTTAGTGAGCACATGCTCGCCATGACCGGACATGCGAAGAAACTCGTGACTTGGGAATAGTGATTCCTAACGAGGGATTAATCGTGTCCTTCAATCACTACCACCAAGTTACAAGAACTTTGTGATGAACTACAATATGCAGAACATGAACAAGGAGTTACCTGAACTCTTTGGCATGCTAAAAGCTGCTGAGATTGAGATCAAGAAAGAGCACCAAGTGTTGATGGTCAACAAGACCACCAGTTTCAAGAAACAGGGCAAGTCTAAGGGAAAATTCAAGAAGGATGGCAAGAAAGCTGCCACGCCTCCTATGAAACCTAAGAACGGCCCTAAGCCTGATGCTGAGTGCTATTACTGCAAGGAGAAGGGACACTAGAAGCGTAATTGCTCCAAGTATCTAGCTGATCTGAAGAGCGGCCTTGTCAAGAAGAAGAAAGAAGGTATATCTGATATACATGTTATAGATGTTTATCTCACTGGTTCTCGTTCTAGTACCAGGTATTTGATACGGTTCGGTTGCTCATATACGTAACTCGAAACAGGAACTAAAGAATAAACGAAGACTACTGAAAGATGAAGTGACGATGCGCGTTGGAAATGGATCCAAAGTTGATGTGATCATGTCGGCACACTTCTTCTACATCTACCTTCGGGATTAGTTTTAAGCCTAAATAATTGTTATTTTGTACCGCGTTGAGCATGAACATTATATCTGGATCTTGTTTAATGCAAGACGGTTATTCATTCAAGTCTGAGAATAATGGTTGTTCTATTTTTATGAATAATATCTTTTATGGTCGAGCACCACAAAAGAATGGCTTATTTCTGTTAGATCTCGATAGTAGTGATACGCATATACATAACATTGATGCTAAGCGAATTAAATTGAATGATAATTCTACTTATATGTGGCACTGTCGTCTTGGTCATATTGGAGTGAAACGCATGAAGAAACTCCATACTGATGGATTACTTGAATCACTTGACTTTGAGTCACTTGATAGATGCGAAGCATGTCTGATGGCAAAAATGACAAAGACTCCATTTTCTGGTATGATGGAGCGAGCTACTGACTTATTGGAAATCATACATACCGATGTATGTGGACCAATGAGCGTAGCATCGCGCGATGGTTATCGTTATGTTCTAACCTTCACAGATGATCTGAGTAGATATGGGTATATCTATTTCATGAAACATAAATCCGAAACTTTCGAGAAGTTTAAGGAATTCCAAAGTGAAGTAGAAAATCAACGTAACAAGAAGATCAAATTTCTACGATCTGATCGTGGAGGTGAATATCTGAGTTATGAGTTTGGCATGCATTTAAAGAAATGCGGAATACTTTCACAATTGACACCACCGGGAACACCTCAACGAAACGATGTGTCCGAACGTCCCTATGTAAAAAAGTTACAACCGGACAAGCTAGAACCCAAAGCGGAGAAATGCGTCTTCATAGGATACCCTAAGGAAACTATAGGGTATACTTTCTATCACAAATCCGAAGGCAAAATCTTTGTTGCTAAGAACGGAACCTTTCTTGAGAAAGAATTTCTCACTAAAGAAGTGACTGGAAGAAAAGTAGAACTCGATGAGATTGATGAATCTATACTCGTTGATCGAGTAGCGCAGACCGAAAGTTGTACCGTACCACCTACACCGCAACAGAGGAAGCTAATGATAATGATCATCAAACTTCGAACGAGGAAACTATGAACCTCGCAGATCGACAAGGGAACGTACCACACCCGATTGGTATGATCCTTGTCTAAATGTCATGATTGTGGATAACAATGATGAGGACCCTGCGACGTATGAAGAAGCAATGATGAGCCCAGATTCCAACAAATGGCAAGAAGCCATGAAATCCGAAATGGGATCCATGTATGATAACAAAGTATGGACTTTGGTAGACTAACCTGATAGCCGAAAGGCTGTCGAGAATAAATGGATCTTCAAGAGAAAAACAGATGCTGATGGTAATATTACTGTCTATAAAGCTCGACTTGTCGCAAAGGGTTTCGACAAATTCAAGGAGTTGACTACGATGAGACTTTCACCTGTAGCAAAGCTAAAATCGTGAGGATTTTGTTAGCAATAGCTGCATTTTTCGATTATGAGATTTGGCAGATGGATGTCAAAACGGCGTTCCTTAATGGAGACATTGAGGAAGAGTTGTATATGGTACAACCCAAAGGTTTTGTCGATCATAAAAATGCTGACAAAGTATGCAAACTTCAGCGTTCAATCTATGGACCGAAGCAAGCATCAAGAAGTTGGAACCGACGCTTTGATAAGGTGATCAAAGACTTCGGGTTTATACAATGTCATGGAGAGGCCTGTATTTACAAGAAAGTGAGTGGGAGCTCTGTAGCATTCCTGATATTATATGTAGATGACATATTGTTGATCGGGAATGATATAGAACTATTAAGCAGTGTTAAAGGTTATTTGAATAATAGTTTTTCAATGAAAGACCTTGGTGAAGCATCGTATATATTAGGCATCAAGATTTATAGAGATAGATCAAGACGCCTAATAGGGCTATCACAGAGTACATATCTGGACAAGATTCTAAAGAAGTTTAGAATGGACGAAAGTAAGAAAGGGTTCTTACCTATGTTACCAGGCAAAGTCTTGAGTAAGACTCAAGGACCGGCTACGGCAGAAGAAAGAGAAAGGATGAGTAAAATCCCCTATGCCTCGGCAGGATCTATCATGTATGCCATGCTATGTACTAGACCGGATATAGCACATGCTGTTAGTTTGACTAGCAGATATCAAAGTGATCCAGAATGGAACACTGGACAGCGGTCAAGAATATCCTCGAAGTACTTGAAAGAACTAAGGATATGTTTCTTTGTTATGGAGGTGACCAAGAGCTCGTTGTAAGTGGTTACACCGATGCAAGTTGGAACACTGATCCTGATGACTCTAAGTCACAATGGGTACGTGTTTATATTGAATGGTGCTGCAGAAGTGGGCAAGCTCGAAGCAGGCACGGTGGCGAAGTCTTCAACAGAATCAGTACATAGCGGCTTCAGAGGCTTCATCGAAGCGGTATGGATGAAGAGGTTCATTGTAGAGCTGGTGTGGTTCCTAGTGCATTGGACCCATTAATCATTTACTGTGATAACATGGGTGCCATCGCCAATGCACAAGAGCCAAGGTCACACAAGAGGCTGAAGCATATCAAGCTGCGTTACCACTCGATTCGCGAATACATCGAAGATGGAGAAGTAAAGATTTGCAAAGTACACACTGATCTGAATGTAGCAGATCCGTTGACTAAAGCTTTCCCTAGGGCAAAGCATGACCAACACCAGAATGCCATGGGTGTTAGGTATATTACAATGTAATCTAGATTATTGACTCTAGTGCAAGTGGGAGAGAAGGAGATATGCCCTAGAGGCAATAATAAAGTGGTTATTATTTATATCTTTATGTTTATGATAAATGTTTATATATCATGCTATAATTGTATTAACCGAAACATTAATACATGTGTGATATGTAGACAACAAGAAGTCCCTAGTATGCCTCTTAAACTAGCTTGTTGATTAATGGATGATTAGTTTCATAATCATGAACATTGGATGTTATTAATAACAAGGTTATATCATTATATGAATGATGTAATGGACACACCCAATTAAGCGTAGCATAAGATCTCGTCATTAAGTTATTTGCTATAAGCTTTCGATGCATAGTTACCTAGTCCTTATGACCATGAGATCATGTAAATCACCTATACCGGAAAGGTACTTTGATTACACCAAACACACCGCGTAAATGGGTGGCTATAAAGGTGGGATTAAGTATCCGGAAAGTATGAGTTGAGGCATATGGATCAACAAGTGGGATTTGTCCATCCCGATGACGGATAGATATACTCTCTCGGTGGAATGTCGTCTAATGTCTTGCAAGCATATGAATGAGTTCATAAGAGACCACATACCACGGTACGAGTAAAGAGTACTTGTCAGGAGACGAGGTTGAATAAGGTATAGAGTGATACCAAAGATCAAACCTCGGACAAGTAAAATATCGTGCGACAAAGGGAATTGGTATTGTATGTGAATGGTTCATTCGATCACTAAAGTCATCGTTGAATATGTGGGAGCCATTATGGATCTCCAGATCCCGCTATTGGTTATTGGTCGGAGTGAGTACTCAACCATGTCCGCATAGTTCACGAACCGTAGGGTGACACACTTAAAGTTGGATGTTGAAATGGTAGTACTTGAATATGGAATGGAGTTCGAATATTTGTTCGGAGTCCCGGATGAGATCTCGGACATCACGAGGAGTTCCGGAATGGTCCGGAGAGATTCATATATAGGATGTCATTTTATGTGAATTAAAATGTCGCGGAAGGTTCTATGGAAGGTTCTAGAAGGTTCTAGAAAAGTCCGAAGAAACCACCAAGGAAGGTGGAGTCCACATGGGACTCCACCTCCATGGCCGGCCAACCCTAGTGGAGGAGTGGACTCCCCTTAGGGGGCCGGCCACCCCCCCATATGGGAGGTGGAACTCTGTAATATCCCAGGATTGGGGGTTACAAAAAGAGAGGAAACAGATGTGTGCGTTGCATTCATGCATAGAAAATCCGGAGAATTTTCGCGCTTTTGTTTAAAACCTCCAAAGGGATCGAGGTTTATCTTACGTCGGTGGAATTGAATTAGGTCATCGACGTGAGTGCGTGAATTTCGACATGACCTTTGTTTAACTTTTGCAATTTGGGGAAACAATTTGAAATTCAAATCAAATAGGAATGACACAAATTCAAATAGGGATTTGAATCGGAATTTGAATCTCAAAAAGAATAAGTTACATGTTTACAATATTTAATAATACAACACAGTGATTAAGCATTTCAGGAATTATAAATCAAAAAGTATAATTAAAATAAGAATGTGCAATCAAGAACTAAACATTAAAACATAGCATCCATCTATTGTAACTGTACAACCTTTACAGAATTATTATTTCAATTTACAAAAATTACAAAAGAAAATAATAATAAAAAAGAACCTAAACTAATCTTGCTCTTCTCTAATTCTCCAACGTCTTCTTTTCCTGAAATAAGAAAAAAAAACAACAAAGACAAGAAAAGAACTGTGTTATTATTAAAATGTTTGCCATCATCTTAGATGAGGCATTTTAGTTTTGGAACTCAACTCATGGATATTAGGAATTTGTCCTAATATCCAAACTATGGCCAGAGGG
Source organism: Lolium multiflorum (assembly GCA_030979885.1). NCBI lineage: Eukaryota > Viridiplantae > Streptophyta > Magnoliopsida > Poales > Poaceae > Lolium > Lolium multiflorum. The sequence goes on from CM061752.1 coordinate 228,273,120, forward strand.
ATTATTATCAATTCAAGGCAACAAAGGACTACGGATTATCTTGGATCATCTTGGACAAGTAGGCAACAGGGACAAAGCAACATTGAGTGATCCATTTTGCTTTAGAGAAGGGACAATAGGCAACACTGATATATTTATATTGTAGGCAACAAAGGCAACTAATAAATCCCTCCAACTTAGTCAAGTTCCTAATTAGAAAGGCTACATTAGAATTAAAATGGTTCTCTGCTGGTATTGATTACCAACAGGACCCTAAGGCATCACTTAACCTTATTTAAACCAACACTGTCCTAATTAAGCACCAGCTTAATTAGTTATTCCAGCCAGCAAGTAATTAACAAGAAAGCCATAAATTTAAAGTTCAGCTAAACAATATTAGGTAGCAGTGTTAATCTACTTGGCAGCCACAAAAGAAAGGCTAACACTGGATATCTACAAGCACCAACCGTAACTTGCACTAGGAGGAGAAGCAAACCAAATTTTCAACCTGCACAAGAGGAAGGGCCACTTGCTAGCAGCACTGTCACCACTTGCGTGCTATGTGCTGTCATCAGCATAGACAACTCCCAGCAGTATAAAAGCACATCAGCAGCAGCCGGCCAAACCATTTTCACAAATCAGCCAAACCACAAGGAACCATCTAGCAATCCTTTACACCAGCAAGAATACCAGAATCAAATCATATGTCCGCCAAGAACACCTTGGAAGTATCATATCTTGTTCCACACAAATAAGAGCCAAACAACAACTAGATCTTAGGAAGCAGGCCAAGCAGCAAGGAGGTGCAGGCTAACCGCAAGAAGCAGGCTAGATCAACCTCCAGAAGATCAAGTTTCTCTGCAACAGCAGGTTGAATCAGCAATCTCTTTAATAAAGCATCAAAAGGAGTTTGTTTGGGGAAGTTTTAACATCATTTGATCATAGTTATGATCCAAGCTAGATAAATCACTCCACAGAACTGCCAGCAACACCAATCATGCTAAGTGAATATTTCTTCTGTGCACACTCCCAGGAGGTACCACAGAGTGGGTTTAAGCAGATGGCACATGGGCAAATTTTGCAAGTAATATAATAGGCATGGACCAAATTATAAATCATCAGTTTAAGTTGTGAGAAGTAATTCTCTCAGCTCTGAATAGAAGTGCTATTCACTATCATCACAGAGAATTTTAAAAACCACAAATACTATCTGTTCATATCATCAATTATGCCTCAGCCTTTTGCATCATAGGCAGGGTCAACAAATCAAGAATAACATTTATTCTTATCAGCTTGTAACTAGAAAGAGGTAACACATCTGTGAGGGTAGCATACACATATCCATTCCAACCAGTAACACTGATAAGATGATCCATGGACCATCTCAATCCAGCAACAAAAGCATATCCATAAGCTCACAATCAAGTCATCAAATAAATTATCGATAAGTGAGCAACACCATTCTTATCTTACAGTTTAATCTCTCCACTAGGAGTTAAACAAAGTATCAATCTACCAAAGCAAGTCACATATGTCTTGGATGTGTGCATCATCCAAATAAGGGTACAATTCATGGCAGTAACAAAGCATTACTAGATCAGGCCACAATTCACAGGGAATAATAATTCTTGCCTCCACTACATGGGCATAATTTATTTAGCCTCACTACACACGCATGTATACCACCAGTAGCACAAATGGATCAGTAGTAAGGATGCAGCCAAACACTATAACCATGAACAGAGATGAGAGAGGTTTAGCTCACAGTGCCGTGGCGGAGAAGTGTTAGTCGACGCCGAGGTTGCGTTTGAAGCGCCGTCCATCGGAGTCGAGCACAACAGCTCACAGCCCCATCACCAACACGCCACCAGAATACCACCACTTGAGGAATTAGAGCAGTCGGAAGCATTGGGAGCACGAGCGCCGTGTCAGCGACTGAACCAGCACAAGCCACGGTTAGCCACAGCGCCGTGTGTGAGCACAGGTGGTGTAGAGGTCCGTGGCGAAGTCAAGCCGAGAAGCAGCGGTGGCGGAGGGGGCCGAAATCGGCCGGAGCCATGCCAGGCAGCGGGGCAGCCATGGGAACCAGGCCGTGCGCGCGGGCGCAGTACGGCGCCAGGGAAGGTGCAATGGTAGAGAGTTCCGTGGAGGCGTCAAGACGGGGTGAGGCGGCGCCGGAATCAACCGGCGATAGCCGGGCTCACCGGAGGCGAAGTTAGGGTTTACCAGAGAGGTGCGTTGGGGGCGAGGCCGAGCATCTCAACGGAGAGGAGACGGCATGGGGTATCAAGGCATCGCGTCGGCGGACTGTGGCGGCCGGCGTCGGTACCGGAGACGGCCGACAACCAATCGGAGCGGCGCCCTCGTCGGTGATGATTTGGGGGAAAGCTCGGGAGCGTAGCGGCGAGGGAGAGTTGGAGGAGTAGAAAGGGGAGAGGGCGGCGAAGCCTCGGTTGCGGCGGCGCCGGAGTTGGCCAGCGGCCGGCCGGAGCGACATCAGCGCCATCAGGGAAAGGGGAATCGACTTGGAGCGCTCGAGGGTTTGCGTCGCGTGTGTGCGTGACTGAGAGACTAGAAGAGAGAGTGGAGGGTTTGGGTCGGTTTGGGTTGACCCCAAACTAGGCCAAGCCAGACCAGGCTTCTTGGGCCGATTGGCCCAGCAGCCTCATGGTCCACAGCCCAAATAACATTTTAATGTAATTCTTTTAGGAAATTCTTTTGAATAAAATCAATACTAGAAATCAAATGAAGTAATATTATTTGGCAATAGAAAATCTTAAATACAAAAGAACCATAATGTGAATTTTCCTCTAAATTTTAGAAAACCAATTTTACTCTTAAGCCATTAAGACCTAAATACTTAAAATATAATTTTATTGTTGCTATGTTTCACCTCAAGAAAATAGTAAATATTACTCTGTATTAAAATACCACAATTGTTCCATATGGTCATGTTTAATCATATGAGAATCTTAATCGATCATTACTTCAACTATTAATTAAAACCCTAAACCCTAATAGTATTTATCATATTTTATTCTTTTAAAAATAATATAATGTTAAACTCATTATTATTCATATTTAAAAGTTATTAATGATTTCAAACCTATTACCAATTCTTATTTAAGAATTGTATCACAAATTAGAAACCTAGTTTTTATGTAAGTAAGAACTTTGGTCCCATTATTTTATGGGATCATTCCATATTAGAACCAACTCCAAAACCCTAGTTGTTTATCTCATATAATTATATGAATTTCACCTAGACTCATAGAACCCTACTTAACAACAAATGAATCCATGTTTGTGAGCTACTAAAATAAAACCAATTCACATGTGATCATTATTTCATGTCTCTGCTTTCGAATTAAACCTATATGATCCACTAGTGTCACTTAGGAGCAAACCCTAGCTTGATAATATGTTAGCACCATGGATCATCAATCCTAAATACCACACCATTAGGATCAACCTCAACCATCAAACCCTAGTAAAACCATAATGATGAACCCTAGTACCAATCTTGGTAGTAATACACATCACATGCTCCTATTCCACTGAACCCTATTCAGGAAGTGATAAACCCTCTAGTTTAGAAGCCATTAATCATTACTTAGTGAAGCAAATGTGAAGCCATCGTAACCCTAACTTATAGCAACACTTTGACCATCATTCTTTAATATGTTACCCATAATCAACCATAGTAATAAACCTACTAATACTTGCTACATATGGGCCAATTCTGTTTAAGAACCCAACTAGTTCCTATTAGAGAACTAAATGAATCTAATAAGTAAACCCTATAAGCCATAGCTCCTAATTATAGTAGTTCTTGTTCTTATTTAACCTGTTCTTCAAAAGTTATTCTTTTGAAGTACAAATGTCAATCAAACCTTAGAAGCCTAATCCTTCTTTTAAATACTCATTATTTCTTAAACAACATATTCTTCAAAAGTTAATCTTTTGAGGTATAGTATAAGTAATCATCAACCATGTTCGGTAGAACTTAAAATTGACAACTGTTCCTTACATATTATTCCATCACTATTCTGTATGTGTATGATTGTTATGATGTCTTATATCACTTGGTTATGATGCTAATATAACCAAACCCTAGTAAGAACCTTGTTTGAGAATCATTCTAAAAGTGCAACCAACCCTAAAGAAATCTTTACAACTCATACATCCTAAATCATCGAGGTTAGGTTACGTTCGGGACGATTGCATCTCATATTATGCATTATAGCATCTTTGTCAGTTCTTTAAACATTGTCCTTACCGGACGATGATGCTATTTCAGAATTTGGAGTTATTACGTATCGAAGACCTTGTCTGCATAATCTTGCAGTCAAGAAAGGCAAGTTCATCACTTGCTCATGTCATTTGAGTATCTTTATCAAATTACTTGCAAAGTACTATGATTATCACTATTGCATAAAAACCAAAACCACTATTTTCATAACTATGAATATGACTATGTGGTGGGCAATGGAACCATGGATTGTGTTGATATGGTGGAGGTTCCATTGCAAGGGTTTATATCCATCTAGGATTAAACAACAAATGTCGCCGTTCTTGTGCCGTAATACCCGTGTTAACCATAAGATCTGGAGTGGGACGGAATAGTCAATTGTATTTCCACCTCTTGTACATCAACGGATGCGCTTTACCGTATACCCTTGATCCACCCTTGATCCAAGAGAGGACAAGTGGTAGGGTGGGGGTCCCGATGAAGTCCCCACGGTTATTGCGGTCTATGATGGGTTGCAGCCGGCGAAGGAGTTCATGGTAGAGACCTGAACTGTTGTCGTGGTCGGGGGCCGTCCTTAATTGGTATAAGAGCACCGGCGAGGACCCAGGGTCGGAGTTTGCAGCAAAGGGTGGGTGTATGAGGTAGCGGAGGAATACGATTGGCTATGACCTTATACCGGGCCTCACACCAAAGGAAGTGTGGACGAGAACTATAGACTCGGTTGGCACCAAGGTTAAGATCTCTTATGGGTAAAGCAACACACCTCTGCAGAGTGTAAAGAATCGTGACTGTCACTCCCGTTCGGGATATGGAACGCGAACGCGCGGAAAGGAGCTCCATGAAGTTCTAGTAAACCGGTGAAGGCTGACGGACATAGTTCTTCGAATAAAAGCAACCTTTTGAAGAAATGGTTATGAAAACCTGCATTGGTATTAGACTTTCTGGTCTAATGTCGTAGCTAGTGCATTAAACACCTCTTTCCTATAATGAACTTGTTGAGTACGCTCGTACTCATCCCACTCTTAAATCCCCTGCTTAGATATGAAGGCATCAAAGAAGGATCTACAGTGCAACTCGAAGACTGAGGAGTCCACAACTACTTCAAGAGACAGGACACTGTCAGAGGAGTCATATACCACATCCATCAAGGAGAAAACCTAGTTTAGCCATAGAAAGGAACTAGCTTCCTAAACCTAACTCCTATTTAGTTAGAGTCTATTCTTAGCCTCTGTAGTTAGTGAAATACTCTACAAATAGAGTTCGTGATAAGACTAGACTACGAGTCGTTCTTTTGGAGTTTATTTGCAGTTTTACCTCATTGTAAAGTAGGAGGTCATGATGATCTTATGTAACAGAGTCGATGTTGTAATTCTATAGACATGCCTTGGACCCGCATATGTTTCGTTGTACCACTCTGAGCGATATAATACTTGTGGAACGGTGTTTCATTGGTGTTATATCAGACTTGCATACTACACCATGCAGTGGTATGCCGGGTCACCACAGTTGGTATCAGAGCAAATGCTTTGACCCTAGGATTAAAACCCTTTAAAAGGAGACCTATAGGATTGGTAGTGTCTATAGGAAGTGTCCTAGGTAAACCAAATACTTTTTATGACTTGAGATGGATATTCACTTGAGAATAATCCTGACACACTTGAGTCAACATTTCTTAGCTAGCTTACCCAGATAAAATAAAGTTAGTTAGCTAATCCCAAACATATAGTACACCATGAAGTCCTTAAACAATAAATGAGTAGACCCCAGTTGGTATACAATACATGGTAGTCCAAAGAGAGGATACAACCATAAGGAAGATATCCTATTGGAAGATGTGTACCAACACAGGTTATGGTTAAGTAAGAGTTATCCAGAACTGTAATAGGAGTTATATCAAGTGATGAAGTTAATTAAGATATCCTAATAAAAGATGTAGACCCAGATAAGTAATGAGTAAGTAAAATTATCTAAATATGTGAAACCACTGATAGTAAGTGATAAAAACAACTGATATGAGGTAGTATAGACCATGATGAGTCAATCATGGGAGATAAGGAAGAGTGATAGGAATAATATATATCTACCTACATGGTAGAGTTGCTAATCATATATGATTCACTTGAGAGTCATTATGTGATGAAGTAGAACATCTAAAGTATTTAGGAGGAGTACAATAAGAAGCCAAGTGCTAAACAAATAGTGCAAGAATTGTGTTCCAAAATAATAAGAAGTGTGCCAAGCACATCATGACCATAGTTTTACAATAGAAACACTTGGAAGTATAGGAGCTATAGTCCAATAGTTATGTGTTTAGAATAACTATGCTAGAATCTAGATATACCATATGAAGTAGTCCTCAACATAATAAAAGCTAAGTTAGTAATTCCAAAGAAAATTAGGTTAACCTTAACTATTCTAGACCACCTTGTTTCAAGTTATCTTATTGCAATTGTGCAATTAAGGTAAAGGTTGAGACAAATAGTAGACTTCCATATATTCGTGCTAAGTATCACGATACAAACTTATCTTATGTGGTGTTATATACTACACATCTCAGCCTGATGTTTAGAGATGTCTTACTCAACTATTTTATTCAGGCCTATGATGATGTGTATTATAAGCACAAAGCTGAATCTTCTTGGATTTTTATTGGATTTTCATTGATTGACTAGATCTGTGCATAAAGTTTGACCTTGGTGTGCAAATGCATGTTGCATCATTGAGTTCTTTCTTGATGTTACAGGTCTAGAGGGTAAATGGGATCGCGTGAGGGAGAGACGAGTTACCAACCAACTGAGGAAATAGTAACGACTCATGAAGAGAGGGAGGCAAAAGAAGGTCAGGAAAGAGAAGCTAAGCGGATGGAAGAGGCATTATCCGCCACTAGATCGTCAACATCAACCCCTGTCCTGCTTGAGCAAGAATTCTTTGAGTACATGGAAAGGATGGCTGAGGATAGAGCAGCAAACTTAGCACAACAAAATGAGTTTTTCAGTCGTTTGATACGTGAGAATAATGGTGGTATCAGAAATGGAGGGCCAAAAGGAGTGAGTCTTACGGAATTCCTACAAACCAATCCACTGACTTTTGCTACCGCACCAGAACCTATGGATGCGGATGATTGGTTGAGGGACACTGAGCGGAAATTAAATACAGTTCGGTGTAATGATGAAGAGAAGGTTAGATATGCCACCTATCTACTATCAGGACTAGCAGCGTTATGGTGGGATAACATGATTCTAATTCAACCTTCGGGACATGTTTTCACGTGGGACGAGTTTAAGAAGAAGTTCCGAGAAGCCCAGGTTCCTGAAAGTATCATGGAACTAAAGAGAAGAGAGTTCGAGACCTTGAAACAGAATGACTTGTCAGTATGGAAATATCTAGTAGAGTTTGATCGTTTATCACGTTATGCAACAGAGGATGTGAACACAGAGGAGAAAAGGATAAAAAGGTTCTTAAAAGGGATGAATCCATTCCTGAAAATGCAGTTGAATCTAACCAAATGCACAAGGTTCCACGAGCTAGTGGATACTGCAATTACTTTGGAGGATGATTATGAAGAAGTGCAGAATGAAAGAAAACGGAAGGCAAGGTTGGAACCACAACCAATTCAGATACAACAAACTCAGTCAGAGATGAATTTCCAAACTAGAGATGAGACAATCACACCGTTTTATAGTCAAGTTCGATGCCATAACTGTGCAAGAAAAGGTCACTATGCCAAGGATTGCACGCAACAGGATATTACCTGTTTTGGATGTGGACAACTAGGTCATAGGAAATCAGAATGCCCGGATCCATATCTGGTACGAAGATCTAATGAAGCAATGAACCAATTTTCAAACCACCGGGGGAGCTCATCATCTAAGAAGTTCGAACAAGGAAGTGGATGGAGCACAAGGACGGATGCATAGGACTTTGACCATACTTATTCTGACCCAATCAGTATGTTGAAACAACTTCTCCATTTAGCATAATATTAGTTGCAGAATAATATCTTTAGATTACTCAAGCTTTCATGGGCAACACACTTGTCCTGCGTAAAGTTGGAATAAACATAGTTGCATAACCAACTAACTTATCGTACTGGTATTCACAGCCATGTGGGTACACAATCAATCCAAATAGGATACCCTAGAAAAGTACAATAGAAAGCCAAGAAAAAGACATATAGCCTAACCAAGGAGCTAGTTGATTGGGGAAGATGAGCTTAACAACCATTAGGACATCCCTAAGGGGGAGAGCGAGGGATCAGTTGGATGCAATATGAATCAATACTTTGAGCAAGATAGTTGATGAAGGTCTGAACTGAGAGAAAGTTCGATCTTATTTTCATAAGATTATCGAACACTACTTTCAGAAGGATGTCAGAAGAAGGTTTATACCTCGAGGAAGTAAGAAGTGGACTATAACTTGAGAAAGTGAGTAATACTCAAGTATGAAAGCTCAAGTAAGACATAACCTAATGGATTCCAGGAAGAATCTGGACAAGGGATATATTCAATTATATCTAGTGAGATCACCACGGAGTTTGAGAGAAGTCGTAGTCTGCATAAGTCAGATCCACACTCCGAAACGTGAGAGAATTCAAACTTCGAGGACGAAGTTTAGTTTAAGGGGAGAGACTGTAATATCCTAGGATTGGGGTTACAAAAAGAGAGGAAATGATGTGTGCGTTGCATTCATGCATAGAAAATCCGGGGAATTTTCGCGCTTTTGTTTAAAACCTCCAAAGGGATCGAGGTTTATCTTACATCGGTGGAATTGAATTAGGTCATCGACGTGAGTGCGTGAATTTCGACATGACCTTTGTTTAACTTTTGCAATTTGGGGAAACAATTTGAAATTCAAATCAAATAGGAATGACACAAATTCAAATAGGGATTTGAATCGGAATTTGAATCTCAAAAAGAATAAGTTACATGTTTACAATATTTAATAATACAACACAGTGATTAAGCATTTCAGGAATTATAAATCAAAAAGTATAATTAAAATAAGAATGTGCAATCAAGAACTAAACATTAAAACATAGCATCCATCTATTGTAACTATACAACCTTTACAGAATTATTATTTCAATTTACAAAAATTACAAAAGAAAATAATAATAAAAAAGAACCTAAACTAATCTTGCTCTTCTCCAATTCTCCAACGTCTTCTTTTCCTGAAATAAGAAAAAAAAACAACAAAGACAAGAAAAGAACTGTGTTATTATTAAAATGTTTGCCATCATCTTAGATGAGGCATTTTAGTTTTGGAACTCAACTCATGGATATTAGGAATTTGTCCTAATATCCAAACTATGGCCAGAGGGATTATTATCAATTCAAGGCAACAAAGGACTACGGATTATCTTGGATCATCTTGGACAAGTAGGCAACAGGGACAAAGCAACATTGAGTGATCCATTTTGCTTTAGAGAAGGGACAATAGGCAACACTGATATATTTATATTGTAGGCAACAAAGGCAACTAATAAATCCCTCCAACTTAGTCAAGTTCCTAATTAGAAAGGCTACATTAGAATTAAAATGGTTCTCTGCTGGTATTGATTACCAACAGGACCCTAAGGCATCACTTAACCTTATTTAAACCAACACTGTCCTAATTAAGCACCAGCTTAATTAGTTATTCCAGCCAGCAAGTAATTAACAAGAAAGCCATAAATTTAAAGTTCAGCTAAACAATATTAGGTAGCAGTGTTAATCTACTTGGCAGCCACAAAAGAAAGGCCAACACTGGATATCTACAAGCACCAACCGTAACTTGCACTAGGAGGAGAAGCAAACCAAATTTTCAACCTGCACAAGAGGAAGGGCCACTTGCTAGCAGCACTGTCACCACTTGCGTGCTATGTGCTGTCATCAGCATAGACAACTCCCAGCAGTATAAAAGCACATCAGCAGCAGCCGGCCAAACCATTTTCACAAATCAGCCAAACCACAAGGAACCATCTAGCAATCCTTTACACCAGCAAGAATACCAGAATCAAATTATATGTCCGCCAAGAACACCTTGGAAGTATCATATCTTGTTCCACACAAATAAGAGCCAAACAACAACTAGATCTTAGGAAGCAGGCCAAGCAGCAAGGAGGTGCAGGCTAACCGCAAGAAGCAGGCTAGATCAACCTCCAGAAGATCAAGTTTCTCTGCAACAGCAGGTTGAATCAGCAATCTCTTTAATAAAGCATCAAAAGGAGTTTGTTTGGGGAAGTTTTAACATCATTTGATCATAGTTATGATCCAAGCCAGATAAATCACTCCACAGAACTGCCAGCAACACCAATCATGCTAAGTGAATATTTCTTCTGTGCACACTCCCAGGAGGTACCACAGAGTGGGTTTAAGCAGATGGCACATGGGCAAATTTTGCAAGTAATATAATAGGCATGGACCAAATTATAAATCATCAGTTTAAGTTGTGAGAAGTAATTCTCTCAGCTCTGAATAGAAGTGCTATTCACTATCATCACAGAGAATTTTAAAGACCACAAATACTATCTGTTCATATCATCAATTATGCCTCAGCCTTTTGCATCATAGGCAGGGTCAACAAATCAAGAATAACATTTATTCTTATCAGCTTGTAACTAGAAAGAGGTAACACATCTGTGAGGGTAGCATACACATATCCATTCCAACCAGTAACACTGATAAGATGATCCATGGACCATCTCAATCCAGCAACAAAAGCATATCCATAAGCTCACAATCAAGTCATCAAATAAATTATCGATAAGTGAGCAACACCATTCTTATCTTACAGTTTAATCTCTCCACTAGGAGTTAAACAAAGTATCAATCTACCAAAGCAAGTCACATATGTCTTGGATGTGTGCATCATCCAAATAAGGGTACAATTCATGGCAGTAACAAAGCATTACTAGATCAGGCCACAATTCACAGGGAATAATAATTCTTGCCTCCACTACATGGGCATAATTTATTTAGCCTCACTACACACGCATGTATACCACCAGTAGCACAAATGGATCAGTAGTAAGGATGCAGCCAACCACTATAACCATGAACAGAGATGAGAGAGGTTTAGCTCACAGTGCCGTGGCGGAGAAGTGTTAGTCGACGCCGAGGTTGCGTTTGAAGCGCCGTCCATCGGAGTCGAGCACAACAGCTCATAGCCCCATCACCAACACGCCACCAGAATACCACCACTTGAGGAATTAGAGCAGTCGGAAGCATGGGAGCACGAGCGCCGTGTCAGCGACTGAACCAGCACAAGCCACGGTTAGCCACAGCGCCGTGTGTGAGCACAGGTGGTGTAGAGGTCCGTGGCGAAGTCAAGCCGAGAAGCAGCGACGACGGAGGGGGCCGAAATCGGCCGGAGCCATGCCAGGCAGCGGGGCAGCCATGGGAACCAGGCCGTGCGCGCGGGCGCAGTACGGCGCCAGGGAAGGTGCAATGGTAGAGAGTTCCGTGGAGGCGTCAAGACGGGGTGAGGCGGCGCCGGAATCAACCGGCGATAGCCGGGCTCACCGGAGGCGAAGTTAGGGTTTACCAGAGAGGTGCGTTGGGGGCGCGGCCGAGCATCTCAACGGAGAGGAGACGGCATGGGGTATCAAGGCATCGCGTCGGCGGACTGTGGCGGCCGGCGTCGGTACCGGAGATGGCCGACAACCAATCGGAGCGGCGCCCTCGTCGGTGATGATTTGGGGGAAAGCTCGGGAGCGTAGCGGCGAGGGAGAGTTGGAGGAGTAGAAAGGGGAGAGGGTGGTGAAGCCTCGGTTGCGGCGGCACCGGAGTTGGCCAGCGGCCGGCCGGAGCGACATCAGCGCCATCAGGGAAAGGGGAATCGACTTGGAGCGCTCGAGGGTTTGCGTCGCGTGTGTGCGTGACTGAGAGACTAGAAGAGAGAGTGGAGGGTTTGGGTCGGTTTGGGTTGACCCCAAACTAGGCCAAGCCAGACCAGGCTTCTTGGGCCGATTGGCCCAGCAGCCTCATGGTCCACAGCCCAAATAACATTTTAATGTAATTCTTTTAGGAAATTCTTTTGAATAAAATCAATACTAGAAATCAAATGAAGTAATATTATTTGGCAACAGAAAATCTTAAATACAAAAGAACCATAATGTGAATTTTCCTCTAAATTTTAGAAAACCAATTTTACTCTTAAGCCATTAAGACCTAAATACTTAAAATATAATTTTATTGTTGCTATGTTTCACCTCAAGAAAATAGTAAATATTACTCTGTATTAAAATACCACAATTGTTCCATATGGTCATGTTTAATCATATGAGAATCTTAATCGATCATTACTTAAACTATTAATTAAAACCCTAAACCCTAATAGTATTTATCATATTTTATTCTTTTAAAAATAATATAATGGTAAACTCATTATTATTCATATTTCAAAGTTATTAATGATTTCAAACCTATTACCAATTCTTATTTAAGAATTGTATCACAAATTAGAAACCTAGTTTTTATATAAGTAAGAACTTTGGTCCCATTATTTTATGGGATCATTCCATATTAGAACCAACTCCAAAACCCTAGTTGTTTATCTCATATAATTATATGAATTTCACCTAGACTCATAGAACCCTACTTAACAACAAATGAATCCATGTTTGTGAGCTACTAAAATAAAACCAATTCACATGTGATCATTATTTCATGTCTCTGCTTTCGAATTAAACCTATATGATCCACTAGTGTCACTTAGGAGCAAACCCTAGCTTGATAATATGTTAGCACCATGGATCATCAATCCTAAATACCACACCATTAGGATCAACCTCAACCATCAAACCCTAGTAAAACCATAATGATGAACCCTAGTACCAATCTTGGTAGTAATACACATCACATGCTCCTATTCCACTGAACCCTATTCAGGAAGTGATAAACCCTCTAGTTTAGAAGCCATTAATCATTACTTAGTGAAGCAAATGTGAAGCCATCGTAACCCTAACTTATAGCAACACTTTGACCATCATTCTTTAATATGTTACCCATAATCAACCATAGTAATAAACCTACTAATACTTGCTACATATGGGCCAATTCTGTTTAAGAACCCAACTAGTTCCTATTAGAGAACTAAATGAATCTAATAAGTAAACCCTAGAAGCCATAGCTCCTAATTATAGTAGTTCTTGTTCTTATTTAACCTGTTCTTCAAAAGTTATTCTTTTGAAGTACAAATGTCAATCAAACCTTAGAAGCCTAATCCTTCTTTTAAATACTCATTATTTCTTAAACAACATATTCTTCAAAAGTTAATCTTTTGAGGTATAGTATAAGTAATCATCAACCATGTTCGGTAGAACTTAAAATTGACAACTGTTCCTTACATATTATTCCATCACTATTCTGTATGTGTATGATTGTTATGATGTCTTATATCACTTGGTTATGATGCTAATATAACCAAACCCTAATAAGAACCTTGTTTGAGAATCATTCTAAAAGTGCAACCAACCCTAAAGAAATCTTTACAACTCATACATCCTAAATCATCGAGGTTAGGTTACGCGGGACGATTGCATCTCATATTATGCATTATAGCATCTTTGTCAGTTCTTTAAACATTGTCCTTACCGGACGATGATGCTATTTTAGAATTTGGAGTTATTACGTATCGAAGACCTTGTCTGCATAATCTTGCAGTCAAGAAAGGCAAGTTCATCACTTGCTCATGTCATTTGAGTATCTTTATCAAATTACTTGCAAAGTACTATGATTATCACTATTGCATAAAAACCAAAACCACTATTTTCATAACTATGAATATGACTATGTGGTGGGCAATGGAACCATGGATTGTGTTGATATGGTGGAGGTTCCATTGCAAGGGTTTATATCCATCTAGGATTAAACAACAAATGTCGTGAATTCTTGTGCCGTAATACCCGTGTTAACCATAAGATCCGGAGTGGGACGGAATAGTCAATTGTATTTCCACCTCTTGTACATCAACGGATGCGCTTTACCGTAGACCCTTGATCCAAGAGAGGACAAGTGGTACCCTTGATCCAAGAGAGGACAAGTGGTAGGGTGGGGGTCCCGATGAAGTCCCCACGGTTATTGCGGTCTATGATGGGTTGCAGCTGTTGGCGAAGGAGTTCATGGTAGAGACCTGAACTGTTGTCGTGGTCGGGGGCCGTCCTTAATTGGTATAAGAGCACCGGCGAGGACCCAGGGTCGGAGTTTGCAGCAAAGGGTGGGTGTATGAGGTAGCGGAGGAATATGATTGGCTATGACCTTATACCGGGCCTCACACCAAAGGAAGTGTGGACGAGAACTATAGACCGGTTGGCACCAAGGTTAAGATCTCTTATGGGTAAAGCAACACACCTCTGCAGAGTGTAAAGAATCGTGACCTGTCACTCCCTGTTCCGGGATATGGAACTGCGAACGCGGCCGGAAAGGAGCTCCATGAAGTTCTAGTAAACCGGTGAAGGCTGACGGACATAGTTCTTCCGAATAAAAGCAACCTTTTGAAGAAATGGTTATGAAAACTGCATTGGTATTAGACTTTCTGGTCTAATGTCGTAGCTAGTGCATTAAACACCTCTTTCCTATAATGAACTTGTTGAGTACGCTCGTACTCATCCCACTCTTAAATCCCCTGCTTAGATATGAAGGCATCAAAGAAGGATCTACAGTGCAACTCGAAGACTGAGGAGTCCACAACTACTTCAAGAGACAGACATCAGAGGAGTCATATACCACATCCATCAAGGAGAAAACCTAGTTTAGCCATAGAAAGGAACTAGCTTCCTAAACCTAACTCCTATTTAGTTAGAGTCTATTCTTAGCCTCTGTAGTTAGTGAAATACTCTACAAATAGAGTTCGTGATAAGACTAGACTACGAGTCGTTCTTCTGGAGTTTATTTGCAGTTTTACCTCATTGTAAAGTAGGAGGCTGTGATGATCTTATGTAAGAGTCGATGTTGTAATTCTATAGACATGCCTTGACCCATATGTTTCTGTTGTACCACTCTGAGCGATATAATACTTGTGGAACGGTGTTTCATTGGTGTTATATCAGACTTGCATACTACACCATGCAGTGGTATGCCGGGTCACCACAAACTCCCACCTCTAGTGGGAGTCCTAGCTTGGCTAGGTTTCCCCTCCATATGGAAGGTTTTGGTTTCGGGTCTTATTCGAAGACTTGGAGTCCAACACTTGGGGTTCCACCTATATAATGAGGGGCCAAGGGAGGGGGCCGACCACCCCAAAGACCACAAGCTGGCCGCCCCATTGAAGTGGCCGGCCACCCTCCCAAACCCTAGCCCCCCCCTCTCCTCCATATCTTCCGTGTAGCTTTAGCGAAGCTCCGCCGGAGTTCTCCACCGCCACCGACACCACGCCGTCGTGTTGTCGGATTCAAGAGGAGCTACTACTTCCGCTGCCCGCTGGAACGGGAGGTGGACGTCGTCTTCATCAACAACCGAACGTGTGACCGAGTACGGAGGTGCTGCCCGTTCGTGGCGCCGGAACCGATCGTGATCAAGATCTTCTACGCGCTTGCAAGCGGCAAGTGAACGTCTACCGCAGCAACAAGAGCCTCCTCTTGTAGGCTTTGGAATCTCTTCAAGGGTGAGACTCGATACCCCCTCGTTGCTACCGTCTTCTAGATTGCATCTTGGCTTGGATTGCGTGTTCGCGGTAGGAAATTTTTTGTTTTCTATGCAACGTTATCCTACAGTTTTTGCAGCCGTTAATCCACGAGCCCTCAAAGTTCGCAAAGTCGCCTCTGCCCTTACTGAAAATGCTTGGATCCAAGACATCTCAGCGGCCCTCTCTGCTGATGGCATTATTCAGTTCCTCCACCTGGTCGATTTGCTTCAAGCCCAACAAGTCAACGCTGACAGCGAGGATACGTTTGTCTGGCACTTATCCTCTTCTGGGGAATACTCTTCCAAATCCGCTTACAGAGCCTTCTTTGAGGGGACAACTATCTCACCACACCACAGTGCAATCTGGGCCTGCTGGGCACCCCTCAAATGCAAGGTTTTTGCCTGGCTTGCCACCTTGGATCGATGTTGGACCAATCAACGGAGGTTGCGCCACGGGCTGACTGACAATGACACCTGCGCGCTTTGTGATCAAGAGCCTGAATCTATTTCTCACCTCATGCTGCAATGCTCCTTCTCACAACAAATATGGTATGATATCTGCAGTAAGCTCAACCTTCTGGCATGTATGCCAGTTGGCAATGCCGAGTTCAACATTTGGTTCGCCGCAGCTGCCGCCAACGCTCAGCCAGCCCTGCAGAAGGGTGCTAAATCCATCATCATCCTTACTCTCTGGAGATTATGGAAGACGAGGAACGATGCTATCTTCAAAAATCTGGCCCCCAACAGACTCGCCTTAGTTCAGTCGATCCTAGATGAAGCCTGTCAATGGTCGTTAGCCGGTGCTAAGGCGCTACGTCAGTTACCTTTACATGCTAGACCCCCTGATGTTAGTCTTGATGAGGAACTCTAGGTCTAACTAAGTTAGCCCTGTACAGTTTTTTTCTCTTTTCCTTTTTCTTTTTTTGCTTTTTCTTTTTTCGTTTTTTGTAGCTTTGCTACTCTTGTATGCTCCCATCTTCTCGACGGCTTCTTTTGGCATGTGTTCGAAAAAAAAAAGTTCTGTAAAGACCTTTTTTTTTATCTTAGCCCACTGAAACAATGCAGGAGGAAAATTTTGATTCATACTAACTTTGTTGCAGCCTGAACCTTACAGCGTATCACCTTAGGTGTCATCTCCACTGGAGTTGCTGATCTGACCTGAAAACTGGCTAACCGTCATGCCAACAAACTGGATGCTGCCTGGCGTGCTCACCTTAAAAGTAATGATGTCTGTTTTTCTGCATGGAACCCACTATTTTATTAATACCTTACCATGGCATGTTTCAGAAACCAGTAATGTTCAAGATTGCCTTATACTAATCACACTTGATGAACCTCCATGACTCTGTACCCATCTAATCCACATATTAAAAGCCATCTAAATCCACATCAATCTTTTTTCTACAATGATCCGAAGGCACGCCATGTCACAACATCTGAAAACCACTGCTGAAACTATCTCCAAAAAACGGTTTAAAGATGAACAGATTAATTTTGGGTAACGTGTCATTTTCTGATTGAAGAAAACTTACGTGAACAGTATCCAAATAGCTAAAATCTGAGCAAAATGGGTCAGCTTTGATATAGAGTATATACTAGTGCTGGGCCTTAACCGAAGCAGCTGGGTTATTGGCAAATTGCCAAGCCAAAAAAAAAAAGAGTTGGCAGTGTGCTACCATCCAAATATGATCGGGGAGAACCCAGTAACTATTGGCTAAAATGATGGCAGATTGTTAGGGATAAACACATAGAAACGGCATGACGAACGGTACACGTACGGGAATCAGAAAGTACAACTTTACATTCCAGTGAACGCATAGACAGTGACTTCTCTAAAATAGAAGGAGCTATATATTTTTCTTAAAAAAAGGAAATGGTAACTTGAAAATGGATAGTTATCTGTTAATTTTAGAAGATAGCATGGTATCTAGTTAGGTTTAGACACACACCATCTCCTTAGCTCTGTGAAAGTAATTCTTCTACATAGAAACATACCCTAATGTAATGCATATTTTTTTACAAAGTAGCTTATAGATGATCTTTTTTATTTGCTTATACTTTTAAATATGGTAGGTAGCCCATATGTCATGTGGGATCAAGGCACCTCAAAAGTAGGAATATAGGACACACATAATGCATAACCCTCACGCAATGCGGTAGGTAGAATCCACATGCTCATGTGGATGGGATCAAAAAGAGTACATGGTAGATAGCCCACATGGCATGTGAAATCAAGGCACCTCAAAAGTAGGAATATAGGACACACGCAATGCATAACCCTCACGCAATGCGGTAGGTAGAATCCACATGCTTATGTGGGAGGGATCAAAACACCTCTAAAGTAAGAAGGTGGACACACACAATACATAATCCTCACACAATGCAAACCCTTCTAAGAAGTAATTTATAGTCGGAAAATGCAAGAATGAACCGGGTGGCATGTGCTCCGGGCACAAGTCTTTCTCCCATTGGTTAGTGTGGGGTGTGGGCCTACATAGCAGTTTTATCTTTTCGTCATATACTAAAAAATACTCACTGGACCCTTCATTAAGGAGAGAGAAAGCTTCGTTAAGGAGAGAGAGAGAGGGGTTGTGGCCGCACGCCGGAGGAAGAAGGAGCCTCCCCGCCGCCCATCTCCGCCCGCTCCGCGCTTGTGCAGCCGCCCCCAAACTCATCGCCTTGCGCCGCCCTTCTCTTAATATTGAGTGTGGAGAGAATAGGTTAAAACTTAATAAGATAAAGTGTTCTCGGGGATTATTGGATCCACCTCTAGCATTAGGATTCATTTCAATCAATATAAAATATTCTTTTAATCATATTGTGTGTGTGGAGAGAGCTCCATAACAAGATGCGCTCAGTATGCCATAGGTCATCGCATCTCAAAATAATCATCGCGGCCAGCCCTATGCAAACCACATATTGACTTTAAAAATTAAGGGTTTTACCCCATGGTTAATGATATGAGCTTGGTGTGTCCCCCTTGACCCCCTCATCCACGTGTTAAAGTGCTGATACGGTAATGTCACTTCTCGTCGTTCACTTTACCATACTTCAAAGGGTAGTTCCCTCTCGAGACCATAAGGAAAATATTACATGGTGCACAACATATAATATCAAGTGAGATAACTAACACACATTAATACTTAAAACTATAGATCATCTCAGATTCATCTCATATTCATGCTAGGGTTTCTCCATCTCCCCAAGAACTAGAGGAAGTGAGGAACTACTCACACATGAAAACAATCAAGAACATCATTATACTCTTATTGGGTTCACAACATGCTATTTTATCAGAGATCCAGCGCAAGTTTAGCGAAACTCCGCCCCGAGCGAAGGATCTTCATCCCCGCCGTTTTGAATATAGTTTGAAATGAGCATAAAAAATTAAAAAAAACGATCCAAACAACGTGAAACCTTCACGTGTTGTCATATTATGTGTCATAGTTGTAAGAAAAATAATAAACTTGGATAATTGCACGAACCGGTGCTAAAGATTTCGCGGCTGCCACGTGCCTGGCGACAAACCTTTAGCACCGGTTCATGTCACGAACCGGTGCTGAGGTACCGCTCGAACCGGTGCTAATGCCCCGGCGGGTCCCCTGGACGTCTAGACTGCACGAACCGGTGCTAATGACCCCTCCTTTAGCACCGATTCGTGCCAAATCCTGTGCGAAAGCTCTGAAACAAAATACCAAAACCCTTTTTTCTACTAGTGCGGGGAGGTCGTTGTTTGTGCCGGAGATCCTGCGTGGAGTCCATGGGCAGTATCCCTCTTTTCGTGCAAAACAAGGAAGAAAAGGATGTGGCGCGTTCAGGACCCGGAGGTTGCAAGTCGTGCTATCCCCCGGTTGAAGCCAATCATTTTCCTTCAAACTTCAAAGATTCGTATATTATTCAAGTTTAGAATTTTTGTACAGGTTTCACACACTGAAGAAAAACTTTAAAGATGCATACAAGTTTAGCAGATCCAGTAATGAAACATAGCCCGAAGATTATACACAGAAAGTAGGGAGTAATGCTTTCCAGTGTATGCTTGTACTCCAGCCGCCATCTTTGAACACACTGGGCTTTGTAATTTTATTCAGATCAACAGTTCTCGACGTCACCAAAGGGACAATTTTGCGTTCTGAACCTCTATGTGAAAGGAAACAAACTCGCGACAGAAAGAAATCGAAGTTCCACTACTGAAACAACATGAAAGGTGTTCCCCTTATCCTATAAATTTTCGTATAGCAGGCGCTGGAAGTCCTTGAGAGCTTCTGCCTCGATGGACAAGAGGATGCGAACGCCGCCGTCTCCCAGCCCGCTGTCGATGAGGTAAATGAGACCGGCACGCTGCTGCACGGCGCGCATCATCGTCAACGGCTTCCCCCACCCGAAATCGACGTCATATACCGGCATGCCTAGCCAGCTCACAATCCTCACCTCGGTCTCCGGCATGCTGCTCGCAGGTGGAGCCTCATTCATCTCCAGGTAGTCGATCGTGGAACGCACCAGCTCGTCCTCCAGCCCGCGGACGGCTTCCTTGACCCGTCCAGCGACGGAGGCCAGCGCGAGGTGATCCTCAGACGCGATGTCCCGCACCTTGCCGGCGGCTCCCACCATGATGATCCCGTTGCCGAAGTACCTCGCTGGGAGCGGCGGCCTCAGGCTGCGCCGGAAGTTGGCCGGGAAGGTGAGGCGTGTCGTGGCTTTCGGAGCCAGCCGGCGGGCAACGCACATGCACCGCCACACATGGGCGCTCACGGCGCAGAACGTGCTCGCGCCGCTACAGGCATGCTTCAGAGCGGCGATCTGGTCCTTTGAGATGACGAAAATCTCGTTGACCACGGGCCCCGCCGGTGATATGTTTGGATTATCTTTAAGCGGCCAGAACATGGCAGCGGCGTCGGGGTGGACGACGCGTGGCGGGGAGCGCGCACGTAGGAGGGTGCGGTCGTGGCACGGGAGCTCCAGCACTTGCGCCACGTTGTTCTCGCGGCTCCCGGCCCTGGAGAAGGCGGACCATGTCTCGAAGAAGTGGACCGCGCTCACGGCGTCGATGGCGACATGGTGCAGCGCCGTGCCTAAGGCCACCCCGCCGCACTTGAAGAAGGTCAGCTGGACGGCGAGCATGACGCACGGCGAGTCGTCGACGATGCGTGGAATGAAGAGCCTCTTTAGCTCCAGCGACGGCTGGCAGTTGCTGAAGTCGTCAACGGTGAGGTCCGAGCGAGCAACGACGAAATACGCGCCCTTCCCGGCGCACTCGATCTCTGCCCGACCGTCCCCATCCACCCCGAGACGGCCAGCGAGGGGGTAGAAGTTTACCAGGGCCTTGGCCATCGCCGCCTTCAGCCTGGCCACGTCAAAGAAGTTGTCGTCGACGACGCCGGAGCTAGACGCGTAGCGGTAGAAGTAGACGTTTGGGGTATGGCCTCTGTTGACCATCATGAGGTCGAGCGGGGAGAGCCAGAGTCCATGGCTAGGCGTCTCCTCGCTGGGCGTCACAATGCACGACTCCACCACCTTCACCTTCTCGTCCACACAGGCCATTCTGCTCAGAGTGGAAAACTAGAAACAGCTAAGAGCTACACTACTCCTGCTAACGCGGTTCTTCCCTTTTATAGAACGCAGAGCATTGATTGCACGGGCATCACGCTAATCCAAGAACCGATGATATTGTTGCGTACACGTATCCCCACAACAAATATTGGAGTACTCTATTCACTCAGTCAATGTTCCAAAAATATGGATTAAAATATTTGAAATGCCAATCCAATTATTTTCAACCTTCTTAACCAATAAGCAACTGCCACAGCAACAACCAACAATATTCCGTCCACGTGTCCCCACATCTTCAATTTTTGGCTTTTCCAATATATGTGAAATGAAAAACCTAACAATAGTTGGATAAAACCAAGTGCTAAAAAGTGCACAACTTGTCATCCCGAGACAACGATTATCAGTCGTCCGATCTTCTTCCAATCTCCCGCCGTCTCCCGTGAGCTTGTCATCCCAAGCCATCGATTATCAGCCGTCTGATCTTCTTCCAATCTCTCGCTCACTGCCTCCCACGAGCTTGTCATCCCGACAGATTCCCACCTGGGGGACCCACCCATCGCGTATGTGGCGTGATAAGGATCGCTTGAATCACGCGCACGCGGGAGGGGGGGCATCTCTCTCCTCTGATGAATCACGCTGGGGGGGTGGGAGTGAACATCTCTCTCCTTTCATTCTCCTTCGTTTCTCTCTATCTGCATCCCGTCGTTGGCATCCTCCGATTTTGCAAGGGTTTTGGCGAAAGGGGTTTGCTCGCTGGTGGAGAGGGTCCGTGAGGGAGGAGGGCATCTAGTTCAGTCTCAATGGGGAGCTCCACAAGCGTCAGAAGCAGGAGGTCGACTGGGTGGGCAAGGCGCGCGGTATTGCACTGATACGTCCAATTTGCATCACTATTTTATATCATAATTTGCTATTATTCATTGATATATTTCATATTTGGAGATGATACTTATGTTATTTCATCTATTTTGCATGTTTCATGATTATTGGAGGATCGCGCACCAGAGTCGGGATTCTGCTGAAAAGCGCCGTCGAATGCAATATTTAAGATCAACAATTGACGGAAATTATATGAAAATTCCTATTTTTCCAGACGAAGGGAGCCATAAGGGGGAGCCGGGGGCCGCCATGCCCACCTCAGGCCGGCGCGGGCCCTGGCCGCCCGCCTGTGGGGAGGGGGCCCACAGCCCCCTCTGGCCTCCTCTCCTTCGCGTATTTCTTCGTCCCGAAAACCTAAACTCCGAGGGGATAGTCGCGAAGAGTTACAACCGCCTCTGCGGGGCGGAGAACACCAGAGAGAAAAGAGCTCTCCGGCAGGCTGAGATCCGCCGGGGAAATTCCCTCCCGGAGGAGGAAATCGATGCCATTGTCACCGTCATCGAGCTGGACATTGATGTCTACGGGAGCTTCTATTCTTGTAGACAGTGTTGGGCCTCCAAGAGCAGAGGTTTGTAGAACAGCAGCAAGTTTCCCTTAAGTGGATCACCCAAGGTTTATCGATCTCTGGGAGGAAGATGTCAAAGATATCCTCTCAAGCAACCCCGCAACCACGGAGCAAGAAGTCTCTTGTGTCCCCAACACACCTAATACACTTGTCGATGTATAGGTGCACTAGTTCGCGAAGAGATAGTGAGATGCAAGTAATATGGATGAGTATGAGTGGTAATAGCAATCTGAATAAAATATGGCAGCGAGCAAACATGTAACAAAACAGTAAACAAACGGAGATTCGATGCTTGGAAGCAAGGCCCAGGGATCCTGCTTTCACTAGTGGACACTCTCAACAATGATCACATAATAGGACTACTCTACACCCTCTTGTTGGATGATGAACACCATTGTGTAGGATTACACGAACCCTCAATGCCGGAGTTAACAAGCTCCACAATATTCAATGTTCATATTTAAATAACCTTAGAGTGCAAGATAGATCAACACAACCAAACCAAGTACTAACATAGCATGCACACTTCTACCATCACACTATGAAAGGAGGAATAGATCGCATCAATACCATCATAGTAATAGTTAACTTCATAATCTACAAGAGATCACAATCATAGCATAAACCAAGTACTTCATGATGCACACACTGCCAACATTACATCATGGAGGAGGAATAGACTACTTTAATAACATCACTAGAGTAGCACATAGAATAGTAGTGATACAAAACTCATATGAATCTCAATCATGTAAGGCAGCTCATGAGATTATTGTATTGAAGTACATAGGAGAGAGATTAACCACATAGCTACAGCGGAGCCCTCAGCCCCGGGGGTGAATTACTCCTCCTCATCATGGAGACAAGCGATGGTGAAGATGGCGGTGGAGACGGCGGAGATGGCTCCGGGCAATCCGTCCGTAGTGTCGGAACAGACTTCTCCCCGAATTGGAGTTTCGCGATGGCAGCGTCCCGGAGTCTTTCTGGAGTTTCACAACCGGGTCGAAGTTTTAGGTCACGATGGCTTAAATAGGCGAAGAGTCGGAGTCGGAAGAGTCCCGAGGGGGCCCACCCCATAGGTGGGGTGACCACCCTCAGGCCGCGCCGGCCTATGGGAAGGAGGCCCCGGCCTCCCCCGGCTTGCCCTTCTGGCTCCGTGAGTCTTCCTGCGAAATAGAATTTCTGTAATTTTTCTAGATTTTTCCGAGCACTTTGGTTTTTGGGCCTTTTCTGCAATAAACAGACATAATAAACAGAAACTGGCACTGTGGCATCTTATTAATAGGTTAGTCCAATAAATGCCATAATATGATATAAAATGCAAGCAAAACATGTAGATATCATCAATAATGTGGCATGGAACATAAGAAATTATCGATACGCTGAGACGTATCGCAGCTTAGTTCTCTGCTCGTCCCCAGTAAACGATAACAAAGATAATTTCTGAGTGACATGCCATCGTAACCTTGATCATACTATTGTAAGCACATGTAATGAATGCAGCGATCAAAGCAATGGTAAATGACACGAGTAAACAAATGAATCATAAAGCAAAGACTTTTCATGAATAGTACTTTCAAGACAAGCATCAATAAGTTTTGCATAAGAGTTAACTCATAAAGCAATAATCTCAAAGTAAAGGTATTGAAGCAACACAAAAGAAGATTAAGTTTCAGCGGTGCTTTCAACTTATAACATGTATATCTCATGGATATTGTCAATGTAAAGTAATATAACAAGTGCAATATGCAAGTATGTAGGAATCAATGCACAGTTCACACAAGTGTTTGCTTCTTGAGATGGAGAGAAATAGGTGAACTGACTCAACATAAAAGTAAAAGAAAGGCCCTTCGCAGAGGGAAGCATTGATTGCTATATTTGTGCTAGAGCTTTGGTTTTGAAAACAAGAAACAATTTTGTCAACGGTAGTAATAAAGCATATGCATCATGTAAATTATATCCTACAAGTTGCAAGCCTCATGCATAGTATACTAATAGTGCCCGCACCTTGTCCTAATTAGCTCGGATTACCCGGATTATCATCGCAATGCATATGTTTTAACCAAGTGTCACAAAGGGGTACCTCTATGCCGCCTGTACAAAGGTCTAAGGAGAAAGCTCGCATCGGATTTCTCGCTATTGATTATTCTCAACTTAGACATCCATACCGACAACATAGACAACAGATAATGGACTCCTCTTTTATGCATAAGCATGTAGCAACAATTAACTTTCTCATATGAGATTGAGGATATTTGTCCAAAACTGAAACTTCCACCATGGATCATGGCTTTAGTTAGCGGCCCAATGTTCTTCTCTAACATTATGCATGCTCTAACCATTAAATGAGTGGTAAATCGCCCTTACTTCAGACAAGACGGACATGCATAGCAACTCACATGATATTCAACAAGGAGTAGTTGATGGCGTCCCCAGGAACATGGTTATCGCTCAACAAGCAACTTAATAAGAGATAAAGTGCATAAGTACATATTCAATACCACAATAGTTTTTAGGCTATTTGTCCCATGAGCTATATATTGCAAAGGTGAAGGAATGGAAATTTTAAAGGTAGCACTCAAGCAATTTACTTTGGAATGGTGGAGAAATACCATGTAGTAGGTAGGTATGGTGGACACAAATGGCATAGTGGTTGGCTCAAGGATTTTGGATGCATGAGAAGTATTCCCTCTCGATACAAGGTTTAGGCTAGCAAGGCTATTTGAAACAAACACAAGGATGAACCGTGCAGCAAAACTCACATAAAAGACATATTGTAAACATTATAAGACTCTACACCGTCTTCCTTGTTGTTCAAACTCTTTACTAGAAATTATCTAGACCTTAGAGAGACCAATTATACAAACCAAATTTTAGCAAGCTCTATGTATTTCTTCATTAATAGGTGCAAAGTATATGATGCAAGAGCTTAAACATGAGCACAACAATTGCCAAGTATCACATTATCCAAGACATTATAGCAATTACTACATGTAGCATTTCCCGATTCCAACCATATAATAATTAACGAAGCAGTTTCAACCTTCGCCATGAACATTAAAAGCTAAGAACACATGTGTTCATATGAACCAGCGGAGCGTGTCTCTCTCTCACAAGCATTTATTCAAACAAACAAAAATAAAAAACAGACGCTCCAAGTAAAGTACATAAGATGTGACCGAATAAAAATATAGTTTCAAGAGAAGGAACCTGATAATTTGTCGATGAAGAAGGGGATGCCTTGGGCATCCCCAAGCTTAGATGCTTGAGTCTTCTTGAAATATGCAGGGATGAACCACCGGGGCATCCCCAAGCTTAGAGCTTTCACTCTCCTTGATCATATTGTATCATCCTCCTCTCTTGACCCTTGAAAACTTCCTTCACACCAAACTCGAATCAAACTCATTAGAGGGTTAGTGCATAATCAAAAACTCACATGTTCAGAGGTGACACAATCATTCTTAACACTTCTGGACATTGCTCAAAGCTACTGGAAGTTAATGGAACAAAGAAATCCATCCAACATAGCAAAAGAGGCAATGCGAAATAAAAGGCAGAATCTGTCAAAACAGAACAGTCCGTAAAGACGAATTTTATTGAGGCACCAGACTTGCTCAAATGAAAATGCTCAAATTGAACTAAAGTTGCGTACATATCTGAGGATCACTCACGTAAATTGGCATAATTTTCTGAGTGACCTACAGAGATTAGGCCCAGATTCGTGACAGCAGAAAATCTGTTTCTACGCAGTAATCCAAATCTAGTATCAACCTTTCTATCAAAGACTTTACTTGGCACAACAATGCAACAAAATAAAGATAAGGAGAGGTTGTTACAGTAGTAACAACTTCCAAGACACAAATATAAAACAAAATACTGTAGCAAATTAAACACATGGGTTATCTCCCAAGAAGTTCTTTCTTTATAGCCATTAAGATGGGCTCAATAGTTTTAATGATGCACTCGCAAGAAATAGTATTTGAAGCAAAAGAGAGCATCAAGAGGCAAATTCAAAACAAATTTAAGCCTAAAATGCTTCCTATGAAAAGGAATCTTGTACACAAATGAATTCATGAAGAACAAAGTGACAAGCATAAGAGGATAAAACACGAGTAACTTCAAGATTCTCAACATAAAGAGGGGAAACTTAATATTATTAAGATGCATATAACCATGTTTCCCTCTCTCATAATAACTTTCAGTAGCATCATTGATGAAATCCACAATATACCCATTACTTAAAACATTCTTATCATGGTTCATATGCATAGAAGTATCATTAATTTTAGCATAAGAAGAGTTCTTCTCGTTAATAGTAATTGGAGCAAGATTATTATCAAGAATTTGAACATGGTAAACAAGTTGCATATTAAGGGAATTGTTTTTGGTAATCCAATCATGACTATGACAAGTTTCATAAGGATAGTTATAACCTATATCATAGCATTCTTTATAATAATCATCAAAGGTCGGAGGCACAGTGTCATCATGAGAAATAGAATAGTTATCTTTCACAGTCGGTTTATCTTGACCATACCATCATTGTTATTAGAAGGAGATGTATCAAACACATAATGATCAGTAGCAAAAGGATTTTCAAACACCTCTTCCCCAAGCTTAGAGCTTTCTATATCATTATGGGAGGAAGCATGGATAGCACTGATACTATGGCAATTATTATCATCCTCACTTTCAGAATTAATTTCCCAGAGATTTGCAATATCAAAAGTAGTGTGCTCATTCAAATCATGATCACTAATGTATGTAAAGAGCATATGAAGATCGTCGTATTCAGATTCATTATCATAATAATCATTAGGAGCAACATACTTACGGTTACCTAGCGTTATCTCATTCACGCGGGGATATGCCGTTACCTCTTTCTTTTTATTCTCCTTCTTCTTCTTCTTCTTCTTCTTCTTCTTCTTCTTCGTTCCCTTCTTCTTCTTCTTCTTCTTCTTCTCTTCCTTCTCCTTATTCCCTTCTTTAGGAGGAAGAGGCTTGAAGGGTGGCTTGTCCGCATAACCTGATTTACTTTCAGAAACAATAGAAGAAACTTGGGAGGATTCCTCCTTTTCATTAATTAGTTCAAAACACACAGCGGTCCTATCATATTTTGGCAAGGTGTCATCTTCTAAAATATTTTGTATGTAAGTATTTGTATGGCTATTATCAATGCAATAAGAAAAACACCCATGCAGGACATCATCAATATCAAGATCATTAATATCTAACAAAGAAATTTTCCTTGATAACTCTTCACAACACAAAAATAAAGTGAGTTCATCATGCTGATTAGGAGTAATTTCATCATCACAATACAAATTTACAGCACTCATTGGGTTCAAATTATCATTGGGGGAGCATTGAAAATTAAAATGACCCACTTCATGGCAAACTTCACAAATAAAAGGATAGAGGGCACAAACTTTTTTACCAAGATCATCTAGAGTCCTAGCCCACTTTCTAGTTTTTTCATTAATATGATGGATACAATATTCATCTTCGATTTGATTAATTCCACAAGGTCTATGCATTCCACAAAAATTAACATGCTTATAGGAAATAGCACTCTTAGGAGTTTGAGCATGCTTATTGCAATAATTAACAACAATTTCATTCTTCATGCAAGCCTCTTTAAAAGGTTCATGATACTTATAAAAATTCTTCTTAGGCAATTCAAAATGAGAAGCAAAGGCTTTATAAAGATTTGCAGCAATTGAGAGTCAAGACCATAAGTAGCACTCATATTTCGGAATTTATCAGTATCCATAAAAGCTTCAATGCATTCATAATCATAATTTATACCTGACTCTTTACCTTCATTGTTCTCCCATCCTTCAGCGTTCTCCTCAATCCGATCAAGAAGATCCCACCTAGCTTCAATCTCCTTGCTTGTGAAAGATCCCTCCGAACAGGCATCCAGATAGTCCTTGTGTTGTCCTGAAAGCCTCGCATAAAAATTGTTAACAATAACATTACGGGGGAGCTCATGAATGGGACATTTGAGCATTAGTGACTTCAATCTCCCCCACGCTTGAGAAATACTCTCTCCATCACGAGGATAAAATTTATAAATATAATTCCTATCAATATGCACTTCATAAGGAGGATAAAATTTAGAGTAAAAGAGAGATACAATTTCCTCCCAACCAAGAGAATGACTATTCTCCAACAATTTATACCAATGCGCCGCTTTACCAGACAGCGAAACAGAGAATAGCTTCTTCCTCACTTCATCCATAGAGATACCTGCACACTTGAATAACCCGCATAATTCATGCAAAAACAATAAATGATCTCCAGGATGGACAGTTCCATCCCCTTCATAGCGGTTATCCATAACACGTTCAATAATTTTCATGGGTATCTTGAAAGAAGTACTTGCAGTAGGTGGATTTAAAATATCAGAAGCATCATTAGAGTTATCGCATATGGGAGATAAAGCATTACCAGAGCAAAATATTTCTTCCAAAGCTGAAGAGCAAAAAAGATTATTTTTATATAAACTAGCTTCCCCAAGCTTAGACTTATCCATAGCATTAGTAGTGATTGCGTTCATACTAATAACATTGCTACTAGCATGCAATTGAGGCTCCATAGGTTCTTTAATTTTCGCATCACACAATTCATGTCTTAACTCAGGAAATAAAATAAGAAGCTCATTGTTGTCCATTATGCCTAACTAGTGTAAAACAAGAAACAAAAAGATGCAATTGCAGGATCTAAAGGAAATAGCTTCGAGCACAAATACAATGGCGCCAGAAAAGTATCTTACTGAACCGGAGTATGAGCGCCTTTTACCTTTCCTCCCCAACAACGCCTTAAAAGTGCTTGATGTCTACGAGCTTCTATTCTTGTAGATGTTGGGCCTCCAAGAGCAGAGGTTTGTAGAACAACAGCAAGTTTCCTTAAGTGGATCACCCAAGGTTTATCGATCTCAGGGAGGAAGAGGTCAAAGATATCCTCTCAAGCAACCCCGCAACCACGGAGCAAGAAGTCTCTTGTGTCCCAACACACCTAATACACTTGTCGATGTATAGGTGCACTAGTTCACGAAGAGATAGTGAGATGCAAGTAATATGGATGAGTATGAGTGGTAATAGCAATCGGAATAAAATATGGCAGCGAGCAAACATGTAACAAAACAGTAAACAAACGGAGATTCGATGCTTGGAAGCAAGGCCTAGGGATCCGCTTTCACTAGTGGACACTCTCAACAATGATCACATAATAGGACTACTCTACACCCTCTTGTTGGATGATGAACACCATTGTGTAGGATTACACGAACCCTCAATGCCGGAGTTAACAAGCTCCACAATATTCAATGTTCATATTTAAATAACCTTAGAGTGCAAGATAGATCAACACAACCAAACCAAGTACTAACATAGCATGCACACTTCTACCATCACACTATGAAAGGAGGAATAGATCGCATCAATACCATCATAGTAATAGTTAACTTCATAATCTACAAGAGATCACAATCATAGCATAAACCAAGTACTTCATGATGCACACACTGCCAACATTACATCATGGAGGAGGAATAGACTACTTTAATAACATCACTAGAGTAGCACATAGAATAGTAGTGATACAAAACTCATATGAATCTCAATCATGTAAGGCAGCTCATGAGATTATTGTATTGAAGTACATAGGAGAGAGATTAACCACATAGCTACAGCGGAGCCCTCAGCCCCGGGGTGAATTACTCCTCCTCATCATGGAGACATGGCGGTGAAGATGGCGGAGACACGGTGGAGATGGCTCCCGGGTACTCCCCCCCGCAGGCCGAACAGAGACTTCTCGTCCCCCGAATTGGAGTTTCACGATGGCGGCAGCGTCCTCGGAGTCTTTCTGAGTTTCACAACCGGTGTCGAAGTTTTAGGTCACGATGGCTTAAATAGGCGAAGAGTCGGAGTCGGAAGAGTCCCGAGGGCCCACCCCATGGGGTGACCACCCTCCGTGCCGCGCCGGCCTATGGGGGAGGCCCCTGGGCCTCCCCGGCTTGCCCTTCTCGCTCCGT
Organism: Lolium multiflorum; assembly: GCA_030979885.1. Classification (NCBI taxonomy): domain Eukaryota; kingdom Viridiplantae; phylum Streptophyta; class Magnoliopsida; order Poales; family Poaceae; genus Lolium; species Lolium multiflorum. The sequence continues at coordinate 228,303,980 of CM061752.1, forward strand.
GAGTCTTCGGGAAATAGAATGTAATTTTTCTAGATTTTTCCGAGCACTTTGGTTTTGGGCCTTTTCTGCAATAAACAGCATAAACAAATGTAAAACCGGCACTGTGGCATCTTATTAATAGGTTAGTCCAATAAATGCCATAATATGATATAAAATGCAAGCAAAACATGTAGATATCATCAATAATGTGGCATGGAACATAAGAAATTATCGATACGTCGGAGACGTATCA